>OX381708.1:41261742-41668741 GCA_947462335.1 Harmothoe impar
TTAATGTTCAAAACGCACAAAGCAATTTTGAAACCAAAAAAGGGTACCCTAGGAAGAAAGAGAATACATATTTTGTCAAGTAGATGCCCTTAACCTAAATCCAAAGACCCCACCGAATATTTGAATCTCCCTTCTCCCTTACATACGTTCGAGTTTTCATGTTTTATTTATCGTTTGTGCATCTTATTACGTTTTTTAAACTGAGCTTCACAATCACCTATCCTCTGCTTCACCCTAAGTAATAAGGCTTTATTGATCTTTGGTCTTTGTTAAACCCTAAACTTTGAACCAAAGATTACAATTGGTCTTAGAGTAATTCAGAGGAAGAAAATACCACAGTGACCATTGGTGACAGGGAGATTGTGAAGTGTTATAACATTTTGTATCTCTGCAGGCCTGAGAGTATATATCATAAAAATAGGCAAATCCGATATAGTATATCTACTTTAAAAATGTTGAACCATCTCTTTAATCATAACTAGAATTAAAAAAAACTAAATCGACCCCAATTTACAGATCAATCACATTTATTCTTTGTGTTTGGCAAGTTTATTTCAGTATGCGATATGATTGTTCAGTTGCAGCTGTGAAATCCCCCTGTGAAATTCAAAGAAACTAAAATGAATTCTGCCCTCACAGATGACGTATGACGGTGACTCGATGACAGCTGAGATCGAGGCCGGTATCCGCGTTACGCCACTTGAGAAGCCCTATACCCTGAAGTGCCTCAACATCACACAGGATGGCGCCTACATTGTCTCATATGCCCAGAAAGGGGACAACACCAGCTTCCAATGCGTGGAGTTCCATCAGCAAAGTGAGGGGGTAGTGCTATTGCGCCTTTCACAGCTAAAGAATTTGATCAGTGAAGTATCCTGTGATAACCTCTACATAGAGAACTGGCCAATGGTCTCCAAGAATAATCCTAAAAATGGCCAGCATCTTAAGAAGGACTTTGACTTCTATGTCGGTGGCTATGAGCTTGAGCCGAAGGGTGGTGTAAGGGACGAATGGTTGCAGAGTTGCGACACACTCACTGTACCCTTGCCCACGATGGAACTCGCCTGCCTCTCGAAGGATAAGTTGATCATGGACTTCCATTCTTCTGCATGTGTTGCCCCTGGGGTGTATATGGACAGGCTGCAGGAGTTACGGGTGCTTGCTGTTTGGGAACAATACCGGTTTGTTTTCATGATCCTCCGCGCAGCAACAAGGCCAAACTACTGGTGCGCCCGCCTGCCCAAGACAACAACCAAACAAGAGAAGCTGGAGATGGTGTTGTTCTTGGATGTCATTTGTGACCCCACAGCTAATTTCACAGAAGGACCGAACCATGTTATCCTTAGTTTGATGCGGCAGCCTGGCTCAAACCAATCGCCTAATTTTGCGGCTGGGACGCTCGGTGCAGAACTTCTTGGACACTGGTACCATATGGATGGACTGTCAGAAGTAAACTTCACAAGGTCTGCTGTGGTGTTTCCTGACCAGGGTCAGTATGAGCTCATAGGAGATCTTTCCTTGACCAGCGGAAGCCTCACCAGGGTGCTTCTGCACAGCAATGTCTATGATGGATGCTCGCCCAAAGTCACTTGCCTGGAGGTCGGTCTGCGAACTACCTCGGTTGCAAGATATAGGCTTGGGAAGATTGCCGCTCTTACAAAGGGCCTCTCCGAATATGATGACCCTCAAGCAGAGTTCTGCTCTGATCAAGATTTTGAACTGGAAGATGAGAACATCTTTAGGCACATCATCAAGAAAAATGGCAATTTAGCAAACATGAGCATTGACTGTAATCTCTTCGACCCACATCCCAAGTTTACCTTCTACACTATGAAGCAATCTCTTGGTTGCTATGGTGATATCCAGGTTCCATGTGACAACCCAAATGAGCTCTTCATTATGACCACGACTGATCACTGTGACATTGAGAACAAGCCAAATCATGTCTGTCTCGCGAATTTCCCCGAAAGGCGGGGTGGTCGGGTTCTCATTACAGCCACTGAGGGCGCCACTGCAGACTTTGGTTGCTGGGTCTTCGAGTCAAACAAGGACCTCTTTTACCTACCTGGAAGCGATTGTGATGAGGATACTTATTACAGGTATGAGATGACAGGTGAGAAAGCAGACTCCTCCATGGTACTGAGTTTGAACCCAGTCAGCCATTCCTGTACAACCACCACCACATCGACTACCTCTGTGGCCACCACGACCACTACTCGCAATGAAAATGAACTCAATTTGGATCCCAATGACCTCAGCTACAGAAACTACACCTTCAGTGATCCTGTGTCTTCCACTGCCCACCTGTCCGTCTCCATGTGCCTATTGGCAGGGCTCCTTTCCGTGTTTCTAATCAGGAGGTATTGCTGACTTGAATATTGATAATGAATAGGCAATTCCAGCAAGAACTACATCATGCCTATTTCTACTAGGTGGCAGGGGCAGTACGTGCCGCTTAGCAGGGTAACACTAACGGGGAAATGGAACTCTGTGAAAAATAACTCTGTATTGTTTATTTTTCGTCTTTTTGGTACAGGAAGAATGAGAACGTTTTCATGCTATTCGATACCATATTGATAATATTGTCAGAAAACGCTCAAGAGCAGTTACTGTTATGAGGTTGCAAAGAATTCTGTCATAAATATTACATTTACCTTTTCTTCCTCTTTCCTCAACTGAGAGAAAGCAGACTCCTCCCCATGCACACAAACGATGTCATATTCTCCTGCAATATAACTATCAACTATCTACATGCTGGTACTTATGAGTTGTATTTTAGGTTATCTGTTCTTGTATAAATAATGAAGAATAACTGCTTATTATTTAATGGAAGTAAAACAGCAAGACAACTATATAAGTTTGTTTGCAATGCATGTCTGGTAGGCAAAGAGGACACAACGTTTAATAATGCCATAATACCAAAGTTGTATTGCATGAACATAATATCTTATATCTATCCACGACGATTCAGAAGCATTTTGTGAATATTGCAATTTCAAAATATTTGAACTCAAATTTATAAATGTGCCATTACATCAACAGTTAGCGTTTGTCTGTATCTTTATTTCCTTCTTTGGCATGTGGACTGTAGTGAATAAGACAGACAATAGGGGGAGGGCAATGGCAAGATTGTAATTACAGTCGGGAGGAGATCTCTAGATGTCTCAAATCTTTAGCAGGGACCGACCAGGTGCCAAGAGATGCCGTTTTTCTCAGTAGACAATACTTGATAGCACAAGTCCAAGCAAGTCTGAACCGGTGCTGTGTGGGGAAGTTCTGCCCTGTCTCCTCTTGTCCATGTATATCAAGCATTGCTTGTTATCTGGAGGAGAAATGTGTGATGAAGGTCTATCATAAGTTATCATGTCCCCTGAAAAAGCACAGTGCACTCCAGACAAGTGTGATGTAGTCTGAAGTGTGTTGACCAATCAGAATTAAGTATTTTAGGTTGGGCTTTTCAAAATTGTTTACTTGTATTTGTGTTTTGTGTAATTCTATTGGCTAAATATTCTCTATACATGAATGACACAGTAAGTTTTCCATTCAATAGCCAAAGTCATCTTCTAATTTACTAATAGAGAAGGTCAGCATGCAGAGAAAGAGTCAAGTAAATAAAGCGTAACATTTCCATGAAATAAAGCGTAACATTTTCATATACTCTATCATCAGACTCTGTTTGCAGCTTTAGGCACAGGTGGTGTTTTCACATACTGACACCAGGGGACGCCCCAGTCACAGTAGGTGGCTTACGTAGCAATTTACAGCAATTGTTGGTTTGTTGCCGAAAATGGCCTCATAAATGATACTGTAAGTGATCATGTACCGGTGTTCGCCGTTAGGAAACAAAAAAGAGGAAGACATAATCAGAAGGCCATAAAAGGTAGATCTTATAAAAGATACATACCTGATGACATGAAGAGGGCCATGACTGACATGGATTGGGGGACGTTTGTTGAAAACTATGACGTAGATGAGACCTACCAACGACTAGAAGATAAGATACACGAGTACCTGAACGTAAACTGTCCCCAGACAGAGTTCAAAGTACCGGTAGGACCCACCCAGAAATTGTCTCGTAAGACTTTACGATTGATGAGGAGGAGAAGGATCCTACTACGGAAATCACGCAGAACAAACCGCCCCAATTATGTAATTAATTACCACGAGAGTCAACGAATCTCCAAACAAATAAACACTGAAATTAGAATTAGCAAAAAAAGAGAGATGTTACAGAGACTCAGGGATCTGCGGAATGACCCAAAGCGCTTTTGGTCATTTGTGAATACCCTATGGAAAGGGGAACGCGACGACGCTAATATCCAGCTGAAGGATGACCAAGGGATGCATGTGGAATCTGATGACACTGCAAATCATATCAACAACTATTATACTGATATTGGTGAGACACTGGCCCTGGCGTTTGAACAAGACGTCAATCCAGATATAGAAGATGCAGAGGACGTGGTGGCTGGGGGTGAGGCTGCCCATGTCAGAGTGAACAATGATGCAGAGGAACGTGTGAACAATGAAGCAGATGACTGGATGTCATTGAGAGCGCCTGACATAGCAACCATCAAAAAAGTAATAAAAACCTTAGACACTTCAAAGTCGTCGGGCATTTTGGACATGAGAACCTGTGTACTGAAGGACTCCTTATCTGCGGTACCGGGAACTCTACTACACATTGTGTCGTCAAGTATACGTACGAGCACCTTCCCAACAAGATGGAAAGATGGCAATATAATCCCAATTCCCAAGGGTGGGGACATGACTCTGGTGGGAAACTGGAGACCCGTCTGCTTATTAAATGCTTGTTCTAAACTTTGTGAAAAAATTGTACACGAGCAACTTATGGGCCATCTATTAAGAAACAAGCTTTTGTCTACACAGCAATTCGGATTCATACCGGGGCGTTGTACCGGTACAGCCATCTTTAAACTTGTTGAAGTGTTATATAATGCTGCAAACAGAGGATTAGTAACCGGTGTTGTATTCGTCGATCTACAAAAGGCTTTTAATACAGTCTCACACCCGATTCTGCTTGACAAGTTACGAGACTGCAAAGTAGACGATAGATCGGTCAAGTGGTTCAAATCTTACCTGAACAAAAGACAACAACAGACTACAGCGAATGGAAAAAAATCTGGAAAGAGGCAGATCGATTACGGCATACCTCAGGGGTCGGTATTGGGCCCGTTGTTGTTTCTGTGCTACGTAAATGACATTTGTGACAGTATTAAGAACTCAGAATATTTCATCTATGCGGACGACCTCGCCTTAGTAGTATCAGCAAAGAGCCCATCTAGAGTGAGTAAACTACTCCAAGAAGACCTAAATGCTCTCTTTAGGAGTTGCAAAGACCACAAACTGACAGTAAATGCTAGAAAAACAGTAGTATTATGGTGCCACTCCCAAAGATTATTTCCAGATATGTGAGCAGGCAAGCAGAAAGGATACTCCGTGCGGGATTAGTTCCGATTTTTGCCACCAGGGGTGCGCCACTATGGCCTTAAAGGGAAGAAAAATGGTAAAAATAGCTCTAGGGTACTTTTTTCTGTAGAAAAAAATGGGACTACACAAAACATTCCATTTCTGGTGAAAAGCCTCTATATTTGGAATGTAAAAAGAACGTTTTAAGGCCTAAATGGGTGTCCTTGTTGATATGTGTTGCCATGGAAACATGGTTTTCATTCCAAATAGAAAAATTAAAGATAGCCCTTGACAGAATGATTCATGGGGGTTACTATGGTCAAAACAGAATAAAATTACCATTCCTAAATCAAATTTTATGACTAGAAGAATAAAAATGTATGATATATTTCTCATTATCATCATTATGCTAATTAGATAGGTATATCTGGGAAAATATGAGACTTAGAGCTTATTGGGCTTTTTTATAGGGCAATGCCTACACATATTCAGGAAGGCATTCCTCAAAAACTAGAATTGATATCTTGAAGTGTAATATATCACTGGCAAGCTTATGACATCAATTTTAAAGTTGACTTTTTCCTTGGAGTATCCTTTTCCCTTGCCTCTACACATATGAGCGATACCGATTTGAAACTCGGTGATAAAACATTAAATGTGGTAAAGAACTTCAACTACCTAGGAGTGATCATAGACAGATTTCTAACATTTGCCCCGCAAGGTAATAAATTGGTAAACTTGACAAAAATCAGGCTAGCCCAGTTGAGAAATATAAAGGTCAATACCGACGCCGAAACCACCCTAGAAGTGTACAAGACGATGATCCGACCGATTGTCGAATACTGTTGCTTTGTAATTGATGGTGGGCCAGCCTGGCTACCACGTAAATTACAAGTACTACAGAATGACGCACTACGGATTGTTGAGGGCGTCAATGATCCTAGAGACGCAGATGTGGACCGGCTGCATGAGACACACAAAATTGAGAAGTTACAACCACGTCGAGATAGACAGTTATTAGGTCTGATGTATAAATATAGTCAAGACGAGGAACATGTAATAATCCCGACCCGGGCACTACGAGGAAATGCAAAAGTGAAAATAAAGTTACAGCGATTGAAGAAAGACATATATGGGCGAAGCCCATTATATCGAGGAAGAGGATTGTGGGACCACTTGGATGCTGAGAAACAACATGCATCAAGCTATGATGACTTCAAGCGAAGTCTACCGAACTTTGATTTATAGAGTGACTTCAATATGCATACGGGACTGAAGAGAACAAACCAGTACTTGATGTGAATTAGACACCTGATACTAGGATAGATGCCTGATAGACATGACATTGAAAACCCAACACACACAATTTGTATTGTCCTTATTATTTCTCATGAAATCTGTATGTTTCATTGTACATAATTTGGCATGGGGGGAAAAACTCACACTTTGTATTGAGATTCTATGCCAATAAAAATTCCAAACTTCAACTTAAACTTCAACTTCAGGAGCCCCCTCAGTAGTGTACATTACAGAATATTTACGACATAAGAGATGGGAGGAGGGAGTGTAATTCAGTATATCTTCATACAGTTATGCTAATGAATACATGGAGCGAAAGCGGATCCATTTCTTATTGGCTGGCTATATAGCCTATATGGACAGGGCTGGCTAATATACATACACTAATTACCACCAATTAAGGTACATTGTGTATTAGAAAATCACAGGTGTATTGACGTCCTGCCAAAACACCTGTGCCAGCATCTATACATAGATATGAGATCATAGATACATATTTATATTGCTGGTGCGTAGGCCACTACCTCCAAACTGGTTAATACCCCGGGTTAAAGGGGCATTCTCACCACTCGCACTTACCACAGAGCAGACTAGAACAGTACTAGAATTGTGAGTGGGAAACGCTCGGTGAGAATGCCACTTTAAGACCATGTGGAAATGGTCAACTCTTGGTTTTTGATAGACTCTTTCTAGCCCCTGCTTCTGAGAAGAAGCGCTGTTTTGGCAAAATGGTTTTTCTTTCCAAATCGTCCAGGTATTAAAATACATCTTTTCTCAAGGGATTTCAATTCCTTGTCACAACGTCTTTTCTAAAGTTCCCAAGTATGTAATACAACGTAATGAATAAGGGGGACACGATTTCCTCAATATCCCTCAATGACAGAGAATAGTTGTGTCATGACAGAGCATGCACTAAGTCAGCCTCGGCCAGCGTCTATCCTACCAGTTGGACATAATACTGAGCATAGGGAGCCGCAGCCTCGCGCTCGCCAGGCCCATTACAGCCGTCAGGCTGTAATGGGCCTGGACAATTTTGTATCTAATACTTGTAACCTAGTTAGAAAATGATCCGGGATCCTGGATCATTTCTTAATGAGATAGCTCAACCACTGATTGGTTAGCCATGGTCACATGACCATGAATGACATGGATATGTTGTGTTTGGCCTCATGGGTTCGAATCCCACCTTGGCAAAAATGTAGGTTCGTTTTTTTACATTATTTATTTGGCCTATTTGAAGCATAAATACCCCTATACTGGCATAGTAATATTACATATTAAATATTTAGACAGAGAAAATAGTGTAATGGAGGTGTATTGTACAGCCATCAAAATTTCTACCAATTGTGCAAAGGTAGGACTCGAGCCCATGAGGTCCAGATTGGTGATATCCAGTACAAGTCAGTACATAAGGACTCTCCCAGACTGTATACTTAAAGTCGGGGTCCGAGACTGAGGGAGCCGGAGCTGTGATGGTATGGGAACTGTCCGCAGTTTACCCCAATCCCGAAGGGGGGGGGGCGCACTTGGTACATTTTATCTGCACACGTGTACGGTTGGGTAGAGTACTTTCTTTTGCAAAAAGAAACCTGACCAGGGGTCTGCTTCTTACCAAAATCCTACCTCACCAAGGGTCACTTTTCAGAGATTTCATTCAACAAGGTCCCCTAGAAAAGTGTTACATTTTACATTACAGGGGTCACATTTGAGCAAAATTCCCTCCCACCATGGCGGACTCATCATGGAAAACATGTTAAAACCTAGGCACTTTTGACAAAAAGTCCCAACAGCAAGGGTCACTTTTGACAAAAATCCACCTCAATAAGGGTGAGGCCCGGACCCACCGAGGCTTAGAAATGGTTGTCGAAGGGCCAGCCTCACACATCTGTCAAAATAAAATGGAGTGCCCCCGGAACCCCAATCCATTAAAGCGTGACTAAATGAGTACAAAGTAATCTATCCACTTAGCACATACACGACCCATTGTTACTCCCGCGTCTGGCTGCTCTTTGACATAGGACGTCATAAAACTGACCAAACACATCACAATGGTCTGTCCAGGGGGAGGGGTCTTTGTGCTTAGTTCCTAAACTACCATAAAAGATGAACGCTAGAAAAACTAGAAATCGATCAAAGGAATATCGGGGTAGTCGCCCCCGTCTGCTTTCACAAAATTAAAAAAGAAATGAAGGAGACGCTAATTTAACTACCAAAACACATCTAGATTTATTTGACATGGAGAGTGTGAACTGTATAATTCAAATTTATGAGCCAGTGGCCTCGATGGAAATTGTGCAGGTATAGCCCCCCACCCAGCCCGGGGATAGCCACATACACATATTTAAATTGCAGATTAGGGAGATTGTTGATAAGATTCTGTAATGAATACTACCAGAAAGGGTGCACACACGTTTTCCCGAATGCATATTGATATTGTGTGAATATCATTAAAAGTAGGCCACATTTCATTTAAAAAATCGATACAACCAGGCAAAATCTACCATGATATCATAAAGAATGTAACTGATGCTTTGTCAACATAATCATTTAATCCACTGAGATTGGCCACGCTGTCGCAAAGTAGTGGGGGCATTCCGTTTGAGCCAACGCCAGCATACCAATGTTGGCCTATAACTTGACTCAATGTTATACCAACCGTCATATCATGTTGATGTCGTATACCAATATCAGGGGTGAATATAGACAAAACGTAGTTTTGTCCAAAGGCATCCCATAAAATTGCCATTCCTAACTTTTTGATATGCTCATTGAGTATAAATGATCACTAAACTGTGGTTGAGCCTGGAGTGGATGGCTAAATTTGACACTGCGACATGGGCGATATGGCCACACAGAGAGAAGTAATGGCGTCGCCATGAGTCTGATGACTCTGGTGGAGGGGTGTACAACCGCTATCTGTATCATAACCGCTATCTGTATCAACTACATCTATAGAGGTTGACCTTGCAACCGCTATCTGTATCAAAAACGCTATATGTAGTAACCATCCAACCGCTATCTGTAGTAACAGACGCTATCTGTTACAACTTTCTGGTCATTGAGAATAGGCACATCCAACCTCTATCTGTATCAATAAACGCTATCTGTATCATACTAGAATGACAGTTGTTACTAAAAGATGACATTTGTCGTCATGATGCACCAATGCAGCCCTAGCACATAACTCGCCAGTGCGGCATTGGTGCATCATGCCAACCCTTTGGGGGTGTCTCAATCCCCTAGGGTCGGCATGATGCTTGAATGCTGCCCGTTGAGTTACTCACCAGGGCTGCATATATGCATCAATACGACCAAGGGCCTGATGTATTAAGGTATCATGCCATCCTTTAAGGGTTAAGGAAAGCTATGGTTGATACAGATAATGGTTTTACTACGGATAGAGGTTGGCGTCCATTTTCAGGAAATTCAAATTTTCATGATTTTTGGCACCATTTTCAGGAAATTGGACTTCTTTATGTATTTTACCGGTTTCTCGCCAAATAAGTCAGATTTTGGAAAAAACATTTTCATGATTTTTAACACTTTTCTCGTGAAATTGGCCATTTTAAGGAAATTTGACTTTTAAACATGTTTTGACACTTTTTCTCGCGAAATTGGCCATTCTTAGGTCATTTGACATTTTCATGATTCTTGACAATTTTCTCGCGAAATTGGCCATTTTTTAGAAATTTGACTTTTAAACATGTTTTGACACCTTTCTTGCCAAATTGGCCTTTCTTATTTGACTCTTATATCATTTTTGACACTTTTCTGGCCAAATTTCAGGGAAAATTATTTTTTCAAGATTGTTTTTTCTTTTTCTCAACAAAGCAGCTATTTTCCAGAAACTTAACATTTTCAAATAAAAAACTTCATTTTTTTCAGGTTATATCAATGTTTGAAACAAAGTCCTTGTCAAACCAATTTTGATACACTTAGCGTTGAGAGGAACACCAGGTATGGTTGATACAGATAACACCTTGTTGATACACATAATTTGATACACATAGCGGTTTTTTTATACACATAGTGGTTGGATAGTCAACCTCTATATGTAGTTGATACAGATAGCGGTTATGATACAGATAGCGGTTGTACAAGGGGTCACAACTACTCCAGCCATACCCCTTGCTCCTTCTACAAATTGACTCTCCCTCTTGACTCTATCAGTGCAGAGGCAAGTGCAGTTGACTCTGCCCACAGCAGAGTCATTTGTAGTTTGACCCTTCATGCAGAGTCAAATAAAAAATGTGTTGACTCTGATAGTAGTTGCATATATGAAACCACCTGGTGGGGCAACCAACACTAATTTGCTACCAGTGGCAACCACAAGGCAGAGCCACTATCTATACTTTAGATATTTGTTACATGCCACACAGTTTTGATTCTTTCTAGATAGGTCCACTATGTCTAAATAGTGTGGTTAAGGGATGTCAATGGACAAGCGTTCCAGTTAACTTACCTGAATCAAATGTGATGACAAACTATACAATACATTCCAAGAGCATCAACAATAGACCTTAGTCACCATATTGTGGGTATGGGAAATGAACATAAGGCTGGGCACTAACTGTGAGAGATATAATGTGTGGCACTGCTTACTACTTTATATAGATGTGATATTGGCATCAAATAATATGTGTATGGCCAATGGTCTGTAGAATGTAGTGTGAGGCAGATTTAAACCACAGCGGAGGGCTAAGACAAAGGAATTCACACCTTGGTTATTTCCACTTAGACTCACATAACCTCACAGCTGTGGTTTAAAAACTACTGTAGAGTGGCAGGCACCCTATAAGGGTGCCAGCCAGTTTACTGTGGTTATTTTGAGTGAGCCTCTCATAACCATTGTCTATCTATTACATAACTTAGCCCTTTCACACAGGGGGAAGTGGTGGACATTACAACATGTCTTGTTATTGACCTGTCTCGCGCATTAAACTACAGCGGAGGGGTAAGACAAAGGGTTCACAACTTGGTTATTTCGCATAACCTTTCTGCTGTAGTTTAAAATAGATAGATAATGGTTATGAAAAGGTAAGTAGGATTAACCACAGCTTTCTGGTAGGGCGACTTGGGCTTCGCCCTCGTCTGGCCCCATCAGAAAGCTGTGGTTAATTCCGTATACCTTTTCATAACCATAGTCTATCTATTACATAACCTCACCTACTCACTTCTCTCACAGGCCTCACCTGGCCGCTAATTATATACACCTGTTGCCTCCACTCTACCCTGGCATAAATACACAATCCACCTGACCTGCATGCACTCATGTATTCGATTTTGACTCCCCTCTTTTGATGGGTCAACTGCCGTTGACTCTTCATGAACGGAAAGTGAAACTCATTCGACTCGCCTCTACAGGTGTCACGTGGGAGACAAATTGCGACTCTGGCTGTCAGAGTCGTGGCGACTCACTTACTTTTCTGTGTGCATTTCACCAGTGACATGGGGCATGGCAGAAAGGAGACATGGGGATTTAAGTGACAGGTGACATGGCTATTTCTTAAATTCGACCCCCCCCCCCCGCCCCACATCCGTATGGGGTCTGAAAGGGCGGGGGGGTCCCATGTCGCATGTTGATTTTAAGAAATGTACAAAAATGGCCATGTCGCATGTCAGCGTCGCCTAATGATTTCTGGGTTAGTGCTAATACATGTATTCTATTCCGGGGTGGGGGGGGGGCACTTAACCTCGGTTTGGATACCAACTGCAAAACGGGCCCCACAGGTTGTGGCTGTGCCGCTCCATAATATAAGAAAAGGAGGGCTGTCACTGTGCAAAAGGCTCTGAAACAGGAGGCTGTTGGAAGATGAATGGTAGCAGGGCTGTTGTTACAGTCAGTTTGTACTTATATTTCAGGCACAAAAACCCCTTTCTAATGGCACACTTCCTGTATTAAGCCTTCCAAGTTGTTTATATAACAATATCAGGCCTAGCAGGAAGCTGTCAGCTGACATCTGAGGAAAATAGGGGAGCTGTTAATTGATAAAGGGAAAGTTAGCCAGCTGTCATATCATGAAATGGGTGGTCTGCAGTTTTGACCTTGTTACCTACACCTTCCAAGCCTTCCAAGTTGTTTATATAACAATATCAGGCCTAGCAGGAAGCTGTCAGCTGACATCTGAGGAAAATAGGGGAGCTGTTAATTGATAAAGGGAAAGTTAGCCAGCTGTCATATCATGAAATGGGTGGTCTGCAGTTTTGACCTTGTTACCTACACTCAAAGAGCCAGTGCCCTCCCCCCCCCCCCCCCGGGATTCTACATGTATTAGACAGTTTGGCATATTTGTATCCATTTTGATTAGCAAAATTCAACATTGATTAGCCAAACTTTCTTGTCTTTCTGAAATCATTTAAGATTCGGTTTGAATACCATTCAACAATCTTGAAAACGGGTAGAATTGCCACCATTTAAATCTAAATGTAAATCTGTGGGCCGGCAAAATGTTTTTCTTTTGAGAATATTCATAATTAATTTACTTCTAATATAGTCAATATGACTGGCTTCTCCATAATTTCCCTTTTCCAATGAAATATAACATGGCTATAGTAATTAGGTAAACTTGGTCCTTCTAGTACAATTAGCTAATTTGGCGAATTGTCAGGGGTTAACTTTAGCCAAATTCAACTTTGATTCGCCATTGGCGAGTGGTTCGCGCGAACCCTGATTATAATGCTCATGTCCCATGTCCATGTCCCCTGTCACTAACTTTTTAAGCCTCATGTTACATGTCACTAGTGGCACCTAGTGACTAGGTCTCAGGCTCATGTCGCATACTAGGGCCCCAGGGCCAGACGGGGGTGTAGCTGTGTCATTTGTCGATCCTAAGAAACGCCAATGTCCCTTGTCGATCCTAAGAAATGGGTCTTGTCCCTTGTCAGTTAAAAGAAGCAGGCTTGTCCCTTGTCACCCATCCAAAGCATGGCCTTGTCCCTTGTCCATATAAAGGCTTAAAACAGGGGCTTGTCGCCTTGTCGAATTTACCCGTCTGGGGCCCTCACCCGGGGGGGCACTTCATATGTTTTGTATACCGAGGTTGCAGGTTCCTTAGTAGGGGGCACCATTGCTTGATCTGGTAACCAGCGAGATAAGCACTGATACAGCATTCACAGTGGGTACAGGCTGTTACATAACGCCCCCTAAGAATTCCGCAGTGAAGCCCAGGGAACTATCTCATTGGTTGATAATTCATCCAGCTACACGCCTATACACAGGTGTGCGGCTGGGAAGGGCACTTTTTGAGCAAAATCCCCCTCACCAAGGGTCTGCTTTTCACCAAAATCCCCCTCACCAAGGGTCAATTTTCACCAAAATCCCCCTCACCAAGGGTCACTTTTCAGAGATTTCAACAAAATCACCCCCAAAAGGGTCACATTTTGCCCAAATTCTTTGTAACAAGGGCCACTTTTGACCAAAATTCTTACACCAAGGCCGACTCCTCGGGGAAAATTGCTAAAACCTAGGCACTTTTGTCCAAAATCCCCCTCAGCAAGGGTCACTTTTGACCAAAATCCCCCTCACCAAGGGTCACTTCTGACCAAAATCCCCCTCACCAAGGGTAAGGGTTGTCAAAGGGCCAGCCGCACACCCGTGTCAAAAAAAATTGAGTACCCCCCCCTCCGGGGGCCCTCATACTACTACACGGCAAGCGCCATCCTTCTGTTACATTGGTAATTTGACCACCCACTAACCACTACTAGTACCTTCCTACTCCCCCCCCATCCTCCCCCCCTCCCCCCCCCCCGCGCTCTCTACCCCCATCCTCCCCTGACCTGATTAAGCCTAAGACAGCGGATCACACCGGCAACTGTCGCAGTACCTATAGACTAGCCACTGTCCCAGCCACAACCCTCAAATATTTGAATGCGCATGGTCGAAATGAACATGCACTAGCACTTCCTCTTTAAATTGTGGCATTGTAGTTACCAGGCACGTGGAGAGGGGTAGGCTACTTATGGGGGAATTGATAGCCTAAGTCTGTGTCAACATCTTTTAAACAAGAATAGTTCTGTGGGGATCACATTTTATAGGCGAACATGAATCGTTACTTGTTACTAAAAGTGATAAAAATGTTTTGTATCTGGGTAATGGGAGCATGTTGCCATCTTACCCCAATAGACATATTTTAATTACCCATTGATAAAAAAACCATCACTCCCTAATAAATGATTCGGCCCAAAAAGGGGGATGCCCAGCTGGCTATAAGTGACTCGGCCGTTAGGCCAAATAAAAAAGAAGGTTTGTTTCAGGTCACCCGACCGACCCTATCAAGAGAGGGCCGACCCTACGTTTTTTCATACAATTTTGAAGTTTTCATAATTTTAGGATATGTAGAGGGGCTGGCTAGTACCCATGTAAAGTAAAAAAGTTTTGAAAATAATCCGACTACCGACCCTAGACTCTCTTCCCATGTTACCTGAACAACCTCTCTTTTCTTTTGGCCTTATGTGAAATGCGATCGTGGGGACTCGGGCGCTGAGACTGTGGCAAGTCTACACTGGTTGCAGTGGAACCCCAAGCCCCTCGCCCCCTGGGTCCCAGCCACTCAGCCACAGAACTGGAAGACCTCACGGGTGGGTGCGCGCCCTAGTGCCCCTTGCCCACTAGTGTCCAGGGCAGAGCGAAACGAGGACGTGGGACGCAGTGTGCATGTGTGCAGTAACTCTTTATAGAACCAGAGCTCAGCACCCAAGGACCTCTGGACATCCTCTTGGACTTCATGTCCCATGGCCATGTGTTGTGTTGGCGCCGTGGAATTCGGAGGTGCGACATCATCACTCTGTCCATAATCTCGGCCGGATTATACTATTTATAGTTTATTTCCAATATTCATCGGACGCAGGTATGGCCACACAGTTCATCGATGTATGAGAAACCCGATGACATTTCTGAGGCAGAAACCGTATGACGTAGCAGACGACAATTTCACTGGGATGACCACCTTGCTCGGGGTTGGAGTGCCTCCTCCCTCAGCCCCTCCAGATGGACCATTAACATTATTCTACTCGGCAGATGTTGCTCAGACGTATGGTGTGCAGCGGGCAGACGAGGTAAAACACCAGTCCAAGATTATGCGACGGAAGGAACTACGCCCATCCCAGGTATTTAACAACTTTATTATGCTAATACTGTCAATACTCAAACAGAGAAGGAATTTGGAAGTCCTCCAGACAGGTAAAATGTCTACATTAACCCGTAGTGCCAAGGCCAAGGGACACGACCTACCGGTAGTATTCCTTAGAACCTTTTGGAGGAGGAGGGGCCCTGGAGGAGGGGGGGGGGGGGTTGCTGCCCCGCCGCCGGGATCTGCTCGTTTCCAGATACAGTACTGTCCAGTACTTGACACACTTCCGAAGGAAGGCTCTGGTGACAGCCACTATCACTGTGCCGACACCTATCGGGTAATTGCAATTACCCGATCCAACATGGAGGTCTCAATGCTTAACACTCTTCTCATATTTCTGTTGTAAATACTAGGTTTCTATACATGAAAACTTATACAATCATAGATGAGGTATGTATGCTTGTGTAGGCAAGAGATTGAACTTAGATTTTACTGAGATCACATAGAAATCAGCCAGAAATAAAATCTAGGTACTAGGGTAATTGTATCTGTGGTACTAGGGTAATTGTTTCTGGAGTTACAGAAAGGTACTAAGGTAATTGGCCGTAAAAAGTACTAGGGTAATTGGTCTGACTAGTACTAGGATAAGGCAATGTTCATTTATTAACAATTTGCCTGGCAGGTAGAGAATCAGGATATGTGTGCCTTTATAAGCATAGTAATATGCATGCTCTTTCAAGTTTCATTGAAAACTGGTATGATACTTTACTGTTAACAAATGAGCACTCTCTAATTGACTCTTTATTTCCCCCTCAACAGTTATCAGGGATTGTATAGTCATGGGAGACTTTGGTATTGCTTGTACATCCTATCTTATCAGGTATATGTTTTGTTTCTGCTACCTACTATTTTCAACTACCCTAATACATGGCACAGGGAGGTACGATTTTACAATTACCCTAGTACCTGGCCCATGAGCCCTGTAATGAAGTCATGCTCTTCAAATTGTCCATTTGGATGTGATTGTCCAGCCTTTACCTACTATTTATTGCTAAATTATTATTGCTATCATGTATGCAGGTAACATAAGGGCCCTAAATAGCCAGTTATTGATGATACATGTCAGATATGTCCTTCACCAAATGTACAATTACCCTAGTACCTCCTCTGCAATTACCCTAGTACTTGTTGTTGTAGACCACTGCAATTACCCTAGTACTTTAGATTCTAATACCACTCCTCACTGCTGTTCTAGAGCATTTCATCATATAATTGCAGGTCTACATGGTCAGGCATGATTCAGACTTCAGATATACAACATTACCACCTTCAAATCCCTATACATACAGTGTAATCAGCATTTTTAGTTCACTATAGATAGGGACTCCAGAAAAAAATAGAAATATTAAATGATCAATTCTATTTCTTTTATGATGTAGAATGTGAGAGATGTAAACTAAATCTTTTGGAATTTTCTTTCTATCTATCATAGAACTCAGACATTGTTCAAATAGGTGTAAATAAAATCCACCAAGTTCCTCTAGTACATTTCCTATAAAATTGCTATCCAGCTTTGGAGTCCCAGTGAACCTGTGTGGGGGAGGGTGATAGGGTCTACCAGGTGAGTGGGGTATGTGGGAGGTAGTTATATAAGGGGTTTGGAGGGCATTTGAAGTACTGGCCAGGCTAGGCCATGATTGACAGGCCCTCTTAACATGATCACCCATTATACTAGTATAGAGTAAACCAATTGTCTTAATTACCCAATCATAAGTATTATGATGTTATGGTCTAGGAAGAGGTGAGAGGATCCTCTGATTGCTTCCATTTTCTAACATGATATAAAAACATATTGGATGAGATCTCAAACCGAAAAGCAACGGAAAGCATTCATAAATTCATAGGGTTTTGATATAATCTATTTTATCTCCAAAAATATTTGCTAACTTCTCTTAGCTGCAGTCACTTATTATAGGGATGGCTGGATAGGCCTTTCTCTTGAGTATATTTCTCTGTGATTACCTAAAAGTAATAGATAAAATGTCACTCCCTAAGAAGGGAGTTTTATAACAGTGTATGTGAGGCACAGCTGCACCAAAATACTCTACTGCTGTGTGCACTGTGCACAGTAGTCAATTTGGAATCGACTGTACGAATGTACAGTCGATGATAGACCATGTTCTAATCACTGGGGGTCCTGCTATGTTACAGGCCTAGTATGAACAGGAGGTTTCTCTTATAAACCACTGGTGTACTATCATATCATTAACAAACAGGCACATATCTGAGTGAATATGGAAAGCTAAGTATCTAGAGATAAGCATGGAACCTTCTTTGGCCCTGTAAACCTTTTACTTTGTCTGTAATGAGGTCCTGTAGTTCACCCACAGTCAAAACATGGGGATCTCTCACCAGCCCAGTATGGCAATACTGGGCTGGCTCGCTAGCTATGTGCACAGGGGCTCACCTAGCGGATTCTTGAGTCCCTACTATAGAGACCATCACTGTCCGCCATGTTGGATCAGGTAATTGCAATTACCCGATAGGTGTCGGCACAGTGACTATGACCTTGACTATTTGGACTTTCCTGGGTTAGGGCCCCGGTTAGGGCAATGCCTTCTGGTGGCTTGGAACCAGTGAACAGGAACCAGAATGTATGGTGGTAGTTTTACTTTAAAAGTACAGCCCATTTAATGATCTATTTCATGGTAAATACGACGACCACTATGTTTAAGTAATAGAAATTGGTGTTAAAAGCACTCTCTACGGGAACGCCCACTGTAGCCTTGTAGGCTAATAATATACAAGTATTGTAACAATGTGTACATGTATAGACATTGACATAGCATGTCATCTTGTGGCAAAATACTTTTTCCAGCTGACAAGTGTTGGTTGGATGGATGAGTCATTTATAATATGAAACAATTTATAATGGAGTCGAAATACAGAAACAAAATGCAATGCCGTCCATTGCTTTTAACGAGCTTTTAAGGCCAAAAAGTTCAATTGGTACCCCTGCAGCAACAGTGTACAACAGTGTTACAGTCGTAATGCAGCCGGGACAGGTAATTAACTCCCTGTATGTAGGCCGGAGGGGGTTTAAGGCCACTTAAAAACAAAAGCTTGAAATATTACAATTGTCAGTAATACTGTGGGCCATTGCGGGCCATGGCACATGTATCCTGCTTATTTTTTGGGGAATATTATCAATATTGACCTTTCATGGATGGTTGGAAGTGCATGGGGACCGGAAGTGGCCGGGAAGTGGGCACAGGGGGACATCCCCCCGCCCCCCACGTCCCTTCATAACTGTTTGATGTTTTCGCGCCCACAAGGATGGAGTTGGTTGGTAGTTTATACAGTGATTGGCACCGGATGATCGGCACAAGGGCCATTTTCAAATCAGGCGCCTAGTAGGCCTACTGGGCTGGGGCGGGGGGGGGGGGGGGGGGGGGGAGGTCACCCAGTAGTTGTGTCATGTGTTTGTGGCTGTGACAAACGTGTGTAAAACAGAACACACGATTTTCAGACCTAGGCCATATGGCCAATACTTTGTAATAAGCTGCCCCCAGGAGCTGCCCATGCGTCCCGGGTTAATGGTTAAAATCTAGACTCTGGGAACCTAGAAAAAAAAACTAGATAAAAACCACGGGTAGATTTTAGTTGAGTTATTACATTGCCACCACACCAATACAGTTTTTGGCAGGAGGTGGCATGGGAGGTGGAGAGAGTTGTGTCAGCTGTCACTCAGTCCATCACACCTGTCTCATGTTCCATCACACCTGTCTCATGTTCCTTCACACCTGTCTCATGTTACTCCACCACTACAGACGTGCAACACCACCAAAGACGTGCACCGGTCTACATTAATTTAGTGAGTTGTCATTTTTCAAAAATAAGGGGGTTTCTATATTTGAGATATTTGAGGGGCCAGGGCTTACATACTTTGACCACTCTTGTGTATGTGTGGCGGGGGGGGGGGGGGGGGTAAAATATCCCTCCTTTTAAGCAAGAAGAATGACAGTACGATAGGCCACGCAAAAAAAGTTGTTTCTCATCACTGCGCGCATCATAAAAACTAAGATTTAGGGCTTTTCTTTTTATATTTTTGATGACAAGTATGGTAAAATTAGAAAAATATTGGCATATTTGGTATCAAATTAAAACTACTGCTGTCAGTAATGCACTCAGCTAGAAATAATTTGCAATTATTAATATAACAACTTTTGCGGATCAATGAGCTCGGAATTCCAAAAATGTGAAAATTGATGGCGAAAAGTCTAAATTTCCCTATGTATTTAAGCCCCGGGGGAAAAAGAATTAAATTAAAAAAACGCCCTCGTCATATTTTTCACTGCTTGGTGATGACATGAATGTCCATTGGTCCATGGTGACCTGAAACAATTTTTTTTGAGTGACCTTATACTATAGTTCAAACTGGTAGGGGAGGGGTGGTTGACCTCTCGAGGGGAGGGGGTGTCTTTTCACACCCTCGCCACTACCCCATTCTCTAGTGGCCCTCACTAGTCACTAAGTGTTAAATAATGACCACTCACTGTATACTCCACCAGCACCAGCATGTTAACATGCTCATGGTTTTGAGAAATCTTGTCGGAAGTGAACTCTGGGGAATTGGGGAACACATTCACCAGTTGCTCCATGTTGAGCGGCTATCAGTACGGCCTGATACATTTTGTATCTGTTGTTTGTGTTAATCAGTGTCAGGGCTAGACTGGCCTGCATCAGTGGGAGCTCTACTCCGCCATGCACTACCCCCCCCCCCTCCTCCTCCCCTCCCCTGGTTGTTCCCACTCTAGAATTAGACAGTCGAGAAAAGTATAGTTGAGAAAAGTATATTTTTTGTCTTTATTCAAATTCTAGGACTTAAGCAAGTCTATGTCAGGGCCATCTTGCATGTAGTCCCCAGGTCAGTCTCTTGTGTGATGGCATTGGGGATGTGGTGGCACGGAGGGGGGGGGGGGGGGGTACTCTGCCTGCATTTAATTAGGATTACCAGTAGATAAGTGCCGAGGATAAGTGTCCCAGCTGGGTGCACCATGGAGTCTGAACAGGGATTAAATTAGTAGAGGCACATGGATCTTTTAGATATATTCGGAGTCTGCCAGGGAAATGTAATGATAAACTCGGAGATAAATTAGTAACTACTAGTACATGGAAATATATTTAACAGAGCCATAAATGGAGATGGGGACTCGCTCTCGTCAGGAGGACCGTTGTACATGTATACATTGTATATATATGGGGGTACAGAACCCCCCCCCCCCCCTCTGAGGTCGGAAAGTTGCCGAAATTAAGGGCCCTATGTCACAAAGTCGCTTTTTGGAGTTTGGAGCCTTTATCCTAATGACTATTTTGTCTAAAAGTCGCCAGGTCGCTTAAATTACTGTACCAGGTCGCTAGATCGCCTGGAAAACAGCCCAGGTCGCTAGATCGCCTAGAAAACAGCCCAGGTCGCCAGTTCTGCCGCCAGGACCCGGGGGGGGGGGGGGGTTACTCAGTATAGGAATGGGTACCAACTGCGGTAACGACCCCGAAGAGCTGTCGCTGTTGGTGCGCCGGAGCAAGAAAAAAGGGGGGCTGTTAACTATATAAAAGTAAAAAAAAATTAGGGCCTGTAAATGACTGGAAAGTACAAAATCAGGGGCTGTCACAATTGAAATAAAAATACTGAACCCTTAAATCCAAATCGCATAGATGACTTGAGTAATCCAACATGGCGCCCTCCATACAGGCTGCCGCTGCCCGAAAAGGCCCATCCGTTATAGTAGTGTATTTTAACGACACGTCTCTTCTCCCTTACAGGGAGCCTGCACTGAGAACTATACCGGATTGCTGGACGCCATGCCTCTAGACATGGACCACGGGGTCAGTAGGCATATGCATATTACTACACATAGAGTTGTACACTTACTTAGTATATGTAACATAAAATGGATTCTCTAAACTTCATTGGTAGCATACACATGTCAAAAGCACGAGTGTCCAAAAAGGATTCATGAACCAATATTAAATTATATTAAGATGAGGCAGAGAGGAATAGTTTGGTAATACATATTTACATCACACGTGTTGTTTGCTCTATTTTTGACACAATAGTCATTTACTACAAAAGAGTTAAAGACGCGATTAATATGAACATTTATAAGGGATTTATCCCTTAATTGTTGACATGACATGCTCCCACATAATTTAATCTTTAAAAAGAAAACATAATTATTCTGATCTTCAATCAAAATATCACCATGTTGTACATGGTCTAAATGTATTGCGCTGAGGACAGGTTCCTCTATAAACATACTCTTCTCCCCTTTCGTTTCAGACCAGACGCATCATAGACTATGCCACCCCTATTGTCATTGAACCACAGACAGAGAGGGAAACTGGGAGGATGGACAGAATCTTCAACAAGGGGCAGTACAGTATGTGCTCACAATACACAGACTTCAACTCTACCTTCTCCCAACCCCCCTCCCCCTCCCTGCCCAGAGACTCAGGCCTGTACGAGGGGTACCAGGACAGTGGGATGAGTTATGGTGTACTGACACCACCTCCTGCGTTATATCCTGCTGGGCCACTCCAGGGTGGCTCACCTGTAGAGCAGCTCAACAACAGCGGTATTAAGTGTGAGGAAAGTCCTACCCTTGGAACTGTGACTACGGTAGGTTATTTTATCAATTCTATGAATTATCTGTATCAGCAAATAATTAGGTATAAATTAGTCTGCTATCTGAATAGTGCTACTAACTATGTGGGTCCAGATGGGTCAAAAGCGACGCCGCGACCTGGTACAATAATTCAAGTGACCTGGCGACTTTTGGAAAAAAAAAGGCTATAATAAAGATGGTCTAAAAAAGCGACTTTGCGACCTGAGGGGCGGACCCCTCTGCACCCCCAACTGTAAATGTATCTGTAAAGCCAAAGGTGAAATCTCTGCACACAAAAAGGGAATAGGTGGTTAGAAGGCTAATGTAATAATTCATTTTACAAGTCATCTTGTACATATTTGAAATGCATACAAGTATTAACAGAATTGTGTACAGGCAAGGGAAAAGGGTAGTTCAAGGAAAAAGCCAACTTTGAAATTGATGTCATAAGCTTTCCAGTGATATATTACACTAGAAGATAATATTTCTAGTTTTTGAGAAATGGCTTCATGAATATGTGTGGGCATCACCCTTTCCAAAATCCCAATAAGCTCTATGTCTCATATTTTCCAAGATATCCCTATTTAATTAGCATTATCTATGATAATTAGAAATTTATGATACATTTTCATTCTTTAAGTCATAAAATTCAATCTAGGAATGGTAATTTTATTTTGTTTTCACCATCGCAATCCTCAGAAATCATTCTATCAATTTATGTCTTAATTTCCTCTATTTGGAATTAAAATCATGTTTCCATGGCAACACATATCAACAAGCACATCCATTTAGGCTTTAAAATGTTACTTTTACCTTCCAAATATAGAAGCTTTTTGCCAAAAATGGAATGTTTTATGTAATCTTATTGAATTCTCCAGAAAAAAGTACCCAAGAGCTATTTTTAGCCTAATTCTTTCATTTTAGGCCATAGTGGCGCCCCCTGGTGGCTAAAATCGGAACTAATCCCGCGGGGACTATCCTTTCTGCTTGGCTGCTCACAGATACATACATCGTGATAGTGTCAAAACACACGTAGGGAACGTGATTATTATGTCAGACCGCTAGGTCACTTAGAATCTGCATATTCGTGTATTACATTGCACTGAGACTAACGTGTAATGCCTCTGTTGTCCTCTGTAATGTTTCAGGTCGAGTCCCCGCCGATCGTCATCCAACCAGTGGTGGATGACATGGTACAAATGAAGCAGGCATACGGCAGGGCACACACAGCTCCCTCCACAACTGTTCCTCCAGGTTGTCTCAATGCACACAATGGTTGTTATCAGACACCACCCCAAGTTCACCAATGGCCAGGTCCTGCGGGGTACTTTGGCCATGCTGGACAGTATACTGCTCTGGGAACATTGACTCCCTACTATCCGGTTAGCTTCAATCACATTCCGCCTGCGAACTATAAACGATACCCGCTGTTGTCTGAGAAGATCAGGAACCCCGGCACTTGGAGGTTTGTATATATACAATGTATATGCATAGATGTGGGTGTTTATGATTAGTTGATAGGCAATGTACCGAGTGACGTGGAACATTGATACCTATAGCAAGACAGGATAATGATATTTAAAGACTATAATAGTTATTCATTATAGACAATGATAAGGCTGCATAAAATTGATAATCAGCTTTGCGGACACTTTCAAAAAAAAATGGTGCGGGAGGGAGGCTTTTATTTTATTTTGTTATCAATTTTCTAGGCCATGAGGGAGGTAGCTTTTTCTTTTTCTTTACATTTCCAGTGATGAGGGAGGTGTCTTTTATTTTTCGCTATATCATATACCCCATATGCTATATGTAAACATTATTTGAAACATAATATTCCTAAGATTCAGATATGTGACAACAGTATTCCAGGTACTCGTGGGATTCTCAATTACATCTATGTCATGATAGAGTACTATTTAGGGATTCCAAAACTGTAAAATGTATAAGAATCGATCAATTAGTTGCCACAGAAAATGCCTTCAAAAAGAGGCGGAAATTTAAATGTTTTTTATTATAAAATATCAGGGATGCAGGGTTTTTGATGATATTTTTTGTAAAATGATGAAAAAAAGCTTCAATGCGGGCTCTTTTAGAGGGTGCGGGCGGTGCCTGCAAAGCTGATTTTTTTTTTATACAGCCTAACAATGGATCAAACTATGTAGCATTATTTTATTTGATATTTTAGTTTAATTGAAATATTTAACTTTAAACTTAAAACACTGTTTATTTATTTTCTCCGATGGTATTCTATCATTGTAATATGTAAAAAGAAAATAGAATAAAATCTTTCTATTTTTATTCTCGGGCTAAAAGTCATACACAAATGTATGTAAATTATCAAACATTTTTCATTAGCTCCACATCTGTCTATGGCCTTTGCACAGCAGTATTTCCCATCACTTGAGCGAAATGCACAGCCACTCTAAACGTTTTAGCTCTCTAATTTCAGGGATGTTGAGCAGAGACAAGCAAGACCTGGACACCCTTACCTCCCTCCACCTCCTCCATCAGTACAACACATAACGCCACCACAGCCACTTGTAATCCAACCTCTGTCCATGAACCTACAGAATATTCCCTGTCAAATCCCATCAGAAGCTTGCTACAAAGCTGAGGATGACGATAGAGCTGTGATGATGAGATGCTATGCAAAGAAAGAGACTTCTGTTAATATATCTGGAACCTGCCACCTACAAGGCACAGTTACACATGAAATGCAGTGTAAAGGCTTATGGAGTACAGAGAATGTCGCGATGGAAGTCGAGAATCAGGTGGTTGAGTTTGATGTAAATGAGAGGATACTTAGTGTCAGTCAGAAAACTGGTCCTCACTCTCAGGAGGAACTTATAGATCAGCATTATAGGTCCCTGGAGAAGCAGCTTCCTCGCTATGTAAAGGCGTGTATTAACTCATTGACCGATAAGGCTGCTAAACACGAAGGTGGCATTTTCTTTGACAATGATGTCAACAACGATTTGGTGCTCATTGAGCAGGCATGTGCAAAGTTGTCTGTCTTCAACCACAAATTGGTATATGAACATCTATCTCAACACTTACCGTGCTCCAAGGAAACTCTACGGCGACATGCCGAAACTCTCGCCTTGGCTGCGGTGCACCGGAAACTACGTAACTTGATGGAGTCTTTGTTCCATCGACTTGAAAAAGAAATGCCCTACCAAATTGAAAGACATCTTTGGGAGTGTTCTGTAGCGACAAAATTACAGTTTCAGCAGCAAGCCATGATTGTGCAAAGTCCAACGAAAGGTCGCCCGGGTATAGCACCCACCACCGACCGTCACGAGCACTCCTCCAGCAAACCCGTCGATCAGCACCACATCCCAGAGCAGAGTTTCTTATGGACAGAGATCACTCGGCAGCTCATTTGGGACATCCTTAAAACCAAATTGGCCACATACCCAAATAAGAAGACTGCGAAGGCCAAGACTGCCACCTTTGAGCGCTTGACCAGGTTTGTGCAGCGTCGGGTGGTGAGTGCTTGGCCTGAAGGGTGGATGGACACTGAGACGGTTCTCGAAGAGACTCGTAGGGTACAGAAGGATTTGCGGGGGACCAGTGATCTATTACACAGTTAATTGATGTGATAATTGCTTTTAACATTGACATTCCTGGCAGTTTATCTTCATTAGATTAAATAAACCCACAAGTTGTTCAGTGATGTTTCACTTATCATGCTAGTCAGAAGAATCTCCTATTAAATCCAAGTAAAGAATACTGCATTTAGTACTGAATTTAGACCCCTAGAGAGTTGACACCTTCTGGGAGATATCAGATTCATCAATCTCAGGGTTTACATGTTTTTCGAGAAGCAAACAGGCCTCACATCCTCACGGCTAATAAAGAGCAATAAATCACTGCAATGTAAACACGGATTAAGATTGGACTGTACATGTAGCTGTGTATTAATAGAGTGCTGCCGTTTTCTTGTAAATGCATACTTGGTACTTGTATTTTGTTATGGTAAAAGCTATCAAAATGCCTCTGTTCATGCCTTAGGGAGTGGTCATTTTTTAACAACAGGGGGGTGGGGGGGGGCGGATTTGGGGGGGGGGGGGACCAAAATAATTTGGACCCCTTGAAGGGGGAGGGGGAAACCAAAAAAAGCACCCCTTATTAGTGAAAAAGCCCGCGCGTTACTATAGCTCAAAGGGGTCGGCCATGCTCAATTTCAACTTGCCAGTGGGGGGGGGGGGGGGACCAAAAGAATTTGGACTCGCTCACACGAAAATCCACCGACCCCCCCCCCCCCCCCCTGTTGTTACCACTCCCTTAGATGGCTGTTCATCTTTGATAGTTAGCGTATACTTTTAACTGAAGATCATGAAGGTTGTAGATTTTAGCTTGTACAAAGATCATTTTAGTGCATAAAATACTGTGCTACTTTTAAGAATGAACAATTATTATTCAGGGTATTTTTTTAACCTAGTTTTTAAGGCGTTCATGGAAAGTGAATGGATTAAACTATATTTGTAATTATACATCAAGGTGTTCCCATTTTATGTTACTAAGGCTATCTTTATTGTGTCTACTAGTTTCCCCAGAAAAACGTCCCTAATCTAACCATTAATATATATCATGGACTATTTTAATACCAAAAGTGTTCTTGTTGCCAAAATTGGCATCGAAAAAGTCAGATTATGTAAAGGTTAAACCCCCACCAAATTCTATAAAGTGCCCGTCCTCGCTCAGCTCCAACTGATACTGGAAGGGCGGCAAGTGTTCATAAATCGTTTAATAGAAAGAACCCCCAATTTCTCACGCAAGCCATTTTTCAATGCAGATTTAGAACAAGTTGATTTGGGAATTTGCTCTAGCCATGATGCAATTGTCCTATATTTTAGAGCCTCTTCCCCAGTAAGCGTTCAAGAGGAGACCAGGAAAGAAGTGCCCATCCTGGGGTTTGCCGGGGGGTATGCCCTGTCCTTGATACCCTGGTTTATGCTCTCTTTGGACCCTCCTTTTAATATAGTTTAAACTACATTTCATTATGATGGTGACCCTGCAATTGTTGGTACACTTTGGTAGTGTTTATTGGACACCCACGGCCCCATGCCTTACAGAAAATTCCAAGTTTGTATGACTATTGAAATTATAAATCTCAACAATGTCATGGTATGACTTGGCGGACGCTGTAACGACGCTACTGTTCACACTGAGCGTTCCTGTGGCGTCCCTGCAGCACAGACGCTCACCCTGGTGGTTCAACATAGAACTAACGCCGTGTGGCCTGCATGCTCTCCACTCTCAAAGCAGAGGCTGTATCTGAGGTTCCCCATTGGTTTATCATTGTATCCACGTCAAACATACGCTCGGAGACTGATCAATAAATACCGGAAGTAACATGGTTTGAAACGGGAGCGAGGAGCAGTCGATTTGCAGTGTGTGGTATGTAATATACCTTACTTTTGCACAAATTGTTCATGTTTTCACTGTCGATGGCAAGCTAGATGAACTTGTAGTTATCAGTGGTGTTATTTTCCTGGGCTCTATGCTGGTTTAGCAACTGTGCTCCATAGGCTTGGTGTTTCTATTTTTAATACTACTCCCTAGCCCATTAGCGAGCGATAATACGTGAAGCTGTATATATGTCGTCTGCTCTAGTTTAGAACAGGTAAAATGTAGCGAGGCCAGCATTTTTCCGCTCCTGCTGGTCTTTCAATGCTAAAGACGGTATTTGACTTAGGCCTATATGTATACACTGCAGATCTTGTTGGGGATTACAACCAAATTATGATTGAGGAAACCTACCCCGGGACTACCGGTAGTAGAATCCAATCGTGAAGGACATGGGGCCCGTATGAGGTATCACATAGCCTTGGGGTGGACCTCTAATTTCTAAATTCGACATGGGCATATTTATTCCCCCCCACCCATTTTGGGCTTAGTGACCTGCAACATGAGGAGTATAACAGATAGTGATATGGTCATTTTCTTGTATCAACAGGGGGACATTCCTCAAAATCGACAGGCATCACAGGGCAACATGTCATGGGAAATTTTAAAAGATCGACAGGGGGAAAGGGGACCCCCTATCCAGACCCCGATATGAATAGTATAGATGTTTTACCTGTGTACATGTGGTCGTATGCAACCTCAAGACCTCAATACTCAGATGCATGACCCCGGGCCTGCATGGGAGGCATTTCTCAAATTACCTTCTATAGTAACTATATGCCTGCAAAAAGGAGCGGGAAAGGGGCTGCGTGCGGGGCTGCGCGCAGATGTCTGATCAATGTCCCTATATGAAATGGTGATATGAACTTGTGTTACTGCTATAATCACAATAGGATTGATAACGCTCCGTTATTTCCGCCTGAAGGCATTGTATGTAGCAAGGGAACATGATGTGTCTCTAAAGTGCAATACCGCTCAAGCACTGCAGTATCCACACCTTCTACTTATCACATGATACCGGTATATAGCTACCACCATGATAGCTCACCTGGCTGCTGTTTCTCCACAAATTTGCGGACGTCTGTAAATTTGTGGGCGTCTGTAAATACACTGTCCATAATTATAGGCCTACTTATGGAGCTCCGCAAATTTAGGCCTATATGTCTTTTTGGTACTTAAGCATACAAATACGGACCTTCGTATATATTTGTGGACATCAGTATATGTTTGCAGAGCTCCATAAATATATTTGCGGATGTCCGCAAATTTACGGACGTCCACAAATTTGTGGAGAAACAGGACCCTGTCAAACAATCAGCATGGTCCTTGGATATGTGATGTAGAACTAGCACCCATAGCCACCTGCTCAAGTCAAAGTGAGTGAGCTGGTCAACTGAAAATGTCTATTTCTTGCTTCAGCATGACATCTGAGATATTTTAGTAGGACGGACAAGGGTAGGAGTAACACTGTTCTAGCTGAGCTGGTGTGAATAATTGACTGTTCCAATTCCAGTTCTAAGTAGTCTGACGTGACAAATGCGATTAACTTGATACAGAAGTGTGGATTCCCTATATAGATATATAATATGTGGCCAGGTGAGGGAAAACATGCCTCCAGGGGGGAAATTGCTTTTCAAAGTTTTTGGTACAGGCTTTAAAATGAGATATCTTGAGCTAAAATATCCCAAGTAGTTTTGCTGTAACTGCTTGTCAAAATAGGGTTGGTATGTACAACTGAAAATAGCAAATAAGCTCTAAATCCACTATATCCTATTATGAATACTAACAATGCAAAAAATAAAGTTTTGTTGAAAAATAACAAAAGACATCTGATGTTTTTATCATAAGATTGGTTCTAAAGGGAATTTCTGAGGTCTGTTTTCGATTCTGAGTTCCTTATGAACTTTTCAAAAACATTTGTGGCAAAAGATTCCCATTTGGAATAATGGAGTGTTTCCATAGCAACCAGAAATTGTCATATATGCCAATTTTCTATGTTTCCATGGCAACAAATGTTCCTTTTGCATAACAAAAATGGAATGTTTTCAGTGGAGATGGAATAATTCTAAGCATATCACCAGATTCCCCATGAAAATTTGGCCTAAAGCATTTTTTAGTATATTTTTCAGTGTTTTACCTTTATACTGCCCCTGGTGGCCAAACCAGTATTAGAAATCCCCCCTGGAGGCACATTTTCCCCCGATGGCCCACATATTATCAATCTAAGATCATTTTGTGTTCCGTGGTTCTCAAGTAGAGATAGTTCGTGTTAGTAGTGGTAGCTTCATTGACTCAGGGTAGACTGAGTATTAAATATACGACGACTGAACCATGTTTTAAGACGTTTTTGGGACATGGGAGAATCTATGTCATTCAGTGTATGTGGGACATAGACATGAGATGACAAAGGGGACAGATAGGCAAGGTCAGGGACAAATGTTTCCTTCATAAAAGAAATTTAAAATGTCTTTTCTTCCATGTGATATTGAGCTGCGATCTCCGGGTACTAATTTCTCTCTTTTCGGTAAACTCTTAACTACTGTTAAATTGACCCCTCTAAATGAAAGCTACATAGACTTCAATGTTAAACCAAAGATAGAAATCAGGTTCTAGCCTACACTGCCTGATATTTCTCTCTTTACTTACAGGAATGCCATCTACTACAGTAGAAATACCCTCATATACACAGTAAAAAAATATCTAGGTTCTTTAGGCCACACCAAAAAAAAAAGTTGGTCTACGGATTTTCTTTTCTAAAAATAGGTGCGGTAGGGCGAGTTTTTTTTTTTTTTTTTTCCAAATTTTCTTTTTTGTCAATGGATTTCAACCTTAAAATAGGGGGGCGGGCGAATTTTTTTTTTTTCTACTGAGGGAAAATCTCTTTTTAAATTTTACAAATATATTTTCTGGTTAACGATGACAGAAAAGGCAACCAAAAAAAAAAAAAAAAAAAAAAAAAATTCAATTTTTCAGAAAATGGTGCGGGCGCTGTCCGTAGACACTTTTTTTTTCAAAAAAAAAAAAATTTACATTTTGAAAAATGTGGTGCGGGAAATCCGTAGACCAACTTTTTTTTTTGGTGTGGCCTTAATTTAAATTTAAATGCAAAACACAAAAGCAAAGCAAAAGAACACGCATAATATAGTTCATGTTCCAACTGTGATGCACAGGGTTGCGCCACTGGTACTTCTCGTACTGCAGTAGATCTTAACGTGTGCAGAGCGAAATTGTACCACCCATATCTTCGCCGTTTATAGTCCGATCGACTCGCTTCTTGATAGGGACAGAAGGTGGTACACACCCGCAGCCTGCAACTGTCACCCACATCCACCTGCACACCCACACCCACACCCACACCCACATATGACACATGACTTGAGGGTACTTTTTAACAAGGAATTCATTTCTGATGCCAGAGTTGATCAATGAATGATTATAAGGGAGGATCATATCAAAGTACATGATAAGCTACAAATCCAGCTCACCCTGAGTCATCTGTGAGGTCACTCACACGCTCAATCTTTTTCCTCTTTGCTAATTAAATGGATTATAGGGGGCCTTAATATCATTACAGGAGAGCTGAACGATTTTCAACATGGATCAATATATGGAAAAGCAGCTGTACAATTTGCACACAACTGGAACAAAATCAAAGTTCCGGCAGAAGTTCCTTGGTTTCGGCGTTGCATTGTTGAGCGTTTTCCTCTTGCCATACTTTCACATAGGTAAGTTTTAGTTCAATACATGTCGTTACGTTTTCTATCCATCAGGTATCTTCTGAGTTGCACTATGTAATAACTAAAGTTCTCAACAATGTAAAATACAAACAAAGACTCAATACACTGTTTCATCCACTTTCAGGTGTTTTCTACCACCTGATCTGGGTTCCGGACAAGCCAGGAATCAACAGAGACACGTGTTCTTGCAGCTGTTTTGACACAATCTTTAGAGGTAATTAATGAAGACATGGGGTGATGGCTGATAATCTAACGTTCCATTTTCACACGCTTGAGATTTCTTGAGCGTCTTCCAATGTAAACTGATACTTCACAAAGTAAACCTCATAGTCATAGGCTATCCGATCTTGCCTCCGATTGCCTTCTAAACAATGAACCAGTCAAACCTAAGGAGAAAACATAACAGTTAGAAGGAAATGGCAGCCTCCGGTTGAATTGACACAGGATAAAGGGGTGCCTCCACCAAAGACCGTCCATCCGTCCGTCCATAAATTCCGTCCAAAAAATCAGTTTTAGACCACAAACTGGACGGATTTGATGGACGGATGGACCAAAAGCACTTCCACCAAGGTCCATCCGTCCATCTGTCCATCAAATCCGTCCAGTTTGTGGTCTAAAAATGGACGGATTGATGGACGGAAGCCGTCCGGCCAATCCGTCCATCAATCCATCCAGTCTTTTACCAATCCGTCCAGTTTTTTTACCTCAAACTGGACGGATTGATGGACAGAATGGACGGACGGGAATATCAAAATTTTTTGATATTTCCGTCCGTCCATTTTTCTACAGAATCCGTCCATTTTTTGGTCATTTTGGGTCATAGATCTGTGATGGACGGAATGGACGGATTGATGGACGGAATCCGTCCGGCCATTCCGGCCATCAATCCGTCCAGTTTTTGACCAAAAACTGGACGGATTTGATGGACGGATGGACGGACGGACCTTGGTGGAAGTGCTTTTGGTCCATCCGTCCACCAAATCCGTCCAGTTTTTGGTCAAAAAATGCTTTTTTGGACGGATTTGATGGACGGGCGGATGGACGGTCTTTGGTGGAGGCACCCCTTTAGCCACTTGTCTTTGATGTTCAATAATCATCAATGCAGGGCACAATCAAACATGATATATAATGTTCCATTCTAGGTCGCTATGAAAATCCTCCAAGTGCCTACAAACACCTGTATTTCAATGCAACGTCAAATACATTGTGGATTTGGCTCATCTGCCTCTTAGGTATGTGTAACATATTTTCTAGTTTCCTAACTTGATATGTACTTAACGCTTATGAGGTGTTAAACGCATATGTATAATATGCATATGTGTTTTGATTTTCCTGGAAGGAATCCCAATCAGAACTTATTGGTTATGAACTGACACTATTGCACAAAGAAATGTATTCATCAGAAATCGTAATCATTTCTGTCATGATATAGTATGGCCTGTAGCTTGTAAATCACAAAAAGATAAATCATTAACCTTCTTCACATCCGATATGATAGGCATCAAAGGGGACCAGCTTTAATTCTATGTTCAGTATAATGTTTACTAAGTTAAATGGTTAGAAATAAAGGGAAATAATCAAATTTCAGTGCCTATAATATCTTGGACAATTGGCTTATGAATTACCAATATTCGTCATTGGGTTTTCTATTGCATAAAAGACTTGGTATACGAAATATATTGAGTTGGTGTTTCCTTACTGGGCAGATCTAAAGTGAAGTATACAGCCATGTAAGCTAGTGTGGAGGTCTCCGTACCCCGTGTCTCACTTTCTTCTAATTGACATGTTCGACTAACCATTGCGCAATTAACTCAAAAAACGTATTTTCAGGAATATTGGGCCTATATGAAACTATAAAGTACATCTTTACCTTGATTTGGGAACGCCAAGTTCGCTGGCCGATGGTTGCTGTCCTTGCGTCAGCACTTTACCCCCATTACTATGGTTGGTGGGGACTCATTAATTACATGAATGAAGACTACTATCCGCAGGTACTGTTTCAATTCGATTTTAATAGATAAAATGTACTTTTGTATGTAATCTGGCCAAGAGCAAAATTTAAGTAGATAACATAAGTATTATGATATAGATGATTCAAATAAACTAGTAAACTTGAATTTTTAATGTTCTCACCCATTATAAAAAGTCTCATTTTACTGGTTTAGATTGATAATTCCTTTCATGTATTCTGTATTTTCAGTGGTACCATCAGATAATATTTTCTCTGACAGAAGTTGCATCAACTGCTATGGTCATCAACCTTTGCAACAAAAATTCTCCACTGCTTCCATCAAAGCTCTTCTTCATCATCGTCATCAACCTTCAACATATTATTGTAGCCAGTCTTGACCAGTTTATACTAAACATAATTCATGGAGAAGGCAAGGGCTTCGAAGCGATCCGTGATCTAGCGCTCATGATGCCGGACATGTTTCATGTACTCTTACCATTCTTCGAACTGCAAAATATATCCGCCCGCAAGAAAGTTCCTTTATTAAGGTTATTTTATAAAGAGGAGTTCATGCTTGCAGGCCTTGTCTTAGTACTGCTAACATTGCTCTTCAAAAATATCTGATACTTGATTGATATTGTCTGTATAATTATTGACAAGGATATGTGATATAATTATAATCAGTATATGGAGTGTATACATGGTGTAGTATCTTAGCATTCTATCTGATCGTATGTGTATGCATGTTAAAAGAAGAGATGTGATATCAAATTGTTATATGGAGTGCATATCAGCATTCCACCTAATGGTACATGTATATATGATTAATTCTTTCTGTAGTGTAAATAAAGTAACATACTTCATCATCATTCCAATATTATATTCATATGACGTTTAGTGATCCCATAATTCGTGTTTCACTAGACAATTTTAATGAATTACTTGAAATAAAATACAAAGTGAGCATATTATATGTTTTACATTGATTTTATTGAGACGCGCTGGCCCCTATACTTTTTGGCCATAGAATCGTTTCAAACGTAATCCTGTACATATGTACATATTTATTAAGCTGATATACCATACTTAGGGCTTTATTCGTTTTCTCAATGTCTATAGTACAGACAACTCTTTCAATGTAAAGACCTTCTGTCACTCACAATAAAGGGCAGGCCCTGTATCAAATTATTAATATGAATATGAATATTCATCTAAATATCTGAATTTAAAACGTACTGCATGCTTGCCTGTTTGGGGGTTTCCAGGCAGTTACATAGACTTATAAATGGTGGGAATTATTCTATGCCAAACCTGATGGGATTGGGATACAAATAGTCATGTACTCTAACATTGAAAGGAAATATCAGTCAACTTTAAAACATTTTTGGGCAACTTTTTTACACTTAGCTGATAGTATGACTCTTTAGCCTAACCTTTAATGTTATCATTATGGTCAACCAGCCTGTTGAAGCTCCTCTCTCACCACTAACTTTCCACCTGTTAATTGACACAAGCAGCACTATAAAAAAAACTACACTGGCTTGGTCACATAGACTCAGTGAGAAAGCCACTGAAGTCACTACCTAATTGAGTCTGAACTGAAAATAACAAATTAGCTGACTGGTGCTGATTGAACATGCTTGTGATATCTAACAATACAATTATATGATTACGCCAGCGTTTACCAGAACAATAATCTGTTAACATATTAACAACATATTAATTCCACATACATTCTTACCATTCCGTTTAAACAACTTGGTTCCAAGGCATTGACTTCGAGTAAAAATCATTGACTAATATCTGACAGCACCGTTATCTTGATAAAGCTCAATCCTCTTTCGATAGCTTTTTCACAAAGCTGTACACGCTAATGTATCTTATTCCAAATTAGTTATTATCATACATTGCATTCAGGTGATAAACATTTGACAATAGATAAGGCCACTCAAAAAAATGTTTCTCATCACACTCATAGAAATCAGGTTTCGGGAAAAACTTTTTTTTTACATTTTTTATGAAAATATTGCCAGATAATGGAGGAATATAGGCATCCTTGGTACCAAATTAAAGCTTACACTGTTAGTGATCCATTGAGCCAGAAATAACTTGCATTCTCTCAACTTCTGCAAATCAATAAACTCAACTTTCTAAGACGTAAATTTGTGAAATCCCCATTATTTCCCTACCATTTAGGCCAACATTGAATAACGCTGTCATAATTTTCAGTGCCCGGTGATGTTGAAACAATGTTTTTTTGTGTGAGTGGCCTAATGTAGTGTCTGTACTTGAGCAATTTGTCTTGTCCATATGGACGTATACTCGTATCTTATCTGATACAGTTTTCATATTATGGGGGAGATAATATTAACATGTACTGTACAACAAAACAACTAGCTGATTTGCTTTTACTGTATACTATGAATACCTGATGTAGTGCTAACATTTCCCACTTATGGGTACCCATTTATAGGCACTATTTATATTCTAGAATTCTGGCAATTGTATAACCCTAACTATCTGAATACCAAATTGTAGTTGAACAGTGTTTATAGGCCTACTATGATTATCTTTGTAATTTAGCACATCTATACAACCTCTGTGCCAATCCAGGAATTGTCCAGGCCAAAGTGTACATCGTGAGCATTAATGAAACCTAAGAATTCTAGCGGTGTCAGCTAGTTATAGTGAATGTATGAAACTTAGCACTGTACACTCTTATGATTGTTCAAATGTGAAACATCGTGGCTTTTAACTTTGCTCTTCTTTTAATATGCTGAGACATTCCATCACCTCACACTGTAGCATTTGCCAGTGAGTAAACTCATAATCACTCTTTTCTACTGTAGACAATTCATGACTAGGCCTACCAGTAAAAAGGTGCAATATTATCGGTAATAAAAACGCCAATACACTACGTTGAATATTAGGAATAAAAGAGGGAAGATAATTCGGGAAGCAATGTCAACTGCGACTGCAGTTAATCTTGGCTTTCTGCAGAAACTTTTACCCTCCATCTGAACTTCCTCTGTGCTGACTGGAGCTTCTCCTGAGCCATTTGATGATCCCTCAGCCTGTGCTAGACGATTCTGGTGTCGAAGGAATAACACTTTGTGAACAAATACCTGGGAAACAAAAGATCCAAGGGATATTTAGTCACAGTTGTACATTTGGTATCAGAAATATAATTAGAAGACATTTATTTACTTTAGGAATATAGAGAGTAGTAGATCTGGTGTAAAAACACTGAATGTAGCAACCGCATCACTCCCCTGGTGGCACCTCGAATGTTTTAGTGTAACCGCCAGAAATGAATTGATGAAATTATAGGTATATGGGCAGCATATTTATGACTATATTCTCGTGATAATTAAAAGCTTTGACCAATCAGATGGTTAGTAGACATTCTCTTCTTGGTGCATCACACAAAAAGAACTTCTGGTTTTGTCATTCATTTTTCCCGTTGAAATAAATATATGATGCACAAACCTAAATGTGTATAAAACATACTACCGGTAGTAGCCAAATATGTCCCTAATGAGTTTATTAGAAATAATTGTCAATCACCTCATGAGATGATAATATTAGACATCTAATAATTAATGTACATAACAAACAAAGCAAGAAAGATGCAATTTGGAGAACATAAAAACGTTTAAAAAAGAAAAATCCAACAAAATAAAATTATGCCAATTTTACTGCTTTCAGAGGATAAAATCAAAAGAATGCATTCCACTGTGTTCCTTGTTATCTAATGCTATAGTACTGCAGCTTGGGAGAGCTAGGAGCTGTTTTCCCAGATGCACCCATCACCAGATATTACTAAAACATGACATATACCTTATAAAAGCTTAGAATGTCAGGATTATGGATCTGCCTGAAGTAAAATCTTATATTTTGAACGGGTTTTTGGGGGGAGAGGCCTAAAGAAAAAAAGTTTTTAACATTTTATTTTCAAACTTTCAAATGAAATTAGATTCTTCTTGTAGTTATAATGTTCCTTATGCATGAGTTTGAGAGATAAAACATATTGAATGATAAAATCATAATTGGAAATACGTAGGTCAGTAGGTCAATGACCTGGGTCAGAATTAATGACATTTTTGTATCACATGTTGATAGACTTTGCAGCCTGTTAGAAATGCAGAGAAGCCATTCCAGTACACACAACCATAATTTCCCTGTCTTATTTAATAACACTTGACCAAATCCACCACAAAATTAAGATTTTCTCAATTAAAGGTTTAGAACATATGCAAGATGTAAATGGACATACATCAATAAACATACATCATTGATTCATGTTCCTTATACACAAGAGTAATTTCATATTGAATAGGACATTTTCCCTGACAAGATCAATGAAATTCAATATTAAGTTTACATGACCTTGACCTACATTTTGAGGTCAAAGGTCAGCAACAATTTTTGACAGAATTCTGCTCCTGAATGTAATTTTCATGTGATCTAATGTTCTAAAATGGGTTTTTTAAGGATACCTTTTTGATTTTGGCATGTTTAGTGACCTAATATATCAAGTTTTATGTGATTTAAGAAAGTACGTAGATGGTGATTTCTGGAGGATGTAGGCATGTTTTTTAATATTTACTATGTATTTGTGAAAAAAAGAATTTTCCTGGGCTGGCCCATCTGGGCTCCCACTTATAGCAAAATATATATACAAAAAGGACCATAACCAAGATATGGGCAAACCGAGCTGGCCCAAGTAAAAAACATGTGACACGATCTGTGAAAAAGGCCCCTAGTGCAGGGTGCACTAAGGTCCCTTTTCCCAGTACATGCCACATATATATGGGCCCCAGGGACCATTGCTGTCTAGGAGGCCAGTCCATTGGCCTGGACTGTAGAAACACCTTCAACATGAGTTATGGTGCATTTTAGTAATATTTGGTGATGGGTGGCCAGCTACTGTGGGCCTCTCTTCTGCTACACTACTAGGGCGATATAAGGAACAATAATAAGAGAGTCAGATCACCTTTGGTGAATAATATACTGTAAACGTATATATTTTCGCGGATTTTAAAAACAGAGCGAAAATTTATCCAGTGTAGACCATGCTACTACCACCCCCAAAATGCGCGAATTTAAATACAAGCGAAATTGTATTTTTAAGCAAATGTGCGAAAATGTATACACGCGAAAATATATACGTTTACAGTAGATATGAGGGGTGGCTCGCAACACACACCACTAAACTGAAAAGTTCATGACCTGTCTAGTGGTGTATTCCTTTAAATTCTAGGATAAATATGTTCATTTGGCTTGTGGTCACTACTAAATGCAGTAGTGCCCACCATGATATAGGAATACAGGGGAGTAGAGGGGACAGATTACATAAAATAACCATTTTGTTCTTAAATATTGTGCAATTTAATTTTAATGTCCCACTAGCTAGTCCCAAACTGTTAGTGAAAGCCATACAATCTAATATTTATCAAAATTTGTAACCTTGTATGATAATAAGCAATGTACCGTAATGCTTGCAATTTGTTTCACAAAATTCATCTGTTATGACTCAAACTATCAAATTTAGTATCACCTCTATACGCCACAGAATGCTATAGTTTATAAATCAATTCTATGTGATGATGCCACTAGAATATAATTCACATCTAGATCATGTTAGAGGAAAAGTGGGTGTTAGTAATATATTGCTTAGTAATGTATTACAAAAAACAGCAAACTATCAAATTTAATAGATTAGACCATAATACATTGGAAGATGTCATTTTCAATATATAAAATCAAAATAAACTCAACAAAACGAAATTCGAGAATAGAATTATTACAATCTCACCTTACACATGTATTATAGGCACTCGTCCGATGCAGAAACAAGCATTTAATATTCAAAGGGGTTAGGCTGTAAAGTCACTTTATGTGAAGGTCTCTCTGAATTCTAAGCATGTATCATATTCTCATTTCTCTCTGTTACACAAGACTATTGATAAGGATTTGATCAAACGAAACCTGATGGTTGACATTTAAAGTTGAATTGGCCTGCTCTGTCAGCATATGTGACATGGCCTGGGAAAAGGGACCTTGGCGCATCCCTGCAATAAGGTCCCTTTTTGCAGATCATGGCAATAGAAGAAATGGCAATAGAGTATCTGGCTATTTCAGTGGCGCACATATATATATATAATAGAGTTAGTTCCATGATATGGCATGTCCAAATCTTTGTTTATGACACTTACGGTAGTTATAGAGTACATGCCCATGATTATTAAACTCATTAGTTTGGCGTGAATCTAATTATATCATACAAGCACCGCCAATTATATTATGATGGCCAGGTCAATAGCAATGTAACAATGGATGGTGAGCATGTAACATTGTAATTGAATTGGGTTAATTTCCTACTTAAAAGTCATCAAAATCTTATATTTTCTACTTTTTGTCAACTAGGGAGTGGCATCCCTGTAAGTGTCAGGGGAGGCCCCCAGTACCCCCAGTACCCCCACCCACCCCCGAGTGCGCTGAATATTCTGATACCCCCTTTATTATGTTAAGGAGCAATCTCACCACTCGCGCCAGTGAACAAGACACGTTATTTTAACGTTCTGAAACGTTTCTATAAGGTTAGGAATAGAACGTTTGTTTTGTACGTTATTTCAGCATCAAAATAACGTTTACAAATTACCCCTAGCTAATTAAAATATAAGGTGGAGGGCCATATATGATACAATTTCATTTATAAAATAGTACAGTTGTATGACCAGACTTCTAATATAAGTAGAATTGATGATATAAGTGTATATTATATCAACAATTTTAAGGAAGTTTTTTTAACGTTTTTTAAACGTTTCTCCTTGTTCAAGTATATCTCACCAGGTGGCAGTTTAGTTGGTAATGCAACTTTACTTGGACAAGTCTGTTAAAAATCTAGTACAAACCATGCAAGGGGGGCCTAATTAGGGCTATAAACTAATTTAAAACATTGATACTGGTATCAGCATTCAATGTTAGATCAACTATGAACGCAATACATGTTGAATCAACTCTATTGTAGCTCATTGTAGTTACAGCTACATTAAACACCATGTTTATAGAATTACAGGATGTATATATAGCCTGGTAGAGTTCTATCTTCATCATGACATAATCAAAGGGTCCAAAGGACCTGCTTCCGCAAGGACTAGACCCACAAATGATGAACTGATGTGTGAGTAGGCAAATAGATGCGTTAGTAGGCAAATAAAAAAAATTAAACCATTGGATAATAAGGGAAAGTTAGGAATCATAACCTCTAACATATATTATGCTTAGACGATGGTATACAGGGGAGAGGAAAACGTTATTTTCATCTGAATAAAACATTAAAAAACACGTTTAAAACGTTATTTTAACGTTATTTCTACCTCAATAAAACGTCCTTTACAAACGTTATTTTAACGTTATTTTGAGTTCACGTTTTTACGTAATATAAACGTTCAGAAAATGAACGTTTTCGAACCTTCTGATGACGTTTTTTTAACGTTGAAATAACGTGATTTTGTTCACTGGTTTAAATTTAACCTCATAGTAGACTAGAATAGTACTAGAATTGTGAGTGGGATACGCTCGGTGATTATGCCACTTTAAGCTCATTGCATTATGTTGTTCGAAAGAAACGGACTGAGTTTATCATAATATCTATGACAGGTTAGCTGCAAAGCGATAGCTGCACTACTCAGGAATAGGTATATTGGCTTTGGCATCAGAAAGGGTCAAGCTTGCGTGTCAGAAAGGGAAAGCCTTGAACATGGCAAGGGGACGGTTTGGGCATCATAAAGGGCCAGGTTTTGTCATTAGAAAGGGCCAATACAAAGTGCACAAATTTTGAAAATATTGAAGTCAAATAATGTATTCTGGTGCAATTTGAATATGTATCATAACTGTGGGTCTAGTTGGAACATTTACACCATTCCTACAGTTTTGGAAAGCTTGAGATAACGACGAAATTGTCGTCAATTTCAGGGTTAGTGTCGCCACGTTTTATCCTGAGAGAGTTATATAGAAATTTAGCTTCTTTTCAAAACTATTTTATGTACATGTATGGCAAAACACTATATACTCCTATTATATGAAACATTGACTTAAGGCTTGAATATCTCAGAAAACAGCCCGGGACCCTCCTATTTTCTCAGCTTTTGTTGGAAAGTGTATGCTATTATGGTCTTATGGCAAAAACCTGATGCGAATCTAGCTACTTTTACACCAATAAATTCCATGCCTGGTTAGGTAAACCATAATGTATATGCCGGGTATATGCATACTCCTATACAATAAAATCTCGATAGAAGGAGGGCCTTGGGACCATCAAGATTTGCTCCTTGAAAGCTAAGTTCCTCATAACTAATACTACATAATTATAGAGGGAATAGACAATTGGGACCACGAAAACATGCTCCTTCTAACTGAAGGTTCCTTATATCAGTCCTCCTTATAACTAAATTTTACTGTACTGAGTAAAATAATCTTTTATTGCTTTCCACACACAGCAGTTATCAGTTGGCTGTTGTGTAACATAAACATAAATCTATCCCAAAGGAATCTTACCTTAAATTTTGGTTCATCCTCATCTGGTACTAATTTATTCGCTTTTGAAATGTCATGTCGTGCAAGCGAATTTACCAGAGCAAACTCAAGCAAAGCGGTGAAAAGGAACATCATACAAGTAACCAGCCAGATGTCGATAGCTTTGATGTATGAAACCTGAAACAGACCAAGACATTTACAGATTACTTATTGGGAAGATGACTCCTAACATATAGATTCCTGATCCAACTGGATTCAGGGTGGCTGCCTCTCCACCTGTGATTATTATGTGCATATTTAATCATTCTTTATATGGAAAACTTTTAGTTTCAAAGAAGAGCCCTAAGCAAAACAACACATGTTTCATATTTGACCAGCTGATGTTTCACCATAAACTAGTCTGCCTTGCTTGGACAGACTACAAGGCTAATGCATGAGACGTGTTTTGTCAATATGTTGTGAAACAAAATGAATCAGGCCTTGTGTAATGCTTTCTATGTATCTGACTTGCTACTTCAGTGAATCAGATGCCTTGATGTAGCCATTGACCCAAGATTCCATTTATCATAGAAGCATTGGTATAGATTAATCAACTCTCTGCCACAAAAAAACGAACTAGCCGTTTCTTGGGAAGTGATATCGATTTCCCAACTGGAAAAATGAAAGCAATACACTCATTGAAGTGTAAAGGTGTGTATTATGCGCTACAGGTGCGTCAGTTGTACCATATGCGCACTAACACTACACTGCAAAAAACGTGTTAGGATTCTAAACCCTGTATTTTGTCGGCAAAATATCTACCTAAAGATGATAAGGCCAATAGTCTGCTTAGCTCAGTGCTTGGAAAATAACGTGCTTCTTAGAATAACGTGTTTAGGAATTCAACTGTTTGTATTAGTATATTATGGATTTTGCCTACGATTAAAAGAAAGTGTTGAGTCTAACTACATTTAGATATAATGTTTAGATATTTACATCTTAATCAATTCATAATTTATCATATTTCCATAATATTATATAGGGTGTCTAGAGTGAGCACTTATTTTGCAGTGTAGGACTACTATATAATATATAGAGGTATATGGGTACTGACATCAGACTGCATAGATAATTATGATCGTATCATAGATATAGAAGGTCGTGTGTGTGCTATGGATTAGGGTACCTTTTTTTGTGGCCTATGGTGCTTAGTAGCAATGATCTGATATTGATCAATACGCCAATAATAATATAGCAATACATAAGCCTCTTTGTTTATTGTGGCATAAATAGTATTACCCGACTTTGTAATGCAGTCGCCAGTGCCATGACTGAGTATTAAATGAACCATAGGGGTAAGGTTCAACACCTTAGTGCCTGAGTGGTAGGTTCAACACCTTGCTGTATCCAGACATAATGGTTAAAGTGGGATCCACAAAACCATTCAGAGAAATAATGGAAAATGGCTCACTCAACTCGCCAACACAGTATTGATAAGAAAAGTGTAAAAAAAGAGTGAGTGAATTAGTTGTGTTTTGATATTTGAGAATACACCAGGAGATAGTTATGAATCGTTCTTTTTACTACGGTATACAGTAAAGCAACCAGAATGCAAGAAAGTTCCTGATGCTATGCACAAACGCTGTAGCTTAGCAAGAATATTGATTCAAGGACCGAAACTCCATTGTACATCTCCAACTCCTCCTCCAGCAACTACATGAGACATTGATTATACATGTTTATTTCCCCCGAGCACTAGTGGGTTTAAAGAAGAGGACCATCTGCAGGGACTCTCTATACATATCCTTTAAGTGAACCTAGTTATGAGAGCCAGCCATTTCTTATCTCTAATACCTAAGATTTCTCTCATATAGGCTGCAATTATTATACATGCATAATGGCCAGACTCATATGATGACTCATCCATCTATCTGTATCTGTGTATTTTTTTCATTGTATACTCAGTCTATACGAAAACCTGCCGGCCACCGGCTAAAGCCGGCAAAAAGTCTGCCGGTCCGGCAGAAAAAGGGCTACTGCAGGCCCGAATGGCTGGCTGTATTCTAGACATTGTTGCCTATATGCCATTTTTTACAGCTTGTAAATCAGACCATTATTAAGGTTTTTACAGCATTAAACACACTGTAAAAAAAGTGTTTAGAATTTAAACACTTATTGTGGCCGTTATTTTACACTTGTAAAAAGTGTTTAGATTCTAAACACTTATGAGCTAAACACTTCAATAAGTGTTTAGGATTTAAACACTTATTTGCAAAGTGTTTAGGTTTTTAACACTTATCTAAACACTTTTTACCTAAACACTTATTCAAAAGTGTTTAGATAAAAAGTTTTTAGATTTATTGAAAAGTGTTTAGATTCTAAACACTTTTCTAAACACCTTTTAGAATCTAAACACTTTTCTAAACACTTTCGTTCTAAACACTTTTAATCTAAACACTTTTAAGTGTTTAGGTTAAAAGTGTTTAAATGCTTAACACTTTTCAAAATAGTGTTTAGATAAGTGTTTAAAACCTAAACACTTATTGAAGTGTTTAAAACCTAAACACTTATTGAAGTGTTTAGCTGAAAAGTGTTTAGAAGCTAAAAGTGTTTAAAATAACGGCCACAATAAGTGTTTAAATTCTAAACACTTATTTTACAGTGCAGGAAGTGTGCATATTTTCTGTAATATTCTTCAATAATTTACATATTAAAATGGTTAATATAATTGTAACATAAAGTGGAAGCCCTATTTATTATCATTGCCAGTACAAACATTTGGTTCATATTTCATTTTTGAATAGCAAGGTTGTACTCCAATATCCGGGCCTGCAAAAATTGAGCCGTGCCTGCAAAAGAAAAAAATCTGCAGGACCGCATGGTGAAAAAGTTTTCGTATAGACTGTATACTGTTTATGATTGTCTCTGTATTGATCATGCAAAGTACTGTGCTTAAAGCACAATGTCACCACCCCCGGGAGGACAGCCAGGCTAAATACTCGGTTCAAGAGACATGCACTATGAGATGACCAATGAGTACAACTCAGAGGTCCCATGGATGTGATACTACCAAAGATCCCATTATGAAGTATGTAATTAAAAAAGGACTAAAGTAATACACTTGCTGTAAATTTCACTGTATATATATTTTTTTCTTATTCATGACATCATCGGAGGAGCGTGTAAATTACATGAGATGTGTCAATAAACCTGTTTATAAAACAAACAAAAAAGAAACACATACTCTCTCCTAATACAAGTTGTTTGTAACACCTCAGGAATATCACATAGATCGATACATACCTTAGGCAGGGCTGATGTTGCTGCAGATCCCATCTGGGTTGACATAGTAAGAATGGTGAGAACCCCTAGCGATATTCTTCCCGGTACCGCGATCGGATCAAGCCAAAAAGAAACCCATGATAGGATAACAATGATTCCCGATGGCACGTAGATCTGGATCAGGTAGTATCCAAACAGACGCATGAAGTCAAACTCAAGGTACACGCAACTGTACGCCCCTGAAACATTAAATCCACATGTTATTAGCACTAGTGTTATCTGATATTTTACTTGTGTAATTCTACATAAAAATGTAGAACCATGAACTACATTATACATCTGGAAACCCATGAAAAAGCATCCGCAATTTGTGGAAAACATAAAAATGATAAATAAAATCGTTTCTTGTACCCCAAATAGTAGTTATGCATACAAATACGAACCTCCGCAAATATTTGCGAAGCTCAGCACTTTACGGAAATTGATGAGCAGAAACAGTTTAGGCTGCGGACATACATACTTTGTGAAGAAACAGCACACAGCAAGGTTCAAATTTATTGCAGTTACAAATGACCAGTCCCTTACTGTTCTACATCCTAAATGTATACTAGAGCTTTATCAGAAAAAAAGACTTGGTTAATCTTTCTTATGATTTCAATTGTGTTCCAAGGAAAGGGACTTTGTTTTAAAACCATACTATAATAGCAGTACCTTACCTTACATCTGTCTATAAAATTAACTTCCCAAGAATTTTTTTTAAAAATCTTCCCACCATATATGGGACTCACCTACAATGTGTAGGCACCAAAGGAAATTATGACTCTGAATAGGTTTTTACCAGTTATTTCTTTTTTGATCATATATAGTAGACACCCTGCACATCATTTCTAACCATACCAAGTGGAAAGTATAGAGAATTTCTGACTTTTTACAGCTAAGTTCCAATATTAGCATCAAACGCAGTCATAGTTTGCAATTTTGATTACTTGGCAAGCAAGCTGCCCTAGCTTTCCAAAACTGGCATAGGTTGTGGAAATAAGCCAAAACAGCTTGAGTTTTGAGACAAAATGTGACAATTAAGTATCCCTCTTTTTAATACTTTTTGCAAGTAGGCCCCATTTAACACAAGCCTATTTGCTAAACCTAATGGTCAGATACTCTATAGTTGAACACAGTGGGGTAACCAGATTCTGGTAGAACTTTATTTTAGCTGCCAATACATTCCCCTGACCTCGCAACTGCCCCCCCCTCTGTTCTAGATTGTAGCTCTGCATCCACTCTGGGTGTCTAAGTGTAACAGTTCAAGAGATAGAAATAACTGACATAAAGCATGTTTGCCATATTCTGAAAATGTCTACACTGCAAATAGTGTCCCTGTATTCACCGTCAGAGTGATGAAAGGTAGTTCAGAAAACTTTTGTCACCGTTTCCATGGCAACCAGTCACATGATTTTGAAAATATGGGAGTGACAATGCCACATTTAGAAACCCCTTTATCTTAGCTTTAACCTGATATCTGGATCAGTATTGTAGGTTGACAGGCTGCATAATTATCAATGACGCTTCAAAACATACAGAGGAAACTTTAAGTTTGGGTCCCATATATGGTGGGAAGATCTAATTTTCTTTATAGAATATATTAGTACCTGCGCACTGATTCATGCAATCACCAGCATAATCCTATAATGATTAAATGTATACCACAAACGTATCTAAAAAGAATAGTGTGTTTAGATGACGCAAGCAGATCTATATTAGACAAGATGCTAAACTAGGGCTTTAATGCCACTAAAGTTAGTATAGCCTTACAGTATAAGCTAAATCAGCTACATGTAATCTAAAACATTAGTACGGGAACTGATACACAAATAGAAATGATATATAGTCATTTTTCTAAATGAATCCTTTGTTTGCTAAAGACCACCGTCCACGTATTAGATAGACGACACCTGGACACGGTTCTTCCATATACCCACTGCCCCACCAGGTCGAGACGAGGTGTTATACACCGAGTCGCTGACCAGTGGGCAGTGGGTATGTGGAATGACCCTGGCCAGGTGTCGTCTATCTGACTTAACCCTCGGGTATGCGATATAACCAAGGTGTGAACTCCTTTGTCTAAGCCTTCCCCCGTGGGTTAATAGGCTATAATCAGCTGAAGTTATGTAGGATATGTATGAGCTCAATCGGCCGATGTTCCCCAGTGGACAGTGGTCATTAGATGAGTTGGCATAATTGTGTACAAAGCATAATACAACAATGAACAGATGAAAGCAAACATGATACTTTGAAACCAATAATGTATGAGGGAAAGGATACCTATTGTGGTGAACTATCTGATATCAAGAGCTCATTGAGAACCATAAAAAATGTAGTTAAAATTAATAGATAGAGTATCACCAGTAGTGACGATTTGAAATGCACACTATGTGAATAAAGATAAGACAGTTATGACAGTCAGATAGTATGGCATAGTGGATGTAACCTATTGTTAGGTGGGAAACAATGGATCATTTCATTCTGTTATTTCCATCAGCTTTCAGTGCTTTATCTATTTAAAACATCTCTGTGCAGTGTTTAGTAAGTCTGAAGTATCCTATTTTTGAAGTATATACCGTATCACCGTGTGAAACTGTTTTGGCGCTTATAACTTTGGAAAAAGCTTAACACCCGGCATACAGATATCTGCTCTCTCCAGACAGTTCTACCCATCAAGCTGATAAACCATGTCCTACTCTTCGCATTGATTGTCTACAAACAGTCTCAGCAAAACAACTGTACCTTCCCTGTTTAGAGCACAATGTACAAAAAAAACCACTTTAAACCTTGATACAGTCCAATATACAGTCTCATAAAACCTGGCAGTGTAGTGAGAAATTCATGAGCTCTATACCCCTCAAAGAGGAACTTAATTCTTAACGAAAAAGCTTTACACAGCATGGCAGTTTAACGCGGCGATACGGTAGCATAGTGAGGCCATTTTTATTCTGATAAGTTGGATTATGGATCTGCCAATGTTTTTTTTTTAATTTTCCACCCCTGCCCACTGGGATTTCTTTTGCGAATTTGGCAAAACAGAAACTTCTTGATGTGGACCAATTGATGGGCATGATTCCAACAATAATACGGCAACCAATAGAAAAAGCGCCCTGTAGTATGTACCAACAGTAAGGAAAAATCAATTAAAAAAGAAGGGGGAAAAAGTAATGTGGTGAACAGCAATAACTCAACATCTGGCCTTACAAAATTCTTACAAAATATACCTTCATTTGATACCCCAAAAGAGGTATTTTCCATCTTTTCTTTCCTCTGCCATTTGGGAAATTTCATGACCTAGCCCCCTCCCCCCCTCTCCGCAGGGCAGCTTTTTCCTTTTTTACTCCCTCCGCCCAAAATATTTTATGTAAAAGCCCGAAATCCAAGTTATCAAAATGATGTGGCCTGATAACCATTACAGAAAACAGAAATTTGCCCCACCTTTGGAGGCACAGGGGTCATTAGTGTTATGGGAAGTTAATCAGGGCTGTTTTCTGTAATTTGTGTGACCAGGCCTTTGAAATTATAATTCGCAGAGCAGGCTCTGTACACAGCTTAGTTCACTAATAAGAGAGTGCAAATTCATAGTTTGCCTACTAGCTTCAGACATCATATCTGAAATCAAACAAAGAAAATATATGATTTATAAGAAACTGATCCATCATAAAGATACATCTTAAATGATCCTGTAAGCAGGTCCGGGAAATGAAGGGAAACCCTCCCCAGAGCCGTTCTTTACACCAGGGTTAATTTTCACAACGCAGGTAGGTGTGAAAACACTGCAGGGCTATAATTAGCAACGGTTTTGCTTGTAGCATAGACACTACAGGGCTAAAATTAGCAACGGTTTTCTTATAACCCATTTGCTGAATTTTCTATTAATTTGCTGTTAAATTTACATATCCCATAAGATAGATTAGTGTATTCTCTTGAATCATACATGGGGAATAGTGAATCATTAATGGGATTGCCATGAAATCACATATAAATAAGATTTTTCTGTAGACTTTCCCTCTGTGCTCCTTCACTTCACCCAGTAGGCAGTGAGCCCTGCAGTGTTTTCACACCTACCTGCGTTGTGAAAATTAACCCTGGTGTAAAGAACGGCTCTGGGGAGGGTTTCCCTTCATTTCCTGGACCTGGTAAGCTACTTGTAGATGCGATAAAATTTAATGGTTTAAAGTCTTAAATTTAATGTGTTGTACTCTCTAAAATGATTAAAGACAAGCAGTCACACACATCACAGAAATCAGAGATACTCCATCGCCTGTTTTCAGATATACCGATATTGTTAGTCAAATGCTAGTGTCCATATTAGCACTACACACGAGGGATATTAAAATCGAATTATCAGTGATATTCAAGGCCTACCATGTAAAGTATGGTATATCAAGGAAAGCAAGGAAAGAGTAACATAAACAAAACATATTGTCGACTCCTTCATCTCCCTCTGAACATTTCTAGCTGGAGAACCAAAACAAATTTCAAAACATAACCATAGTTCCCATGGCAATGTGATATTGAAAACAATTGAGTCCGCATTTCAAGCTTTCGATCATTATAAAAGAAAAATACCATTTCTGGTCTACAACGTTGACAAGAGAAATATCCATCAATAGTGTGTACGCAAACAGATATATAAAAACGCCATTTTAATTCCAACACATTTGGCACCAGTTGCTTCTCTTTTGACCACGTTTCAACAAGCGAAATAGAGCAAAACAGGGCGAAATATTTGAGAACAAAGGACCTAAAACTAAAGTAGTAAAAAAGAACGCCCTGTTTCACAGGTCGCTATGCCGCCCTAGTGGAGTCCGAGTTATTATAGGATACTATGGGGAGGTGTACAACTAAATGTCCTCAGTCATCTTATAGTGACCTGCCAATAGACTTTACAAACCAGTAGTGTTCACAACATTCACTGGATGGCGCTATTGCATGCCCCGGTGCCTGTTGTGGACGCTACTCCATTTAAAGAAACCTGATACAACAAATTTCCAAAAATGAAAAAAACGGAACCAGACACAATTATTCTTATATACACCCCTAGGAGGTGGTTATATTCAAGAGCTCTTTTTCTCTTTGAGAGCCAGGGTATCTAGCAGGATCCGTACCCACAACCTCAGAACTATTGAGCTAACCAACGGCTCCATCGGGACTGCCATGGTAACTAGAAACTGGCTTTTGTACCATTTTTGTCTAAAAAACCCATTATAGATATGGAATTTGAATACTAAAGATGTAACACCAATGATCTATCATTGTATTCTGCATAAAGGGTTATCCGAGCAATTTTCAGTCTATGTATTACTCTAGTGGGATTCTTATGCTGGTGGGAGCTAAAAACAGTAATAATAGCTTCCCTGAAGGTACCTCTTGTCAGAATGGGCCACAAGCCTGATCTTAGTAGCTTAGAAAAATGCCATATTGCTTTAGGCTCAGTCTCACGACTTTGTAACAATTGGATAGTCTTTGACAGGGTGACATCTTTGACCGGGTGACGTCTTTGACTCTGTGACGTCTTTGACCGGCAATATTAAAACAGTTGAAAAGTGGCCTTTTTAGAAAGAAATGCTTGGGGAAAAGTTAGTATATATCATAACACTATATATTACCAGTTTCCCAGCATTTCCGTGCACATAGCCCCCTATTTCAGCTCTTTGAATCTTGCCAATCAAAGACATCACCCGGTCCAAGACATCACCTGGTCAAAGACGTCACCCGGTCAAAGACTATCCAATTGTTACAATCTCATGAGACACAAATTTATATGTTTTATGGTATTTTCTCAATTAATATCGGTAAAATATCACTAATTTAGATTCATAACAGTGTAGTATCCTGGTTTTTATGGTCTATTACCATTGAATGTGCTTCAGAGTCGTGTTATCTCTGCCAGGCAAACAAAATCGACAATTTTTAATGAATGCTGTCCCAGCTGTATATTGGTTGGGCCATTATATATTCAGTAATAGACCGACAAATAATCATGGTTGGAATATATTGAAACTGAAACTTATGGGGCATTTTTTACCAGCATTTTTGGATTCAGTGACCTCAAATTAGTCTAGTTAGGTAGGTCTGCCCCCGTTTTTTGTCATTGCACAGTGTAACACAACTATAACTGCCCATTTGCCTTTAAGAATATGGGTGGTATGCTTTTTTTAAGATGTCATAAGGGAGGTATGCACGCATCAAGGCAGCTCGGGATTTAGCTCCTTCTTACATCTTATGAGGTTGTAAAGCAAGTTGGTGTTGGCTCGTCAAATAGATGAAAGGAAGGGATCAAAATGAACCAATATACAACTTTTCTGAGTGTTGTAATGATCATAGTATCCTTGTTTGTAACATTAAATCTACACCACTATTTCTATGTCCTTTATGGCCACCGTCCACAAAGCATAAACGAGGATCGTCCGTATAAAATCGCAGACTTATCAACGCGCGAAGTTCCGCCCCTCCCCCTTTTCTCTGTCGGCACTTCACTCTATATATATATACACAGCCTTTATACGGCAGTCAGAGCTCTTTATACGGCCGTCAGAGATTCTTTATTACGGCTGACAGAGATATAACAATATACACACTGTGTATAGAAATAATATGGTGTGGGCCACAGCTAGTACCCTCACCCCGTTACCATGCTCCAAAGCTTTATACAGGCAGAATCCGGCCAATAATATCAAACCTGTTATCATAGGCCGACAATCTCTTACCGCTTTTTATGTCAACAAACCCTAAATCTAAGCCAATTAAATACTCGTTTCCAACGTCCACACAGTGGACACCGATGGACACATCATAGTCGCCGGAGTTTGTCTACAGATATTGGGTTAAAATCAAAATAAACAAAGCCTTATCATAACGAAGCTCCCTGGTTTATGCTCTGTGGGCGGTGGCCATCAGGAAAGTGTGGTGAGTTTGGTTGATGCAACTGAGAGCAGCCACCTGAAGCATTGCCCAAGGTCTCTTTGTTACCACACAACTTTCAATGTTTACTCAAATATAAAACACTATTTTTAAACTACTGTGAGCAGTAAGACTAAAGCCACTATTGAAATACACTATACATCTACAGAAGCTATAGAGATTGCCTAAAGTTTCTACTTGATGTAGATCAAAGATTAACAGTAGTAATGTACCTGTTTCTTAATCCATTCAGTTCTAACACAGCCCCATCAGCTATTTTGGAGTAACTATTGACCTTTCTCATCAGGAATATGTTATCAAGTTTTACATTCATTATTATGTTGTATGTAATCTGCATGCTGCTTTAATTAATACCATAGATATGGAATAGAATCATTGTATTGTTAATTGGATCTGCAGTTGAAGCCTATAGTTATAGTGCCTGAAGCAATTTTTAAAGCACAGACTCAAGCTCAATGGTGAGAATACTGGTCTTCAGATAGTTCAGATCCTAGGTTACATTAATTGTTTTCATACAATTCACTCATGTTTCAACCGACGCTATATGAGATATTCAGAATATTAGAATTGCATGATTGTGTAATTGTGGAAAGGTGAGTTTGGGTGAGATGAGGAGTTGGTAGAAACATGATTGAATCTAGTGTAAATTCAATCTGGAAGTGTTTCTTATCAAAGCTATGCTGATGATTCTCCGTGATAATTCATCTTCTATATAGTATTCAACCGTTTAGCATTTTAACCATTGGCTTTCATTCTGATACGTAAGCATGCATCTCGGAATAACCTGGAGTGTCTCTATTGAACGTACCTTTTCGAACACCTCTATTTTCTGTGCAACGAATTCAAATGATTAAGAAACTCTCTACCATATAAAACAATAATGTCCTGTTACACGGGCAATATTGGGTATACTGAGGTTGCCAGACTTACATAATTTTGTGTAATATATTGTTGTCCGTGTAACAATAACTTATTGCATGTAAGCCTATTGTGACATAACTAAGTGTATTATATGTGTACACTATGAATTATTTACAGTGTTTACATGATGTTGTATATTCTACTACAAGCAAACTGTAAATACTGGTGTGTAGAGATATACGATAATCCTTAATCCACCTTATGTTCAAAACCACATTAGTAGACGAAGCCACATAATTAGATTTGCAAATTGAAATAAAGGATCTAATGCATGTGCCTCAATGCAAAAATAAGGAGGTCCAAAGAAATCACACAGTAAATAGTCTTGTTCCAAGACCCTCCAAGCTCGGTACACTTTGTACACTAGGCTTTATATACATTATATATAAACAGGTTATAAAAGTAATGAGTTACGTGTATTTACCTGTAGAATACCCTGCGGTACAATCCCCCTTGAAGACCTTCTGAAGAGCGAAGCGAGCTAGTTTCACTTTGTCTACATTTTCTACCGATTTTCCAGCGAGCCAGTTAAGCTTCATCTCCTCTTGGGTATAGCGGTCTGATAGATGAAAAATAATAAAACACCATGCAAAAGCGGGCCTCCTTAACTCTTACATTTTTAATGTATTCGTGGTAGCAAATGTGCCACTATATGTATATCATTTTGTGGTAAAAAACTGAATAGTTATACACTGTCATTAAAAATTGAATTATTATGTATCTCGTTACCCTATGTAAAATGTCATAATTCATAGCAACTTTATGACGTAGAGGACGGCTTGCTCAAGCGTTGTGAGCACATGACGATAGAAGCTATATATATATATATATATGTATATATATATATATATATATATATATATATATATATATATATATATATATATATATATATATATATATATATATATATATATATATATATATATATATGTAAAGGCAATGTATCTTTCTATTATCATCAATTACAAGTAGATGTAAAGGTGTTACTTACAGCTTCCCAACTGGAGCTGACAAGTCTGGTTGTCCAGTGGGAAATTAGCGAGATTTAGTGTACACCATAATTTTAAAGTCAACCTGGAAAAAGAAAGAAACAGCTAAACTACGGTTGAAAATTAGCTATAACATCTGTTATGGGGTGATTACCATTTATAAAAAGCGAATGTTATACTTCATCACGAATATTCTTCAGCTTTATATTAGTTCCCAGTAACCCAGTTTGAAGTCATTGTGTAAGTAGGGTAATGCGCCCGTGCTAGGTTTAAGTGCATATACATTGTTATCCTCGACGTATCTGTATTTATTAAACCTAATAAAACTTTTCTTAAATCACCTTCTTCAACTTCAGAATTAAACACGTTTATATCAAATAGATGCGTGTAAGGCAACTCAGAGATATTGCCGCCATAAGGACACCCTTTTTTAGGAGCAGGCACTCCCTGCCTGACGCTCCATTCATGCGGCGTAGTTTTGGCGAGGCTCTTTTACTTTTTCTCTGTCAAATCCATCTTGTTGTTTTTAATCTTGTCAGACATTTATTATTTAACATGTGACACTCCTAGGCATAAACCGTGACGGTTGTAATGGCATTCGTAAATACTTTATAATCGTCGTATACCAGATTATACAAAGATCGAATGTTGCCATACTACTTGTTCAAAATATTATTCTACTTGTGTTCATAAAGTCCATAATATAACGTTGTATGATTGCGAATCTCATGGAACTAAAAAGAAAAATTACGAAAACGAGGAGAGGTCAGAGATGAATTACAAATATACAAAAGCAGAAAAGTGTGGAAAGTGCGGAAAGTAACAATTTTATCACGTACACGTTGAAACCCTCACTTGGACACTTACCGTTGGCTGTAGAAGATTCTTCCATCTCCATAAACTCTAAAGGAGTGGTTCTCCATTGTAACAGTGTGCTTCCTCTCTTCCTTGCCATTCTGTATATAGGTGTCTGGCTTCCAGATATGACTAAAGAAAGGGTCGGGTAAGGAAATGCTCCCGGTGTGGTTTATAAACCCACCCCATGCCAGTCTAGGGTCTCTCCAGATTTGTCGAAAGAAGATGTTGACACTGAAATCCTAAATGCAGAATCTGTATGTGAATGACATATTCATATTTGTCCATTTACTATCATATCTCTACAACTGGCAAAAGTTCAAGTGCCATGTTTTATCCGATCATATAAAGCAAAGTGCACCGTTGCCATAAAGTGCCCTTTGATTTGATATTGTATTTACGAAGATTACATAGTGAAATATACATACTCGTTTTAATTCATGAATTAATCTTTTCATCTATGGTACATTTATATATATGGGCAAAGTGAATATCAATTTTTGAAAACTATTATAACACTAGGTAACAAAACAGAATGACGCATGTCTTCTCGATTGTTTGTAAGGGGGTCATCATTTAAGTTGGGTTAGTTTACATTGATCTCCATAGTATTAAATCGTTAAGTCACTATTCGTAAAATAAGCCTGTTTTGGTGATTTACATCTTGATAATTTTCGATCGATTATAAGTGAGAGTATAACCCTCTTTCCTACTTAGTATGGGAATTGTTGAAAGGGCATAATACATGATCGAAGGTTCATATAGGAAAAACTGTCTACGCACAGCATCCATTTCGTTAATCTCTCCTATCTGGTTGACGTAAACTCCCACATCAACTGGTACTTGCATGGCTGGAAACAACAATAGCATTCATAATCATAATATATTATATTATTAATTATATATAATACACGGTATTATGATATTTGCTTAGATAGAAATAACCATTTAAAGGAATTGAATCACCTTCAAACCTTTGTTGCGACTCTCAGGGTAATAGACCATTATCTCATCTCAAACTGTTTATAATAAGTTGCTCACAGAGGGAAGCTAATTACGATATAATGTTGTCAGGTACGTGAGGAGAGTCCTAATAATGGCCACCGTCGACTGGGCTCTAATCGGCCGAAGCTATATAGGAAATGTATGGGCTTAGTCGGTCGATGTTCCCCAGTGGACGGTGGCCATGAGGGGTCAAATCATGATTTGTTATCGGAGCCCCAAGATATACCACCCTTACCCGTGGTCCCCTATATCCAGAAAATACCTTTACTATAGATAAATGGCACAGTTTAAATAGTGGACCCAAAAACTCGTCGTTTTATGCTGTAGATTCTACTACCCATGTATACACTAGTACTGTAGTATATACTGTAAACTACAGTAGGTTCCACCGCTCAGCTACATTTACTTCTAACAGTGTAGATAGCTTACATAGATCTTTACCTTTTTTACCACCTGCAGTATGCATGATGTCTCCACCATCATGATGAACACAACACCTTAAAAAGCCCTGCTCACTATTTGTGTACCCCCACTGACTGTTTGCTTGAACAAACAAGTGCATATAACATTGATTACAATGCATGTCCCAGTTTATACTCCGCTAGTGTGTTTGGCCTTTTGTTCTTACTGTACATAGATTATATCCCATATTCTCCTAGGTCAGAACACCAGGAGATGATATTGAAAAGCCTGAGTGGAGGTTTAGAGCCCCGCGGCAGAGAAGTTCTAGAGGAGGTTATGTGTATAACCTCCTCATGAAGTTATATGAACTATAGGTCAAGTCTGAGAGGAGGTTATGGGGAACATTTAGCTTTCAAAACTCTCTCTTTTGTGGATATGAACCTAGGTTGGTAAACCCTCCCATCTGATGTCCTATCTGGTGCCCTCTATTCTAACTGTTAAAGTTGGTATCCCAACTGTTGCAGTGACGAATTTCCACTTCCAGCATGGGGATAAGCATGATGATGTTGTAAGACATATGTGAAAGTATTGAAGCTCTATGAGAATTATTTCCATACAAAAATCCCCACACAGTAGCAAAAATGAATTTTCACTGAGCAGTCAAAAATAAAGCAATTAGCATGCCTCTCTTCTAAACCACAAGGTGGCAGCTGTATCAGTGTTTACAAAATATTTCCATTGCAGACCCAGTAGCTCAACTCCATTCATGAATACATTAGTACATTGCCATCTGTACAGGTGGCAGCACATCTCAGATGGTTTGCCAATGTTTGAGTTTTCTCCATGCAAGCTGTAGATCTAGATGTTATTACATACTTTACATTAAAGCCTTTAAGACTCTTGGTAACCAGAATTAAGCACCCATTTCAGAAGAAAAGTGTACATTAAAGACTTTCAGGTAATTATTGAGAGGGGTCAATTGTAGTCACACCAATTAGCTATCTGAGGTATCATTTGTAAATAATTCATATAGTATAAAACTCATCTTAGCATTTTGTAGATTTGAACCGCTTCACGGGATCACCACTACACCATGAAATCCTGTATCTGAGGTACATTGGCAATCCTATAGTTACATGTGCAGGCAAAGAGGCTGGCATAGCACCCGTGGATTGTGTTTTAGAGGGTTGATAGGAAAAGTATATTTATTATTATACAATAATGCATTTTATGAGCTTTAGGTGGAGTGTAAGCTTGATGCATTTGATTGTTCAAATTGAATTTGATCATCTTCCATGCAGATTATACAGATACAGTTGTAATATGTTTTACTTATTCCCAACAGTAACATTTCAGTATACCAACATGTATAGGCTTATAAGGATACCAGCTTTAGGATGAGATGTGTGTCGTGTAACCACAACTACAAAAGTGCACAACAGACCTGCTGGCAAAATCCAGCTGGACTTAATTATGCATGATATTTACTCTATTGTATATATTTCATCCACCAATATGCAGCTATGTATAGCCATACTTGCTCTGTACAAAGACTGATTGTTCAAAATAGTATGAGTGGCCACCAGTACACTATCCATATTATATAACTAGATCATGCTTTGTTCGAAGGGCAAAGAACTGTGTACTTTAGGTTGCCTGGCTTTGCTCAGCAAACTACCTCAACGTTCCTTTGCCATTATCATTATGTGGGCTTCGAGAGTGACATAAAAAGGGTAGCCCACATTGTGTGGTGCTTTATGCTATGGTTGGGGTGTAAAAGGCTCGTGTACCTGTCCTTGCTTCGCTCCAATTCTTACTGTCAGGGCAGCAACATGTCTGGCTTTCAGACAATGGCACAAAAGCTCTATCATAGCCAGGTGTTAGTCGATTAAGTCAAGTTACCCCCTTTTTTTTTAGTCCCGTATGACCAGACTCATATTAAGTAACAACATGAGCTATATTCAAGGGTCAGTATAAGGCATGCATCATCTGCAGAAGTATGGATAATGTATAACAATATCATCATAACAATAATCCAAGTCCATGGATACGAGTGTTCACATCCATACATCCGAAACGTTTGACTGCCAAAACAACTACATTGATTACAATGCATGTCCCAGTATATACTATGTACCCCTCTGTGTGTATCCATATATGCAGCTCTTTGCACTATAGCCACGCTTGCTTTCTATAAAGACTGGTTGTTCAAAATATTGTAAAGTTTGTCCACCAGGCCACTGTCCATCATATTGTTCACCAAACTACCTCCAGTTTCCTTTGGTATCATCCTGGTTTCATCGAGAGTGGCATAAAAATAATTAATAAGGTGAAGCAAATTGTCGTATGGCCCCTCACGTACACACACACTCACAGGCAAATGCATACACACACACATGGATGACCTCAGTTAAGTGGGGACCTGCATTTATTCATTGTTTTAAGTATGGAGTATGATTCAAGATATGTCCTCCATATACCTCATGGGGGGGGGGTAACATGGAGCTCCTTGATGTCATTCAGGAGCAAAATAGAAGGAAAGAGCTCCTCTTAAGCTTTCAAATGCTTTGAAAATCAAGTCAATTGCACCAGTGGTTGCTGAGAAATCTCATTTTGAATATTTTCGGGAAGAGGCAAAAGTTCTTCGTAGATCTGATTCTCTTAGAACACATTAAATTTTATCTCCTGAACTGTGGCTCTTAGAGGCACAGGAGTGGGTGCAAATCAACGCTAGTTCTGCGGGCTACCAGCCTGAATTTTGGTGGGGATGGGGCTTGAACTAGCAAACCATTTTGCCATCACACACCCGGTACACACACTATTACGTGTTTATGCCGGGAACTGGGGACTCTGTGCTGTGAAGAAGGGGACCATGCTTTGTGATGGGTTTAGGAGCACTGCAATGCTACTGATTACATTGTCCTGACTTCTAAACATGTAATATCACTCACACGAGCAGCCATATTGATTATTGACTCAGGGTTAATACCCTGAGGCATATACGACGCCTGGCTATTCCTTTAAGAGTTTTTTTTTAGCCATTTTAGCCTTCAAAAAGTAAATCAATATCTCTTTTCTTCTACTCGCAAATGGACTGGGATCTTTGCGTATTTTTTCTCTCTTTTCTTTAAACACTTAACTACTGTTAAATTACCTTCTAAATGTACTCTCCATAGGCTGCAAGGTTAAAAAAATAATTGGAGCTGATAGAAATGCTGTTCCCACCAAATAAGTACCACATTTCTATCTTTCTGGCATAAATGTACCATCTAACATATGAAAATGCCATCCAACTAAGCTGAAATGCCCTCTATATTATTTAAATCACTTAAATGAACTTCATATAAAACCCTGTACATACCAAAAACAAGGATCAGTTTTATTTACAATATTATGGACATGGGAGAAACCTTTTCATTCAGTGTGTGTTGGACATAGACGTGAGAGGACAAAAGACATAGATAGCCAAGATCGGGGGACAAAAAAATTTGAATTTGGGCCCAAGTACCCTCCCAAAAAAAAGTCAGTGTTCAAATCTTTTCTGAGTATACCCTTTTTTTGCGCGACTTGCCTCACTCGGTGTGACTTTCTTAGGGCACCTGCGTCATGCGACCTATAGGTTGTGTGGTGCAGGTAGTTCCTGATATGCTATACTTGTGACGCACAATTTGGGTATGTAATCCGAAATGGTGCAGCCAGGATATAATATAGGGAGCCAGTCAGGAATCCTGGAGAGAACCTGGTATGGTGACCAATAGATGATATGGATAGTGGACTAGGGTAAACCAAAGGTGCTGAATCCATTTCTGTTATGTGTAGAATGATATCTAGGTCGAAACAAGGTCAAAATCAAGGTCAAAATCAAGGTCAAAGGATGTCTTTAAGGATCCTATTAATACAAGAGTGCACCTTTTCTCTTTCTTACGATGATAAATGATACATTTCCCTTCACACCTCTCCCTGACCCTGAGTCATCTGTGAGTTCACTCACACGCTCAATCTTTTATGTCTGGCATAGCATTTGGAATTCTACTTGGAACTGGGCACTCAGCAGCCTTCTGTGTATGGCAGTGGGGGATTTTTCATTGCATCTGGGGACTTTGGCGGAAACCAATTTTCAGGTATCACAACGCTATTTCCTGCCCAAAAACAGGTCTCAATTAAGTGGGGCCTCAGTCCAGTCTCCACACCCTAAAAGATGTGTATAGTTTCTACACACTTTTTTGTACCACATTTTCAAACACTTTTGTTCTAAACACTTTATCGCTAAAAACTTAAAAATCTGAACACTTGATTCTAAACACTTTTAGGCTCCCACCTAGCTCCCCATACAGGATGCCTCCTAAAGTATATACTGGTAGTCCATTCTAACAACATGGAAGCCCTTAACACTAAATATGCTAATTTGGCGAATTTTCAAGTCCCCAGTTCCAAGGTCATTCTTCTAATTCGAGTTCCCAGTTATGGGCAAAAACACACAGACACTCACACACACGTGTACACTGTTGGAAGTCAATGTAGCTGAACAGTAGAATCTACAGCTCAGCTACATTAATTTGTTGGTTTATAAGATTACATATTTTTGGTTTCACTATTTACAGTGCAGTCACATAGGCTCTTGGACTTCCAGGTGTCGGTCGATTAAGTCAAGGTTACCCTTGTTTTAGTCATGCAAGGGAGACATCTTTCCCATATAACTAGAGAGTCCTGATTGTAACTCAAGGTGTCTGGTAATTTACCCACACTCAGGAGGCTTTAATCAGAATTGTCTTCCTTTAATCATTGCATGATCTAGAACTTCAATTCACTCAAACAAGAGATAGGAGTTAACAGGAAACAGCTCGATACGTCTAATATAATGCTCAAATCTGAATAGTTTTTGGATATATTGGTTACTTCATAATTATCATGTGAAAAATAAGTCATTTTGAAACTCATCCATAGTCACGGCTATGACTCTCAGATTGGGCGGGGGGCTGTACAACCGTTATCTGTATCATAACCGCTACCTGTATCAACTACACATAGCGGTTGACCATCCAACCGTTATGTGTATAAAAAAAACACGCTATGTGTAGTAACCCTCCAACCGTTATCTGTAGTAACCAACACTATCTGTTACAACTTCTTGACCACTGTGAATAGGCACATCCAACTGCTACCTGTATCAATAAACGCTATCTGTATCATACCAGAAAAGGCATCACAAGTGGGACAAATTATCTTCTAGCATCATGCCCTTGATCATGCATGATGTTTGAATGCGGCACTGGCGAGTTACTTGTCGACTGCAGATAGAGTACTATCTCTGTCATACCTAGATATATATATCCTCGACATACAATTTACCTTCACACCTAAACCTACTAACAAATTTACCCTATTTGACCTTTCTGCTTTGCCTGGCTAATCTCCAATGATATGGTTGATACAGATCGTGGTGTTACTACAGATAGTGGTTGTAATGGTAACCACTATCTGTATCAAGGTGGTTAAATGTATAAAAATAGAGTACTATCTCTGTCATACCCAGATATAGCCAGGTAACATAAGTACATTGGGCCATGATTGGGCCAATATACAGTACCACTAAAAATTGATTTATGATTTCAAACACTTTTTTTGCCAAATCTGCCCTATTTGGGGATTTTTTTTTTAATTTCAAGATTTTTCACTGTTTTCCCACCAAATTTGGGTTTTTCCAGAAAATTGACTTTTTCACGATTTTCAAATAGAAAACCTTTTTTTTTTCAGTCTAGAACATTTTTGGAAACAAAGTCACTGTCAATCCAACTTTGATACACATAGCATCAGGAAGAATGCTTGGTGGGCTTGATACAGATAACACCTTGTTGATACACTTAATTTGATACACTTAGCGTTTTTTTGATACACATAGCGGTTGGATAGTCAACTGATATGTGTATTTGATACATATAGCGGTCATGATACAGATAGCGGTTGTACAGGGGCTGTCTGAGAGTGCCGTAAGTGGCAGTTGATACTTCTTAGATGAGACGTAATTTGAAGATCGGGCAAATGGTGTAAAAACAGCCAAAATTCAGGCTTTCAAATTCGTACTCAAATCCCATCATGCCTTCACCATTTCATGCAAAATAGTCAGAAACCTTCTTATGGGACCCAAAGAGACCATTTAGAGTCATATTGTTGTGATTTTATGGGTCTTACCCCCTCGGGGGGGGGGCTGCCCTTGATAAAATACATGTACTGATATATCAACTAATCTGAAGGCATTTGATCCCACTATGAGACCTAATCAGGCGGTTTGAACCCCTCTGCAGGGCCACAGCTATGGATGACAGGCTTCGTTCTTCTTAGCTATGGCGCTTTACATTGAATCATGGCATAGCTGTCTTATTTGTCTTAATCAATAATTGATAATCTGAAATTCGACTGTAGACGCGTTGATTTTTATATTGCTGCACTCTATTGTCACATGCCAAGCACTAATGATCACAAGGACATTGATGAAGAGTAATGGTACTAATGGCACCTGAAAAAGCCTCACATGCCTATCCAGGCATGCAATGTGCCATTGTGTATGACAGTTGTCGTTCTGTATAAATCATTATCTGTGAAGTTGTCATTGGGCTAAGCTCGAGTTATTAAATGATGTATCATTATGTTGATGTGTGGGCTCTTCCTCTGTCTGTATAGACATCAACTGTCGGAAGTATTGATAATTCATTATGATTTATTACCACTGGTTATCCTGGACATACATTTTATAACGTGTTTAGGTGTTTGAGATATATGTTATGGCTCTTTTTACAGGAAGTGTGCAATGTGCTAATGTTCGCCCTTTTGAATATTTGATTTTCATGGCAACTGATTGCTTTGAGAGTGGTCATTTTTCAATAATAGGGGGTGGTGGATTGGGGGGGGGGGCAAACATTTTTTGAACCCCTTGAGGGGAGGGGGCAAAATAATTTCACCCTTTTTTTTAGCGAGAAAGGCCTGTGTGTTACTGTAGTTCAAAGGGGTCGGCCTGGGGAACTGAAAAAAAGGTTCCAACCAAAACAAACTGATTGGTTATATGCTTCACAAGTTACCCAGCCAAAAATACGCTATTGTACGTAGAAATATCGTTTTAACGTTATGGCCACCGTTCACAGAGGATAGATCGGCCGTATACGGATAAAATTGCCATACATTTCCTATGTAAATTATGCATAAAATGGCCGTATACGGCCCATTTATGCTCTGTGGACGGTGGTCCTCATACGATGTTTGGCCACAATAAGGGGCCATGGAAAAAGGTTCCTAAACGTTGTGTATTAACGTTTTTCATTTACTGGGTTTACCTGGCCATAACGGCATTGAATTCACCAAACAATGACTACCTACATTTGTTACTGGACGGAGGTAACCGTAAGTCCCAGGCTGTGTTACTGATGTGCTGTACATACTGCTCAAGTGCAGTTTCGCCCGTGTTGCTTTCATCGGCCCCGGTGGTCCTGAAAAAAATGAACGAATTGATTATTGCTCATAGAGCTTTTCACTAGTTTATTGCCATTTCTTTCTCATGAGGATCATCTAAACGCTGAACACAAGATTCAATATCAAGCTATCAGGCTGATAGGCCGAATGGCCTTAAACATACAAAAGGGGGGGGCTAGATTTAAGTTCAAACTGCAGTTATGTATTCAAATGTATAGTTCCATACCACTCATGTGAAAGGTCTGTTAGTCAGTGTTAATCAATCTTATCTAATGTGAATACAACTAGTAATGGCCACCGTCAACAGAGCATAAATCGGCCGTCTGCGGCCATTTTATATGCAATTTACATAGGAAATGTATGGCAATTTATCCATTTACGGCCGATTTTTACTCTGTGGACGGTAGCCAGAAGGATGCCTTACTAAAAGGTCAACTTTATTTTACTCTGATGTGGATAGTAAAGCCATCCTGTTCGCTCCTGAATCCTAATAGAAAGGGTTTCTATATTGCTCCTGCTCCTGCTCCTGTGGTCTATTGACTATAATAAAACCTATACTGAGGTGTCTAGTATACTCACTTTATAATTACGTGCTCCTGGGCACGTGTAAAATATCCTACTGTAAATACCAGTGCATGTACTATACATGTATATCTTAATGTCAATAAGGAACGCACACAAATCTATTAGAGTCCACGCGACCCCCTAATGCAGAGTCAAGTGTACTGAACATGGCTAGCCCAGTCAATGTTGACCTCGTCTGGCTAATAATATTTGGATTGGATATGTCCATAAGCATCCAAAGCCAGCCAGACGTGTCAAACTGGGTCTGCCAGAGCATTAACCAAGACGTAAGGCACTTAAGAGCGGCCTCTCTTGCATAGAGGCTCTTTGGAAAAAAAATTATATGTGTTTTCTTTGATTGTATAATGGGTCCATGGGTGGAGAACGGAGGACCTGAAAATGGAGCCCCCAATAAGGGAAAGGCTGTTTCTTGGCAGGAAATACCTTTGTGATAGCTAACACATCGATTCTGAGAAAGTCATGGCTTCTAGTCGAATTTCCACCACTTCTCATACTCATTCTAAAAACTTGTCCACACATTCTAAGCCCTGCTGAGCATCAAGTTCCAGGTGGTGGGATTTCTTACGCTATATCAAACATGCAAATAATCAATCTGGTCACTCATGCAAGTGATGTTGAAAATCTAAAAGTAAACAATGTGCAATGTGTAGCATTGTGAAGTTACAGGCACAGATCCTGAAATGCCCTTTCTGGCATGAACAACTGTGTGTGTCTGTTATGTGTATAATTAGTACATAAACCTTATGTTATGATGTCACTGTAGTTAACTTCTAGGAATCACCTCATCACTCACCCACCCACCCCCCTCCAAGAAATATCACCATGATTGATTGTATCCCGATTATTGATAAAGCTAAACGTGAAAGGGAGGTGCTGTATCCAATACTGTATTTTAACAATGTATTCATGAATGAATAAATTATGAATAATAACCTGTTAAACTCTAAATGGAAATGCAAAACAAAAAGCCAGCCGACTTGCCATGGAAGTTTGCAAGCCTTCAGTATAATGTGATAGTGTTTGCCATCACATGTTGACAAGATCATGTAATACCTGTCTATCTTACAAGCTCGGTCTGGACCCTTGTCGTCATGACAACAGCTCTAGATGCTGGGGAATAGCATAGTGTTTGACTAAGTCAGGTGCTATAGTCTTTATCTTGGCAGTCCTTACATCGATTCCTTTATTCGGTTAAATGCCTTTACCAGTTTACATTGTATATTAGGCAAGATTCCTTTCTTTTTTTAAATGCATTTATTCTGGTTGGGAATTCCCTTGATTTTCTTTAAAATGGTCAAACCCTATTATGATATCTTACCTTTATATTTAGGAGAGTTCGGTGTTTTGAATGAACCACCGAAAAGTTAGACATGTTCTGTTAATGCACCTAACAAAACTAACTACGTTGCACCATTTGCCAGTCCCACACTGTAAAAATATTCCATTGAATATACAACGAATCAATGTACAATTTTATGGTGGATCATCATAAATGTGATTACAGTGAGGCAGTGTGAAGTCAATCAATTTTACTCTGAATATCTGTAATCCAGTACGGTGAAACACAGTCTATTCATTTATGGTGAAGCTATGTCTTGTAAAAAAAAATCTTCTGTTGAATATACAAAGAATCAATTTAAAATTTTACGGTGGATCATCATAAATGTGATTACAGTGAAGCAGTGTAAACTGGTAAAGACAATCAATTTTACTTTGAATATTTGTAATCCAGTACAGTGAAACCCAGTGGTGCCAGTGAATCTCCGTTATTTTAAGGGAATTTCTTTTTACAGTGCATGCATGTCTACTTTGATACCTTTTATTAGGCCTACTATATGCAAAATAAAAGCATGAATTCAGACAATAACAATACTGTATAAGGTTATCTAGTGATCGATATGGCATGCTCTAGTGTTGGTACACGTTGCAATAGTGTCTGGCAACTTCGGGGTTCTATCACTTTTTTATGGATTTTTCTCCACATACAGACATAGGTTTTCTTGTTCTAATAATTCGGGGTTTCTGGCAGATATTCTGAAGTAAACATTGTAATGAAAATTCCCACACTGCAAGTGTTAGGTTCGATAAAACGATTTTCTGGGTAAAGAAAGGGGGCAAATATGTAGGTTTATGGCCACCGTCCACTGGACTCTAATTGGCCGAAGTTATATAGGAAATGTATGGGCTTAATAGGCCGAAGTTCCCCAGTGAACGGTGGCCATAACTGGTACTATTTGTTCATCTTGGCCACCCTTTGTATGTATTTTAATAGATCAATACAGATTGTGAACACAGAGCATAACGAAGTATTGCCAAAAGCAAACATTGCCTGTCCAGATTTTACAGTATCAATACAATGGCCTGTAAATTGTTGCCATACATCTTACTGTAGGGATGTTTACCTGTTCCGCGGAGGGCCGCACAAACGGCTGTTTTTTTTGTAAAAAATAAATGGAATATCAGAAAAAGCGAAAATAATGCCAAGGCTCTGGGTTAGCAGCCCATCCATTGAGCTCTCAGAAAAAATGTTGATAGCATGAGTCATTCTGAGTATATTCTTGCACACAGCATTCACTACATTGAGCTGGCATATTTGTGGAGTCTCTGAGTTGGAGACATAATATTCTCTTATCCTGAATCTGTGCCTTATTGCTTTAAAATGAATTATTCTGATACCACTGGTGTGTAGGGGGGAATTTTCCCTACATTTGGCTGCTAAGCCCCTTTTCTATTATTATTTTAATTATATCTGCTCATAAAAACTAGAATTGAGCAACTCATTTCGGCATGATCAATCTTCAATATCATCCGGGGCTTACAAATTCCATAAATACGGATATAGACATTTAAGCATATTTTAAGATGTTATGGCGTCAAAATCCTTTTGGATCTTCTATTCTATAGTTATTATCAAACAAATGATCAGACCATTGAAGTGCACCAAGTGGAGTAGAGTATATGGGCTTCATGGCCCCCAGCGCTACCAGTCTCGGACTCCCATACCAACACTGCTCCGGGTCCCTTTGCTGTGTATGGTATGGGAGCAGACCTTCATCTTATTTGATACCCATTTGCGCCACTTGGTACACTTCTTTGGTGAAATTTCCTCACCCCCACCAGCCTAATGTTTGACTTCCTATACCGGTAACTGAGCTACCTAGGGAGCCATGCAGGGCTGGGCATGTAGTGATATGCTGGAGCAAACCTAGAAATCGTTGGAGCAAAGTATTTCAGGAGGGCAGACTTTCATGAGATCTTCCGAATTCTGAGGATTGGTGGCACATTGTGTTTGGAAAATTTTGAAATTCTACCTTTTAAATTATGGGTTCTGACAAGTTTTGAACATGATATATTTGGTCCAGGAAAATTTAGAAATTCTCCCTTTAGATTAGTGTGTTCTATGGAGATTTGGGGACATATTGCTCCCGAAAAACTTTAAGATTCCATCTTAAGATTTGCATACTTGAGGGATTTGTGGAGATATTGCTCCAAGAAATTTTAGTAAACTTACAGTTGAATTGGTGTATTCTAAGGACCTTTGGGCATAATATTGGTCGATAGGAACATTTAGAAATTCTACCTTTTAGCTTGATGTATTCTGAAGGGTCTCTGAGTGTGTTTCAAAAAGACAATTCAGAAATTCTATCTTAGAATTATACTGGATAGAATCTAGAAATTTTATTGTTAAATTGATGTCTTCTGATAGGTATTATTGCTCCAGGGAAATTTAGAAATGTCAACTTAAATCAGCATGTTCTGTGGTGTTTGGGACATATTGCTGTATAGAATCTCTAGATTAGTATATTTTGAGGGATGTGGGGCATAATTTTTGCTCCAAGAATACCCAGAAAAAAGTTCAAAGCCTACTGGGCATGCTGCTCAAAATAAGCTAGAAATCTTACTTTCAGCTTGGTGCATTCTGTGGGCATCTTGCTACAGGATAACTTTCGAATTCTACCTCTAGATTGTTTTATTCTGTTGTGTTTGGGGGTAGATTGCTCCATTTTTCTGTTGTTAGTTGATGGGCTGTATACATATAGTAGGAGTGTATATATATGAAATGATAATATTGTTCCGGGGACATTTGGAGAGGAAGGCTATTGAAAACCCTTTTAACTTCGGTTCTAATTGGAATATTTACAAAATTCTTTCAGATTTAAAAAGCCCAGAATGTACCTTATGTCCCTGTCGCATTTTCCAAGGTCCCTGTCGCACTTTTTTTGCGACATTGCGACAGTTGCCCAGCCCTGCCATGCATCTAGCCGAGAGTGTGGGGGGAGTGGTTTTCCGCAAAAAAAAAATTTGGTGGCGCAAATGGGTGTGTATTGATCAATACACATCCAACTACAGACAGATTATTATCTAAATCAAAGGGGTAATCAAATTAGGTGAAGGACTACTGTGCTATCAACACCTTTAGTTGAAATATGTGTATTCGGGTAGGATGATAGCCTGCTCCCAGGCTATCCAACTGGTAAGATAGACGCTGGCCGAGGCTGCAGCGCTACAGGTAATCAGGGTTGTCATTTTGTTGATATTGATGAGGTCATCAACGTTGATCATTCATCAGTGATTCAACATGGCCATTGTGAATCAACAACAAATAAACATAATAAATAAATTTACATTGACTGCTGATGCATGATTTGAGATTCAGTATATTAGCTACAGTATTCTTATGTAGACTCATTCCTTCAATTTATGTATTTTCATTACAACATCCCCCCCACCATTTCCCCAAGATTAAATGCTAATTCTAGCACCATCCAGGGTAGGAGTACATGAATGACATCTGATGATTACACTAAGAGGCGTTCACATCCTTTTCAAACTGACCTGGTCATGACTGAGGCTATTCTTAGCAACATAAAGGGTGTCTTACTGCAACCATGCATGTATTCTTGTCATTTAATTCCAAATGTCAACCAAATGCACACACCATAGTTGTCAATGAAAATGGATGACATTTTGATCAATTGTATACATTGATGAGAAAATAAGAGCTTACAATTAGGGAAAATTGATGTAGCATGGAGATAGAAATGCTAAGGAGTGGGTTGTGGAGCACCTAGTGGGAAAGGTGGGAAAACCCATGGTTGATTCAAGGTTGATATCCAAACATTGCATCAATGTTGAAACAGGTGTTGGTTGACAACATTGAAATTGCAACATTGCATCAATGTTGAAAACAGGTTGATCTAGCCTGATACCCTATATCAACCAGTTGTCAACGTTGAATCAAGGTTTTGTGCCCACTGAGATGGGGAGGATTTCACAAAATAACTCGGACTCTGCCATACATTCTTCTTAATAGGGCTTGATCTGGAGTAGACATCAACATGCGGTCTTTTGTATTGTGTTATACACATGTTTCCCCTCATGAGGATATGTCTCACACCTTTGTGGACTTATTATTTCCATTCAGGGTAAACACCCTACTTACTGGCTGATGGCTGCCCCCGTGGCTGCCATAGCGCCTACTGCGCTACACACGTATATTATATCTATGGATGTGCAACAGGCATAACAGTGCATAAAGCCATATACAGCTTCAGCTCTATTCAGATGAACTGTTCCTTATAGCATATAATATTATAATATTATGCATCCCAAGCAGGTGTGTTAGGCTAGATAGTCTCAAAACTGCGAGATAGTCCCAAAAGCCTGACAGTCTCAAAACTGCGAGATGATAACATTTTGAGACTATCGTGCAACCCTCAGGCTAGATAGTCTCAAAATACTATAGTTTTGTTAGTATCTTGCAACCCTCAGGCTAGATAGTCTCAAAATACTATAGTTTTGTTAGTATCTTGCAACCCTCAGGCTAGATAGTATCAAAATACTATAGTTTTGTTAGTATCTTGCAACCCTCAGGCTAGATAGTCTCAAAACTATAGTATTTTGAGACATTCTCACAGTTTGACTATCTATCAGGGTTTTTGAGACCATCTAGCCTGGGGATTAAGAGATACTAACACAACTATAGTATTTTGAGTCTATCTTGCAATTTTGAGACTATCTAGCCTGAGGGTTGCAAGATACTAACAAAACTACAGTATTTTGAGACTATCTCGCAATTTTGAGACTATCTAGCCTGAGGGTTGCAAGTCTCAAAATTTTAAGGCTGTCTAACCTGACGTGTCTTTTGAGAATATCTCACAATTTTGAGACTATCTAGCCTGAGGGTTGCAAGGTTGTCACAAAACCATAGTATTTTGAGACTATCTTGCAATTTTGAGACTATCTAGCCTAACAAGGTGCCCATTAATCAAAATCACGTTCACTGAACGGTAGATTACAGATGGAAAGTGCATTTTCTGTTCCCAACATTGCCATACTCGAAGAAGAGAGTCCGGCATTGCCAGACTCTTTCAATCTGAAAATTCTCAGCACCTAGTGGGAAAGGTGGGAAAGAGAAAGGGTGGTATTGTTTTGGAGAGTTCGGGATTCATGCTGTATATGATAGCAATAAATCTTCTTTTTTTAAAAATTATTTTTATTTATCATGAGAAACAACACATTTAGAGCTTCTATAAAAACTGTCTTAGCGCTTCCCACATTATTATCATGAGGACCTCTAAGACCCTGACATTCGATAAAATACACTCATGTGTGTTGTTATACAAGTTACAACTCATGTACTAAGGGAATAATACATGAACAAGCCAGCACGAGGGTTGGTTATCCATGGGCAAGGCACGAGGCACAGCTTAGTCCCTTGGCTATGGATAACCACCCTGAGTGCGGGCGTTTTCATGAATTATTCCGTTTATACCATACTTTTAACATTTGACAAAAAATGTGCCTGTAAACTCGTGTTTACAATGCAAACTCACTGTGTGACGTCATAGCAGTGTGATTATCCACTGCTAATGCATGCTGGTTATTTAGTTTAGGCACTGCTTTGAGTGCCTAAAATGGATAACCGTATAAAGTATTAAACATGCTTTCCTTCCAAATGCATGATCCTTGCTAGATGAAGTATAGGCTGTATGGTAATCTATTGATGGTGCCAGTTTACACATCATTGCGCGTTACCTGAGACCAATGACTTGTCATGTGGTGCATCAAAGTCATCAAAGTGCATCAGTCGAGGCTTTTATGCATGGGTAACATGCCTTACACAAGGAGTATCGCATAATAAAGGTATAGGCGGAATGTGGTGGAATATTTCATCACTCCGATACCTATTGATGTTTGCCATAATGACCATTGTATTATACAACATCAACTAATGCCCGAGGTACAGTCAAAGTGGGGGGAGAGGCCTGTCCCCGAAGTAACAATGGAAACATGAGCTAATGCACTCAGTTCAATAGGTCAAGACGGCAGTGGTTATGAGTGGATCAATAGTAGACTGTCATTGTAAATTCAATAGATCAAGACGGACCAAGACAACAATATAGCGGCCTGTGGCAGCCTCTGCAGTCTATAAAGTGTCCTCTAATGCTTCTGATCATGACTAGACCTACCTGTACAATGTGTCTCCTCCTGATTACATGATAGACCTATAGATATAGTATATCAATATAATTATCTGGGCAGAGTCTGATCTATTAGTCTAGACCCATGTCATTCGAATGATATATGTTGATTTAACTCCAGGCTGTGGGCATTTCTCCTTTTATTATGAGGCCAAATTTAAAAAAAGGTGTGTTTCAGGTTACCCGACCCTAACTAGCAAAACAGGGCCGACCCTAGAAATTTTTATGCAATTTTGAAAAAATATTTATATTTTAGGTCATTTTGTGGTTATTTAAGGGTCGATCTGATAGTTCACGAGTCGAGGCAGTCGTCGGTGAGTCGGCATTGAAGTTTGTGAGTCGATTTCTGAGTACTTTTCAGGCTAAAGTTAAAAATATTTAAAAAAATAAAAATACCTACCCTAGATTTTCAGACCATGTAACCTCAAAACACTTCTTTTTTTTGGCCTGAGCATACGCAATGACTTGTATGATACATATTTATACAGAGGTTTTTCTCTGTATCTATGACACTGATCTTAACTATATAAAGTACACCCATGCATGTTGTTATATAAGTTACAACCGTTATGCTGACATACTTTATACATTTGTATAGGGAAACTACCAAAAATTGTAACAAGGAGCGAGATGCAAGGTTTTGAAAAATGTCCTGATATCATTCCTGTGTTAATCTCCTCGATGCGTCGAGCCGTCTCAGGGCATTCTCACCACTTGCACTAGGTAGGTCAATTACGGCTCTCTCTCCCGGTCCTGTATGTGTCGCAATGCTAAACAACCCAAACGAAATGGCAAATTTCTCAGTTATGAAAAAGTCTTACAATAGCAAATGACATATGAGGATAAAGAGAAAGAGTATATCCCTCACATTTTTTGGTATGTGGAGCCTTTCTCTCAAGAGATGATGATATATTAATTGGCAAAATAAATACAATTGCACTGCAGACAGTGTGATTGGAACGGTTTTACTAGTAAAGCCAATGGTTTTACCCACACAGAAAGTGAGTTCAATGGTGTGAAATCTTATTTCAATTCCTACCTACTTGCACTTACCACATAGCAGACTAGAGCAGTACTAGAATTTTGAGTGGGAAGCGCTCGGTGAGGATGCCACTTTAAATGCATGCATACTACTTGTCTTGCACAAGGTTATATAGATGATCTATATCCAGTGGGGCATGTCCTCGAACCTTATACGCCCAGCATGGATCATGGGTCGTCAGCTCTCATCCCGGTCCATTATTCTGATCAATGAAGATGTTTGCACTGCATCAGAGCACAAGACATTCTATCCACACCCCCATGGTATACCCAATTTGAGAACAGTGATCTTTGGTGCATTCCCTCCATACATCTTTTCCTGCATATAGCACTGCAGTAGTAACTCTGTTATCCACTGATGAAATGTTACTTTCTTATTGAAATAGATTGAGACTGAATTCGTATGAGTCACCTAATGATAATGATAACATACGTAAAAAGAGTTATAGGATGCATTCTGCTTTGTTCAGGCTAATGACCATAGTCGACAGAAATAGTGACTTGGTGACAAATGATCCATACATTTTAATATGAAATGTGTTGTGTATTTTATGACATGTCAACGGTTCATCTGCCCAGGAAACTGGGGTGAGGAAGGGTGAGACTAGTGCGAGCATGCCCATAGAGCAAGGTAGGGTGAGCCCTGTGTGAAGAAGCTCACCCTATGCGCTAGACTGGGCAAGCCTTGTGCCTGTAGCCTCCTTGCCCAAACCCACACTGAGGGTGACCCTCTGGTCTGTGTGCTGACACACCACCTTACCCAAGGTCACCCAAGCATGCACATCAGTAGTTAGTAGTAGGTTATGTATTGCCATGGTGGATAAATAGAGGTTCCTTTATATGGCCACCCAATACAGATCCAATAATATAGTGGTCATCACTGCCGCTTTGTATGTGAAAGGTCCAGGGTTCAAGACTCAGCCATGTCAACCTACCCACTATTTTATCTTTAATTGTCTATTTTTACTAAGTTAACTTTACAATTGTCCACGAAATACATCTCACTGGTCTATTGTTCTTAAAACAAGGGGCAACTGGGAGAACTCGCATCACAGCTGCATCAGGGCCTTCATTATGCTACTGCAAGCCCCTGTCACAACTCTTCCACAGTGCCACACAGTCCCAGCCATCAAGCCTGGATTAGGGCAACACGGGGGAGAGTTGGATAGGGCTAGCACATGATTCAGGCTTGTGTGAGGGCAATGCATATAGGTTCCTTAGATATCACAACCTTGTACCCACATGGTAGTCTAGTGGTCATCACAGTTGCCTTGTATCCCAAAGGTCCAGGGTTCCTGACTCGGCCGTGTCAACCTTCTCACCATTTTATCTTCAATTTTCTATTTTTATGAAGAAAAAATGGTGGGTAGGTTGACATGACCGAGTCACGAACCCTGGACCTTTGGGGTACAAGGCTACGGTGCTGACCACTATACTACAGTGTGGGTGTGAGGTGGTGATATATAAGTAACTGATATATATTGCACATTGGACAACCCCACACCTTGTGCAAGCCCTTACCCACCTCTCACCCAAGTTCCCCCACCACCAGCTAGCCACTGGGTGGGATTGGGTGGGCATGTGGAAGGGCTAGGGCACCTCACCCAAAGCTCACACTACCTCACCCCTTGAGCTAGGCACTAAAGTAGTTCGCCCTAGCTGGCACTAGCATGCCCTAGCCTCACCCCAGTTTCCTGGGTGTGCTGTTACACTGGGTGACCGCCGAAAACTCAAGATTGTCTGATTTCCATGTGTAATACAGTTATTAGGGTTTTCTGGGGTGCAGAAGGCAGTTTCAGCATCGAATTTCTGTTTCGGGAAATATCCAAAACAGTGACAATATCCCTTTTCCCTGGTTTTGGTTATGCACGTTGTATCTGACCTTGATTGCCCAGGCAGTGTGTGGCGGGGGTGGGGGGGGGTCTACTCACTATTCTTTGGTGTCCATGGAATTGCATGGGCATGAAAGGAATTGCATATGCTAAATTGACCTTCATATACATGTACAATGTGGAGCTTTCTCCCTGCTAGTTTCTGTTTCTAACACATTATTGTTGGTATAATTATTGGCTCTGATTGAATGCCTGGCTGCTTGCTAAAGGGATCATCAATCATGCCAAGCTGCCATATGCAAACAAACCCCCAGACAGGGGTTCAATGATAAAAGCAAGGTCATGTTCCTTCTTAGAGTCTGAGTGGAGCACAGGTTGAAACTCAGTAGCAAGACTCAGGTTGGTGGGCGATCATGTGTAGGGTATTATATAACAAGATCTACCATCCCTATAGACGACCAACTGGCCCATAAAACCAATATATGTGCAATCTGGCCCAAAATTAATGGAATGAAGCAATTATTTCTCATATCCATTTAATAATAAAGGAGTGTACAAAGCATAGATGAGGGTACTTTATTTATGAGTGCTATAAACACCACGGGTTTATGGTGGTAATGAGGAGTCTTGACAATTCACCAGAAGGCAGACTACATAGTTGGTATGGCATATAATATTATATTACATGTACTGGTCATTAGGTGGTACCAGGGGGTTAGTTACACATCTCACCATAGGGGTGATTATGCTACCCTACCTGGAGAACTCAGGGGCCCGAAGTCTGGCCTTACCAAACTGACCACCGACATGACCACATCTACCCCTCCGGGAATTTTTCTGTTGTTATCTAATAAATAAGGGGTGTATAATGCGCCAGATTGTATGACAAACTATATTAGAAATATCATGTTGTTTTGTTACTCATGGATTCATCATCGTCATTTGATAAAGGGAACTATTTATAAGTCTATAACAGGTGATTTCCCGTTAGTCCACCATCCACTTTATGTGAACATTCTGCTGAAACCTTTCCATGTGACCTGTATGAAAACTACACTTAAACCCGCAGATCTTACTGCACGTCCAGTAAGGTCTAGGGGAGTGGCTTGTAAGGTGACGGACAGGTGCTGTGTGTAAGTAGCCACAGTGGGGCAGTGGGAGGGGAGGTCCTACACAAACTAGGTCAGGCACCCAGTACTAAAGTAAGGTCTTTAGTGCCATAATTCTCCACAGAGGGCAGACCTGTACAGTGACCACATCAGTAACTTACAGGTCAAAGGGCCTGCCCAGGTGTGGGTCCTGGCCTGTGAGGTGGACTCAGACCTCAGCCCCATGCTTCCTGTGCCCCAGGTATACACAAACAACACAGGGCACCTGTCAATCTTACAGCCCCAACCACCCACTCAGCACATACACTTGGAATTGTATCCCTGTATTCTACTGATTCAAGTGTCATGTGTAAAATTCTTTTGGTATAGCCTGCTCTGGGAAACATTCATAAGCTACCATGACAAAATATAGAGGTGGTAAGTAGCTATATTCTAGTCAATACACAAATATGTCATCTCCCTCTGACAAACCATGGTCTGACAGGTCATTTGCATATACCCAAGGTGAATGCTATTTATATGGGAGCTGGGGGTTTAAGTAAGGTGGGTGTGCTTGACCACTCGTCATACAAAACACATAAAGGCCCAGCTCTCCTATAAATAGGGCTGAGTACCTATCCCGACTGCGCCCTGACTGTCGGTGGAGGGGTACCGAGATCTGCGGGTTTAAAGTAGGTCGGGGCATACTAGTACCCAAATTGGGGTTACTGTTGGATTGTTGCCAGACTGTAGTTAGGTAGGACAACGGGATTTTGGAAAATAACTAAAATTCCTCATTAAATATATCATAATGACGATGATATCAAGAGGAATCCAGACATATAATTATTATTGACCTACTCATAATAGATTCTTTTCCATGAATATTTGAAAATTATAACTTGAGATAGTCGACTTGTCAGTTCCAACCTACCGTGGCTACCACTCACAGCATGCATGCAGGGCCTGCTTGAGTGTAGCAGGTACCGCAATGACAGAACAACGGGTGTCCAAAACCACGGAAAGACTCAATTTCTCATCTATTTGCTTGTATATTTTATCATGCAATATATCTGCATGTATATGATGACCATATATACCGTAAATCCTGAAGTTAAGTAACACATTCAAGTTATATGCATGCCATAGACCTACTATGCTCCAGAGAAGGTCCTATCACCAATTTCCGCCAGCATATTTTTGTACCAAACCAAAATAATCTTATTCAGAAAGCTTCATTCTATCTAGAAGGTGGGGTTTTGGGAGGTTGTAGATGACGATTTCACAAATAAACCTCTTAGATAAGTGATGGATATAATGTCATAATGATTTAGAATAGTAGTTATTTTCACAGAAAATTTAATAAGATACCTATCAAGTCTGTACAGTGAGGAGAGTCCATGTGAATGAGATATGGCGAATTGAAATAAGATTTCACACCACTGAACTCACTTTCTGTGTGGGTAAAACCATTGGCTTTTTAGTAAAACCGTTCCAATCACACTGTCTGCAGTGCAATTGTATTTATTTTACCAATTGACATATCATCATCTCTTGAGAGAGAGGCTCCACATACCAAAGAATGTAAGGGATATGCTCTTTCTCTTTATCCCCATATGTCATTTGCTATTGTAAGACTTTTTCATAACTGAGAAATTTGCCATTTCGTTTGGGTTGTTTAGCACTGCGACACATACAGGACCGGGAGAGAGAGCCGTAATTGACCTACCAAGTGTAGTGGAGGGGGGAGACATCTAGCGTTTCATGCACATTGTGGCATGTCCTCCAACCTGAGAAGTTTGATGGATCTTTCCTAGCCTCCTATACCTCACCCATGTCCGTCATTCTGATCAATGGAGATGTATACGGGAGCACACGGCATTTAATCCCCAGACATTCCGAGAATACATATTAAACATTGATGTTTGATGGACTCTATACCGCCCCTGTTTTCATGGACATACCGCTAAAACTTGATAGTTGTGTATACTAGTCTTGTAATTAGGCGCTCCCTAATCATCTTCTCACATGATCACACATTCCAAGATTACTGCATAATCCACGGATTTTTCGATCGATCTCATTTGGAGCAATCATTGGCATGCATATTCTCATGGTATTTACTCAAACCCTAAGGTAAGGATCTAGAGCTCAGTGCGGGGATCAGGTAGTCCTTGAAGTAAGAATCGATATCGGTTATTCAGATTATCATTAAGTCGGTAGTAGTTATGAGTGGATCTATGGCAGAGCTAGACTCTGTGAAACTGTGAGTATCTCAATAGGTTGTATTGGCACCGCTAATACATGCATAAATATGTCGTGTCTAGGGCCACCTCACCTGGAGCAGTTGTGACCTGCTCCTGCTCCCCCTCCCCCACATTGGCTAATCTGCCCACTTGTTGTTGCATGGCGCCTCATTAGCTGCCCTAGTGGTACTCTCGTTCCCAAATCCTTCCGAAGGAAGGCTCTGGTGACAGCCAGTATGGCCCTGAACTTGGGATTTTGCTGGTAGCTTGGAACCAGTGGACAGGAACTAGAATGTATGATGTAGTTTTACCTGTATTTCCCATCATACTATCTGGTTCCATTTCTGGTTCCTCTTCGCTGGGACTGCCTAAACCCAGCAAAATCCAAGTTCCATGTCATACTGGCTGTCCCCAGAGGAAGGATTTGAGAACGAGAGTACCCTAACACCTGGTTGCCCGAGTAACGTTTCACATGTTATAGGCCTATTATAAGGGCACTCTCTTGGGCAAACCATCTTGAAGACAGTCTTTATGAACACAGCTCTGTAACTATTTCTAAAGTTTTACTTTTAATCTTAAGCGTAGAATAAGAGTTCAGAGCCCCCTCTTGTCAAGTCAGGCTGCTACTTATTATGGTGCAAAAAAATAGCCTACGGTTTATATCATTACCACTAACAAGGTCTCACTTCTATTCATCAATATTATCGTATATAATTATTTATCTCAATTATGATAATCCCCTCATGATTGTTATTTGCTAACTTATTTATAGTATCTCACTTCCATGGCCTCCACGTATCTTATGAATAATGAAAATCTGGTTTATCTGTACTAGGGCCTACCCATAATTATGGAGAACAGCCCTATAATTAACAACTGAACTCCTGTCCATAAGATGATATGCAGTATGTGCACATGTATCCTAAACCCCTAACACAAGGGAGTATTAAATGTCAGCACATTCTGTATATTGTATTAAGGCAAGATCTTAATATAAATATGGTAAATATTCGACGATTCCCTCAGGAACGCAACCCAGGAGGCCTTGTTAGGCTAGATAGTCTCAAAATTGCAAGATAGTCTCAAAATAATATGGTTTTGTTAGTATCTTGCAACCATCAGGCTAGATAGTCTCAAAATTGCGAGATAGTCTTCAAATCCTAACAGATAGTCTCAAAATGCTATGGGTTTGTTAGTATCTTGCAACCCTCAGGCTAGATAGTCTCAAAATTGCGAGATAGTCTCAAAATCCTAACAGATAGTCTTAAAACTGCTAGATAGTCTCAAAGCACTATGGGTTTGTTAGCATCTTGCAACCATCAGGCAAGATAGTCTCAAAATTGCGAGATAGTCTCAAAATCCTAACAGATAGTCTTAAAACTGCTAGATAGTCTTAAAATACTATAGTTTGGAGACTATATATCTAGCATGAGGGTTGCGAGATAGTCTCAAAATCCTAACAGATAGTCTCAAGACAGCAAGATAATCTCAAAATACAGATAGTCCTAACAGATGGTCTCAAGACAGCAAGATAATCTCAAAATACTATATAGCCTGAGGGTTGCGAGATACTAACAAAACTATAGTCTTTTGAGAACATCTTGCAGTTTTGAGACTATCTAGCCTGAGGGTTGCAAGGTTGTCGCAAAACCATAGTATTTTGAGACCATCTCGCAATTTTGAGACTATCTGGCCTAACAGGCCTCGCTTTTTTAAACAGTTATCGGTGCATGCTTGTTTGAGCATGTGTGTAGAGATGTGTGTATTTGTGAATAAATAATGGCCAATATGGTTGGTAAATATAATCATGAGTGTGGTGTCGAGGACATGCCTGGCCATGCATAGTCGTGTGGAATGGGAAGTTACAATTCTCAGCTTTCTCGGAAAGTCAATGGCAGGTAAATCTACACAAAGGCTTATCAAGCCATGTAACTGTAGAATATAAAATGGCGAAGCTTCTAGACAAAAGGGTGCGGTCATGTAGGTTGAAAACATTATCCTTCTTGTAATGTTCATCATCTGAGCGTGTTTATGCTGGATAAAGCCCCGAGGGTTAGGTGTGTCCATACAGGGTATACAGGAGAGCCTATGGGTGAATACATTGCACGGCGAGAAGTTGCATGAGAAATGTTGATGTAAGGTTAAGACTTGTGCCTTATCATCCAACCTATATCAGAAAATGTAGAACGGGGACTTGTCACCCGGCTTGTCATTCAATCATTTTAGCAGTATGGAGTGGGCTGAGGGCACAGGTGCTAACCATCAACATGTGAGTTGTTTCATATGTATAAATAATCCTTCATTAATTTCATGGAACCACACCATAACCTACCTGTTGAAGACGAACCAGCCTTGACCTCAATGACGTATCCTAGCAGTTAGTTTAGTATAAACCTTAGCAGTACCGGTGCCTTTATGTTTATATAATAATAGGGATAATCATTATTATACACAGAAAACAGTTAAGTGTCTCTTATAGAGCTCTCGTAACACTGCTACTAAACTAATGTTAATAAAGCAGTGACCAGGTGTCACCTAGGCACTTCCATGTGCCCCCTCCCAGTGACTCTCGGGTAAACTATAACTATAAGAGGTTTGTCCCAAAATACATTAAACACTGCATTGAAAGGGAGATCAAAATCGGACGGATCCATATAAATGTATCATATAACTGTGCCTTAAAGATATCCCCACTCTATTCTTTCACTTATTATTTTATTTATTGTCTGTCCAGTATACACAAAAACAATCTATGTAAAATATTATGTATCAATTAAAAATATTTTCCTAACTAAATGCATTCTCTAGGCATTCCCATGTACATTCTCAGTTGCACTCCATGTGTCCTCGGCCACTATATGTCTCTTATGGCCACTGTCCACTAGAAAACTTCGGCCGAATAAGCCCATACATTTCCTATATAACTTCGGCCGATTAGAGCCCAGTGGACGGTGGCCAGCAGCCACTCTATCCCCCAGCCACTCTTTATGAATGCATCCAGGCCACTCTTTGTCTCCTGTAAACCGGTAATGAATATCAATATTGATGATACATGCACTGTAATTGAATATTGTGTTGATATAGCAGTATCCATTAATGTGCTGTTATGGTAAAAATGGTAAGTCTGACGTCATAAATATGCCAGAGTGCGTGCCTACACCTTGTCCTTTGTTATACAGTCAAGTTGGTATTATCTTACATTAATACAGCAATGCTGGCAGAATGACGTGTGGGTTGCCATGTTTGATGACATAACCAATAGCTGCAATATACCATTATTGTACTCAGCATAACCATTGATTAGCCCACAACGTGTACCTGCAACGCTCACAGTCTCAACATGGCCCTGTGGTCAGTGTGGATATATGCAATGTATCAGTGGCTACCGCCATCATTCACTGTAGGATGTAACAACATATTTTCCTACAGCCATATTTCTTTTCGGCTGAAGCTTTGCTTAGTACAGTGCTACCTTGAAGCAGGGAATGTCTCCCTCTCAGTATATAGATGATGATGTTGTTGAATTTTTAAAGACCTTGTGGCCACCATCCACAGAGCATAAAGTATGGAACTTCGTCGGTATAAGAATCTGCTTATTTTGATGTTGTCCCAATATTTGTATACAAACTTCGGGGTATAAGGTGTGTCCATCGGTGTGTCCACTGTGTGGACATTGCAATGATGTTTTAGATAGGCAATTTATGCTTTGTTTACATAAATTAGGTGCAAGAGATAGTCAACCAATAATATCAAAGGTGTTTGATTTTATCGGCCAAAAATGTTTCAACATAGATGCAAGGTTTGGATATCAACCTTGAATCAAGCATGCATTTCCCACCTTTCCCACTAGGTGCCTCCACAACCCACTCCTTAGCATTTCTATCTACATGCTACATCTTTTTTCTCTAATTGTCAGCTCTTACTTTCTCATCAATGTATATAATTGATCAAAATGTCATTGACAACTATGGTATAGGTATGTGCATTTGGTTGACATTTGGAATGTAATGACAAGAATACATGCATGGTTTCAGTAAGACACCCTTTATGTTGCTAAGAATAATAGATAAAGCCTTAGTCCTGACAAGGTCAGTTTGAAATCGATATGAACGCCTCTTATTGTGATCATCAGAGGTCACCCTGGATGGTGCTAGAATTAGCATTTTATCTTGGAGAAATGGGGGGGATGTTGTAATGAAAATGTATAAATTGCAAGGAATGCGTCTACATAAGAATACTGCATTTAGACTGAAAATGTGGCAATATACTGAATCTCAAATCCTTTATTATGTTTATTCATTGTTGATTCAGAATGGCCATATCAATTAATGTTGAATCACTGATGAATGATCAACCTTGATGACCCCATCAATATCAACCAAATGACAACCCTGTATCAACTGTTGATATCATGTCGCTACACACATTGAATCAACATTGAATCAACTAAAGTTTGCCCACTGGGTTATACGGACATCAAAGCTCTTTATACGGACGTCAGAGATTCTTAATACGGCCAACAGGGATATGCCTCTATTTACATTCACATTATGTATAAATATACTATGATATGGCCTTCAACTACTACCCTCCCCCCTCTCACATCCATGTCAGCCTTAGTCAGGCATATCTTGGCTGATGAAATCAAAAAACTTTAATATTATTGGTCGACTATCTCCTATAACCAATTTGTGTAAACAAAGCATAAATTCTCGATCTAAAACTTCATTACAACGTCCACACAATGGACACAACGATGGACACACCTTATACCCCGAAGTTTGTATCCAAATATTGGACAAAATCAAAATAAACATAGTCTTATTCCGACAAAGTTCCATACTTTATGCTCTGTGGATGGTGGCCATTAACACCCCACCATCAGTTATAAATGTAAAAAGGATATTGTGCTGACTAATGATAGCTAGAAATAAAACCTGATGGCTACTGTTCACTGGGGAACTTCAGCCGATTAAGCCCATACATTTCCTACATAGCTTCGGCCAATTTGACCCCATCGGACGGTGGCCATAGGCAACATGGCTGCCAGTAAACTACTACCAGGTAGGTGCTGGGTGCAGTAAAGCTGACTTCTTCACAAAGGCTGCTAAGTGTATAGACAAGGCCTCCGAAAGCACATTGTCAGTAGACCACCCAGGTTATCCACATAGTTATATAGGAGTTACCTCCCCTATAATATTAGCCCCGAAGTGAGAAATTCTAATAACGGTACACAGTACACTTCTACAAAGAAATATGTCAATCATATGATCAATATTCGAGTATACTGCACCTGAATTGTGTCAATCCTACATGTGAATAAGAATCATTATTCCAATAAAGGTTATGAAGGCCCATACTGTCACCAATTATCAAAACTGTATGTGCTACACCTGCTAGCTAGATGATGTATTCACATACTGCTCTGTAGACAATCGTTCCCCATACTCCTTTGTTTGCAGGTGTATAGAATGATTATTAACATTCACAGTGCTCTGAGCAACACAAAGGTATCATATAGCCCATGTAGCCGTGGCAGACTGGTAGCTGTCAGGGCAGTAGGGTATGAGGTCAATACTGTACCTGAAGCATAATATAGACATTGAATGATGTACATAGAGACATTGGATGTGACTATAATGAATGGCTCTATTTATAATGTTAGATCAATTTGGTTGGTACCTACACTACATGATTTATCAGACAAATATTACCAGCAGCTACCATAAACAGAGTCAAATTGACCTTCCCACGAACACCAAAAGAAAAGCTGGATAACATTAGCAGCTGATTAGCATCAATCCAAATTGGAATATTCCATCTTTCCAAAATTGAGGAAATATTATCTCATTTATAGGGTAGTCTATATTCTATTATTGGGGGTTACTCTGTGCTACATGTATAAGCCACACTGTAAAACACAGGCTTTTTGTTCAATGGATATCTGATTATTATGATTTTAGTACTGTACTATAGTAACAAAAACTTGCATATAGGCCGAACCACGACTATAATCCCCACTGGTAATCTTTATTGATTATCATCCACTCCTTGAACATTGGTGCATCTGTATTATTTACGTATGCAGATATACTCTAGTACATATTGTGTAAAACGACCTTATAAGTATGCATTTAATCAGCCTTTAAGGCAACTATTTGTAACATATTGCATTTAGAAACCAGAGAGTAGCGTCTGACAATTCATATTTGATTCGGGAGTTCTCCACAGAAAATTGCATTAAAAAATTTGCAATAATGAGCTTCTCAGTGGTATAATTTATTGGCATTATCATTTTGTAGTTTTTAAGAAACAAAGTTTCAGCATAGAAGTCCTCTTGAGTTTTCTGGTAACCACTATGAACAATTACACCAAGTTAGACTCCAAGGCGTACCTTTTACATTCCAGCCATGGGGGATTTGGATCAAAGTGGAATTACAACATTTAACGTTGAAATAATTTCTGTGCCCACTGAGTATAGTAGGACGAGCAGCAATTATTAAGTACCTGCCCACTTCATAAAGGACCCCCCCCCCCCCCCAGTTTGTGTTTTCAATTGACGACAAAAGTGAACCTGAAATATCTGTTTTGGGACTATGCAGAATTAGCAGACATGGTCAACCCATATTGCCATATGTACCTCTCTGGGGTGACCTAGGCATAGAAATCTGAGCCATCGTCAGTAAAGGGTGGGCCATACCTCTAAATGCTGCCGTACAATATTCTCCAAACAAAACTCACGAATGATACAAGTTAGTATTGTGTATTTCATTGGGAATCGCACAAGCTGTATAAACAAGATAGACGCAGGGGATTCTCGAACATAGTGAACCTTCCTGGTTGCATGTTCAATGGTGATGTGTATTTTCCAGGTTTTACTCAGCAAATAACAAGAAATTCAACAAGTAGAATGATGATGTGAAGGTTCACTCGTTCAAGAAAACATCCAGGAAACGTCCAAGAAACGTTCTGAGTTTACCAAGTTTCACTCATTCGATGATGTATGGGCTCAATGGGCCGAAGTTCCCCAGTGGATGGTGGTCATAAGCAAGACAAGAAATTCCAAGGAATATGACACAAGAAAATGTCTAGAAAACGTTCCCGAAATGTTGTCAAATTCTCATACCGATCATGAGTCATGACTCAAGTTCCGGTTGAGATTTTGTATGCAGGGCCTCCTTCTATAATCCCCTCTGTATAACACCATACTATCGTCCGTCTATTAGAATATCCATCTCATTGTATTTATAATCAGGTCAACGTCATTTGTATTTTGCATCTCATCATATTGAATAATTTGTGTATGAATTGCTAAGAGCCTTTTCCCCTTTTCATAATTGTACTTGTAACCAAGGGTATTAAATATCAACTACTGACTTAGTCTCGGACACACTTCAATATTATTTATCATAAAAACGGAGCAGAGCATAATTTTACATCAAGTACTGCATCCTCATCCATACATAGAAGGGAGTAGTCTAACATAACATTATCATTCGCCCATGGTACATTATAATTCTCAATGGAATCTGCTTATCAAGCATCATGGCCTGGTCGATCAGAGCTTTACCCTTTCATCACGATATGTTGCCAGTTGCCAGAGAGCAAAGCACATTAAAGAACTATTTTATCCACAACAATTATCAGTTAAACAATCTCCCTATTGTCAATAATTTTACCTTATCAAAAGAAGGAGATTTCACCATTACAGAGGAAGAAGTTTCGGACATTTTGCAGGTTGCTGTGTGCAACAGGGATTATACTAGGGATTGCTCCACAGTATAGTACTGTATAACTATATGTATTATGTGCATAACGTACTATATGGGTGCATGTATATAGGCTCATATACGGGTACTCCCGGCTGTCTGAGCAACTCATTGACTCACTGTAATCCACCATGCTAGGTCTGGAAGTATTGTGTACTGGGCATAATGAATGTATATTTACAATATACACTTCTGTCCGAGTCAGCTATTCAGTTGCCAAGCCACTAGCACACTCACAGGGTTCTGCCTGTCACAGAACCATGATTCCATAATACCATAATGTATAATTATATAATATGTACATCGATGATATGATTGGATTTAATTAGTTGGTATGTACATGGGCCCCTTTGTACACATCAAGTCCAACGTGTATCATTGGTAATATATTTGTTAAAGCATGCCTCCACAGTACGATGTAGGACACTGCAAACTCAAACTCTGTGGTTTGGTACAAAGGCATGTTATTAGCCCAGTTGCTGATATTCGAAACTAAAAGGGTTCTAAGCACACCTTTCCCTATTTCAAACTTCACTTGCTAATATAAACATAGGGAGAAGTAAAGGCGTCGCCGTCGCTCTTTTACCATGGTCAAGTCTAGTCGGCTCTGGTAGCAGAGTCATGGTGACTCTGATAGAGGGGTCACAGCTATTGAAGGCATACCCCTTGGCCCTTGCTTAACCTGACTCTACCTTCAGTGCAGAGTCAAGTGTAGTTGATTGGTAGAGTCATGGAGAGTCAAATAAAAAATTATATAATGTTGACTCTTATAATAGTTGCATATGAAACGATATAATAGTTGCATATGCAACCAACACTAGTTTGGTACAAGTGGCAACCACAGGCCAGAGCCACTATCAATACTTCAGACATTTGCTACAGTTTTCATTCTTTATGTCCACTATGTCTGAATAGTGTAGTTAAGGATATCAATGGAAAAGCTTTTCCAGTTAGCTTATAGCCACCGTCCACTGGGCTCTAATCGGCCGAAGTTATATAGGAAATGTATGGGCTTAATCGGTCGAAGTTCCCCAGTGGACGGTGGCCATTACCTGATTTAAATGTGATGATAACCTATACAATAAATTCCCCAAAACATCAACAGTACAGAGCTTAGTCACCATATTTGTGGGTAAGGGAAATAATCAAAACGCTGGGCACTAACTGCCTGAGATATAATGTATGGTACTGTTTACTACTACATATAAACCTATGATAATGGCCTCTTATTTGATGTATGTGGCCAATGATCTGCAGAACATAGTGTGAGGCAGATATAACTTAGCCCTCTCACACAAGGAGAAGTGGTGAACATGAAGACATGTCTTGTTATTGACCTGTCTTGGGCAATAACCTCACCTACTCACTTCTTTCTCAGACCTCACCTGGCCTCTCCACTAATTATATATACCTGTTGCCCCCACTCTACCCTGTCATAAGTACAGGATCCACCTTACCTACAGGCCACCGACATATTCAAGTATCAATTTTGACTCCTGCTGTTTTGCGGGATCAATAATTATTGCTGTTGACTCTTCAGGAACGGAGAGTCAAACTCATTTGACTCTCCTCCTCAGGTGTCACGGGGGAGACAAACTGCAACTCTGTTTGTCAGAGTCGTGGCGACTTCTTTACCTTTCTGTGTGTGTATGTGGGGGGGGGGCTTATAGGGGACCTGGCCATCGATAACAGCACCACTAGTGCTAAGTTGAGACAATAACCTCACCTACTCACTTTTAAAGATCTCTCACAGGCCTCACCTGACCTGTCCACCAATTAACAATATTCACATGTTGCCCCCACTCTATCCTGACATACACAATCCACCTTTGATACCTGTATGCCACTCGTGTATTCAGGTATCGATTTTCACTCTCCTCTACAGATGTCACGTAAGAGACTGTGACACTGGCTGTTAGAGTCGTGGTGACTCCTCTACTTTTCTCTGTGAAGCGGGCTAGATAGCTGCATTTTCTCGTGCTTAAAGGTTGAAGGTGAGTGAGTTACTTCACATTATGATTCTGGATGATGATTTCCTCAAAGCTTTGACCCACTCTAGAACACATACCTGATGGCCACCGTCCACTAGGAAACTTCAGCCGATTAGAGCCAATGGCAATACATAATGCAAAACGAACGCAGTTAATGATAGTATTATTCTCAGAGTTTTCAGCAGAAAATAGCTAAATGTCTTGATGACTGACTCTATATCTAAATAACAACACTGAGGGAATACTTATTCGGGATTATTGCTCTTCGAATCAGCAAGATGAATGTTCTTCAGCAGTTACACAGCAGGAGTCCTTTGCAGATCAACAAAATACCTTCCCCAAAGGCAGATGCCCCCACCTCACCCACTACATTCACACAGGAATTGTACTGTGGAATTTGGGCATATGCAGCTACAGACGCTGGACCAGTAACTTATTATGTTCGACTCAATCTAATTCAAAACAATGAGGTATAACGGTTCCTGCATGCCCATCGGTGTCTGCTATGTTATTGTTGTGGGCAGGAAACTATCAAATCCACAGGAATAGTAGTGTAACGGGTCATTTACAATGCTATGTAGAGGAATGATAAGGAGGAAGCTGCTTTCATTGATGCATCTACAGGTCTACCCATAACAATAATGTCTCCACCCTCTACCCCATTGTACGGCCATTGATGTGGGTGAAGCACAGACTGTAGAGGAATAGAAACCTTGGTGTCCAAGCCCTTGTTTATATACTATTATAATTTGTGGGAAATGACAGGTGACACGACGATACATCTATCTGCTATCAAGACTGACCTGTGTAAATATCATTATTAAAGCTCATGTTCCACTGCCTTCATATTTCAAGACAGATGATTATTTCAGTAATGACCGGATATAAATATTCATGATGGCATGATGTGTCTTAATTTGTTACCTGATTTATGTATTGTCCTCTTAGACCTGATATCAACTGGAGTGATCGTAACACAGTTGTCCTTATAGTCCAGAATCAGTCAAGTAGTTCAAGTATCACAGCCAAAAAAAAATTCTTACCCCAAGAAAATACTAGAATCAAGATAAAATATTCTAGATTCAAGAAATAAACTCATTTTGAGTTTTTATGTTTATCTTGTTTTCAGAAAGGGAAAGCAAAGAGCAAATTTCTCATTTTTGCCAGTAATTTTCTAGATACAAGTATTTAAGATTATTTTTCTTTAGTAATTTTCTTAAAACTGGTAATTTGTGCACCAGACAAGGTTATATCTTATTTTCCTGAAATAAGAAAGTTCACTTTCTTGATTTAAGATTGTTATGTCTTGACAATTTTATAAGTTAAGAATTAACTTGAACCCGTCTACCCAAAGTGTCTATAGGGGCAGAAAACTATGCAAGTATATTCTATCATATCATGGTTATGACCATGCTTAAGGCCTTCATCAAATTCCTAACATTATTTGGGAATTTAATAGATGTGAAATGTGAATGGAATGAAAAGGATTTTTTGGGCATCTTTGCATTTGAAATAATAGGAGGATTGAAACCAGTACTAGTGTTTGCCTTGTCAAATATCAAAATAACATTTTTCCTCTCTTTCCCCTCTGTCTGTATTCACATGGTGAGGGTCAAATCATTTATGATGATAGGCCCCTTTAGGCTAGGAATCAAGTATACAGACTACTAAATAAGGATTATTTTCTTAAATCAAGAAAATTAGTTACATATTATGCCACACGAGGCCACCACTATGCAATACAACAACTATTTTATGAAACAGGGTATATATCTCTGCCTCAAATTAGGTCCCAAAATAACAAATGAGTGTAAAAATATCTTGAAAAAGAGGAATTTTGTTAGGGATTAATGCAGTGTAAGAACCCTTATTCCAGTAAATGAAATATGATAACTAAAAGTAGAAATAATGTGAGACACCATTTGTTTGATTATATCATTTAGATAAAGGGAAGGATTACCTGTTCCATTACATGAAGCAAAATGACTTTGAAGAAAGGTCTGTTTGCTGTCTTTTGTAGCTATAAAAAGCTGCATTTAATCTGATGAACCTCTTTCTGATGCTGCGGCATCACTCCTGTCTCTCTAAGACATTGTCTATCTTTCAAATTAAATAAAATCATATCCCAGGGAAGTTTGTTAGAAATTAAAACTTACTTAAGAAAGTTTTTTTCTAGAAAAAAGGTCTATTCCATAAGAAAGATTTTCTCATTTTGAGAAATATGTCAGGAAATATTATCTTGATTCCAGAATAAAATTCTTGATTTAAGAATTTCTTTCTTGTTTGTTTTTCTTACTCTAAGTATATTAAACTCAACCATGCTTTCAAGTAAAATTTTGTTATCCTACGGACAAACTTGTTTTAAGTTTATTTTACTTAAAACAAGAAATATTTTCTGAAAATGAGAAAATTATTTTTGGCTGTGTTACAGTCCCCATCACTTTGATGAATGTATTTTCATCTAAGTACAAGGCTCAGTGTCACCAGATCGATGCACATGAATCATGATGTACTTGACCAGCTGACGTACTGCCGTAATTGACCGGCATACTTGACCGGCATACTTGACCAGCATACTTGACCAACGTACTTGACCAACGTACTTGACCGGCACTTTCAATAAGGTATATCTCATCAACAGTGAGAGTAATTTGAATATTGTTTTTGTATCATGTTCTACCCGGTCAAATGCTACATCAGATTGATTTCTCTTCCCTCATTTACACCACTCTGGCTCCCAAAATCCTACAAAGAGCAAAGCATTAGTAAATTTACCTGTATTATGACTTGTAAAACTAGAATATAGCACACATGAATTAATACAACTCCGAAAACCAGGCTTCAAACGTCCACATGCAGCTCTGTCTATACAGCCTTCACATTTGAATTTTTTAAACAATTTGACCATTCCCCTCACCAATAAAAGGTTCTTCCAAGTGATGTACTTTACTAGGAGACCAGAAATGGTATTATTCTGCCATATATACTCAAAACTTGGCCATATGAATTATTATAAATAGTTCCTTGATTATTTACCTAATATACAGTGAAAATGTTGCCCCTCCCTCCACCCCCTTAACTTATATAGGGTGTTTTACTTGTATCTCCTGCGAATGTGAATTAATTGACCGACAAAGATAGCAATATCTATCATGGATGAAGTATTTAGGTAGTTTCCTAATAAACATACCATAGATCCCCTTGCTCCTCTTGATATGTAAACTATTTGTAGGTCATTTAACCAATCTTCCTGTCAGTCAAGCATGTCATGTGACATGCGGTAGTGTCATTATTTACCAGAGTGCTAATGGGGTCCTTAGTATGTTCCTTGTTCAGAGCCTCTGTTCCAGTCACTTAGCAGTCTCGCACTACACCCACTCCAAACCGATACTATCTGAATACGATAGACGCTGGCCGAGGCTGGTCCATTAGACACTCAATCGAAGGTAACTGTAACATTTCGATGCACCTGTCAATGCCAATGGGCACCTTGTTAGTACCTTGTAATGGTGCCCATTGTTCAGTGGCGGATCCAGGATTGTCTAGAGGGAGGGGGGGGGGCAAACCTGACCAACCTGGAGTGACTCTCTGTTTCCCGCGCGCAAAGCTCTTCAGCTGTATTAAGGGGTACGGGGCATGCCCCCCAGGAAAATTGTGTTGATCTAGCCTTGAAAAGGTGCATTCTCGCGCATTTTAGGACGCCACCCTCCCCCCTCCCCCATCCAAATCAGGGGCCCTCAGTCAGGTCCTATGAATCATACTCCACAATCTCTTTGTCTCTTTCCCTCCTTTTTTCTTTTCTCTTCTTCCTCTTTTTTTTTTTTGGGGGGGGGGGCAAGGCCTGTCGCCCCCCCCCCCCCCTGGATCCGGCAATGTTGTTATACGTTTCACCAATCAAGTCTCCCACTGTGGAGGATGTAATAGTCGTCATAGTTGATGGGCTATAGCAAGACATCTGGATGCTTGTGTGCGGGCGGCCCTGTTGTATACTCTCTCTCTCTCTCTCTCTCTCTCTCTCTCTCTCTCTCTCTCTCTCTCTCTCTCTCTCTCTCTCTCGGGGGTTGCAATATGTATTTGATTTAAAAAAACTTCTTTTTTTTTTAATACAAGATTTACTATGCTTAAGTACTAGAATAGTCGTATTCAATGCCCCCTATTGAATACAATGTGGCCGTGTTCAATGGGCTAATAAAAAGATTCCTTCCTTAAATGGCTTCAAAAAGATAATTGGGGCGCATCCCACTCAGCCTGCGGCTTTGGATTAATATCTGTTGATTGATCATATCCATTTATAAAAGGACGCAAATGTGATCAATGTGACGACCCTACTTGTCACATGACGATCCCTGTGACAAGAGGATGCTTACCCTCGCCATTGATCGCCTCTTATAATCGATATAGGGTTCTCAATGCATGTATCATCATTTTGAGACATGCATGTCTGTCTTGTAGTTTACGCAATGTATGAAAGTATATACACTGTAAATGTAGCTGAGCAGTAGAATCTTTTGTAGTTTTACACTATAAACGGACATATTTTTGTTTTGAGTTTTGTATTCACTATTTACAGTGTACCTCGAACGACCACTCTATAGCCACAAAACTCTAAAACATTGAGTTTGACCTATCAGATGAAAGTTTTTCGTTGAAGAAGTAACCCTGTCCGCAGACTCCTTTAAGTGACAATGAAGCGGGTCTTCTAGCTGGAGTGGACCCACTTGGCATGTGCCAGCCCAAAGAAAAATAATAAATAGGATGGGCCGTAGTATATTATATACCAAATTGCATCAGACTGCACCATTTCTAATTTCGTTTTTTTCTCACTCTAAAATCGCTCCAAACGTACTGTCCCAGCTCCAATAAAAAAGGATATTAAAATATAGCTCAGAGCCATAATACTTATCATGTGATGAGGCTAGTGAAAGGGGGTATGTAAAGATCAACATACATGGTTCAAGTCTCAGTGAAGTCTGATTAATAATCTCAAGGCTGTGTCTCACGACCTTGAGCCAATGTTTTTGTCTCTGATCGGGTGCCGTCTCTGACCGGGTGCCGTCTCTGACCAGGTGCCGTCTCTGACCAGGTGTCAGAAAAAAGGTGTTTTAAAAAGAATTACCGTAAATTCCCGCGTACTACCCGCATCTCGCGTATAACCCGCACCCCGACTTTGGGATAATCCCATAACCCGCACTGGGGGTCTGAGTGCACTTAGAGAAAAACCCTCGTATAACCCGCACCCAGACTTTTGGAAAATTGCTATTACCCACCCCTTGCCCTGTGGCCCCAAAGTACCCCAAATGCTGTCAATACCTGCCGTGGGGTGGGTTGGGTTGGGAAGGTGTGACCGCCAAAGAAGCCACTACATGTACATTTTATGTAGTACATGTACCTACCCTGGGCAGGGGGGGGGGTTAGAAAGAAAGCTGTAACCGCGAAATATGCCTTGAGCTAGGGGTAGGGGGTGCAGGGGGTGGGGGGCAGAAAGCTGTGACCGCTGCATGGGGGTAGCCTACTTGGCGTGGGTGGGGGGATGAGGGGAGGTGTAAACCCCCCCCCCCTCCTCCTTCAAGGGGCTACCCGGGACAGGGAAGTGATTTTAAAGCAATTTCTGAAATGCAAAAAGCAAAAACCCTCGTACTACCCGCACCTTGACTTTGGGAGAATCCTATTACCCGCACTGGCGATTTGGTTCGCGTACTACCCGCGGGTAGTACGCGGGAATTTACGGTATACTCATGTACATAAGGATTTGTAAAAACGTTATTGCGGTTGTTATATAATAATAATTACAATTAGCCTCCTGCTGTTGGTATTTTGACCTTATCAAGCCAAGCCGGTCAGAGACGGCACCCGGTCAGAGACGGCACCCGGTCAGAGACGGCACCCAGTCAGAGACAAAAACATTGGCCCAAGGTCGTGAGACACAGCCTCAAGAACACCGGTCTAGATGGTACAGAGTCAGGTCACAGATGGGTACCAGGATGCTGGTCGTGTCGATATCCTGACAAAGCCCACACAGTCCCAGCAGCATCTGTGCTTTAAATGTCAATAATGCAGTCGTGATTTAGTGAGCATGATGGTGTTAGGTAACCCTACGTGCCCCACAGGTATCATGGCGCTCATTGATAATCATGATGGTGTGGGTACCCCTGTGTATAGATCTAGGGGCTATGTCAAGATCTGTGTCAAGATCTTTAAAACAAGATAGCAAAAGCTAAGATATTACTGGTAGTCTTGCAGGAATCATATCTTGAACATGTATTTCTCTAAATGGACTGTATCCCATATTGATCCGGATTTATTGAGAGAATAGATTTGGTTCTAGGAGGAATTTTGGAGGTCTCTTTTCAGTTTTGAGTAATTGATGTAATTATTTTTAAGAGATGAGGACCAAAATGATCCATTTAAAATAATATGATATGTGCCAAAATGTACCAGATTGCACCATTTCAAGTTGAAATATTATTTTCCAAAACCTTTCGATCAAAAAACAATATTCCAATCCCAATCATACAGGATGAATACAGATCTGAGCCAGAATATATATGATGTGCCAGAATGCCCCAGCTTGCACCATCGGCTAGAGATAGCAAATCTTCTTGGGTGTCATGCCCCTAAACCCCCTAGTTTGACCGCTGCGTTGTGATTGTGGTGCTCAGGGAAACATGCACCCCAGTTGGCTAGATCTTGCCCCCGCCCTTCAGAAATTCCTGGATCCGCCACTTGGATGTGGTACCATGACTCAATCACCCTGTACCAATACTCAACCACTGCTAGTCATCCACTGGTTATGCAAAAGTGAATTTGACGCTGGTTTCAGAACTAGAACCGAACAGGCAGGAACCCTAATTCTACTTAACAATGGGCGTCCTAAACAGTTTATTTTTCAAAGTCAGTTTTTGTTTTTATAACCCAACTTCCTATAGGGCTATTAGGTGTTAGGCCATGGGCGCAGCCTCCTTAGGTTGTCTCTAAATGGGGCCTAAGTTGGGATAGTAATTGTTTCAGTCTGTGTTACCCTGGAGACATGTGAATAGCATTGGCCATAGTACCTAGGCCTACTCACTGTAGGACCAAGTCCTGGTGACCACTTCAGACAGAAGCAATGATGGCCTGTCTTGTAATGTCATAACCCCCGGTTACCTGCTCCACCTACTGGGCAAGGGTCGCCACCCCTAAACCTAACGCTAACCCTAACCCTAAGCCTAAGAAAAAAAACTAACTGTCACAGTAAATGATTGCGCGGAAACACTTCACCGCTCGACCGCCCATAACATACTAAATGGAGTGGTGTAATGCGGAGCTCTGCCCCTCAATTTCATTCTATACGAAAACATTTTCACCATGCAGGACATTCGGTCCTGCAGAATTCTTTTCTTTGCAGGCCCGGCTCTATTTTTGCAGGCCCCGGATATTGGAGTATTACAGAAAATACGCACACTTGCTGTTTTATGCTGTAAAAACCTTAATAATGGTCCGATTTACAAGCCGTAAAAAAATGCATGATATTATAGGCAACAATCTCTAGAATACAGACAGCCATTCGGGCCTGCAGTAGCCCTTTTTCTGCCGGACCGGCAGACTTTTTGCCGGCTATAGCCGGTGGCCGGCAGGTTTTCGTATAGACTGCTCAATCCCCGTTTTTTAAGACACTGAATTAAGATATTAAGATTAAGATAACGCTCTAAACGTTTGTCTTCTCACCTGGGAGAGCTATCCCGTGTGCCCTCCCCCCCCCCCCCCCCACACACACATAAAAACACCTGTTATCAAGAGAATATCTCTTGACTTCTGGATTTTCATAGTATGTTAATTTTACATAAACCATCAACATAATATTATGAAGCATTGGACATGTTGGAGGGTTTTGATAATGCATCTATATCTCAGAGTGGTTCAACAAATTATACCACTATAATTATGACAAGCAATTGGTAAGAATGATATTTATAAAATCGACTATATAGGTGTGATACCTGATCTAACATACCTATGTCAAATAATATATACACTGACTTTTTCTCACACCGATAAATAGTGGGATTAGTGGTCTATCCAGGGTGCCAAAATACCAGGTGGCCAGGTCACTTCACCCTATGTCATTTCGTGAAGTAAATTTACACTGAATGGATGTGTAGACTGACCACAATGAGTATAATACATAGTCATGGCGAGAGGTTTACATACACCTTGATGTGCAAATAGTGTCCATGAAAGCAATGTTTAGCCGTGTAGGGCGAAACAAAGGCACCTATTCCATATGACACAGGCTTTTACTCATTCAGTATGTCATTAATGTACTCCTATGCTAAAGGACAATACCAATATTATATCATATATCTGCATAGATATAAAATATGTCCATTCACTTTAACAACACACATGCTGTAAATATTGAAGACAGATTTCTTAAAAGAATGTTTATGTATAGGCTATCAATGTTTCAGTTGACACAATTATTATCTGTGAGTCGACATAAAGATCGGTTACTGTATGTATATTGGAAAGCCAATTAAAAAAAACTCGCGACATCAGTCCTTGTAATTGGAGTTTAATTAAAGAATTATACTTACTCTAAGGCCAGTAGAATGTACACCATTATCCACATGTCCAAACGATTCAGATAGCCGACATCCATCTTGCTCCTGCAGTAATGCATGTACATACACATCTCTCGCCTCTTTATACCTGTATACATGTACACAGATGTTACTGTCAATATGCGTCTTACTTCAGTATGCTCACCGCATCCTCAAAGACCGCCAGTCCAAATTACTATCCAATGTACTATTATAGGGGGAATGGTGGGGGAGGGGGGGGGGCAGATATAGATAATTGTCGTTGCAGTGGATTAGTTTATTATTCGTATTATATGGTTCTACATGTATCACAATGCAGCTAACGTGGTACAGAAATTATTTCTAGAGATATCAATGTCTGACAATGTCCAGCACTCCAAGTACAAAGTAGGTAGGCATCCTCCTCCTTCCCGCAGTTAGATAGCTAGTAATACAGGTAGTACTATAACATCTAAATGTCTGTGGTATATTGGTTCAGTAGCCTTCCTCACTGTGTTGTTCTACCTGGTCCATCACCCCAGGTGGGAGAGCCAGGAATATTGCTTCTGTGTGCATAATAGCTTCTCCGTATGTCCTCTGCATGGAGCAGGTACGATCTTAAGTACAATGGATGACCACACCCCTCACCTGTTAGGTAATCTGGATCCTCATTGTTCTAGATAAAGGGATAGGTGAGGAGGTTATGGCTGTCTCCATAGCCTATACCTGTGGATGGTGGAGCACCTACAAGTTTATAACCCCATCGATACTTGCTCCATCCAAGCACTATGGCTAAACATCACGCCCAATACCATCGGCTCTCACTGCCAGTTGCCAACCCGTATAGGTGTATGCCTGCCTCCTTCTCCTCCGGGTGGGCTGTCCTGCCGGCCACTATGGGTGGGTGGAGCGTTGTAATACATGTGTGAACATCACATCCTTTGTGCATACATGTACATAGTATTGATTAACAATCCATCACTTCCCATTGTACACAGAGTCATTTCCACTATGGAAGTGTATCGTTCTAGGAGCAAAGATGTCGAAGGTGCTGCTCACCGGGGAATTTCTATCAAATCATAGAGTATGCGGATTCATTTGAGCTTTCATCAGTGTTCCAAATACTCAGAGTCACAATCTATAAAATGAGTCCTGCTGCTCCATTTTACTCCCAGTGTACTGCTTTAAGAACTGGGCACCTGGGTCCTTGTTAAGGTTCTGCCAGCTTACTAGTCCATGCACACATGTAACCAGTACCGCTCCACGCACATACACAGGCAAACAGAGTGTGTGGTCTGGAGGCATTGGAGGAGGATGAATGAGCAGGCCATTAGTAGTCCCTTACACACCTGGAGTATGGCGACTGGTGGCGCCACTTAACGTCACTATAATTATAGTCACCATACTGTAGTGAGAAAAGGCTGAGTCAGCAAAGTCAAAGAAATGTCAGAAAAGAACAGAAGGCGAGTATAAGATCCCCCCGGTCCCCGTGACCAATAGGTGACAGAAGATGGTTAAAGGGATCCAATAAGTTAGTGGTAATTTAGGAACGGGTAGACGGGTCAGTGAAAGGGGCATTCTCACCACTCGCACTTAACCACATAGTAGACTAGAACAGTACTAGAATTGTGAGTGGGAAACGCTCGGTGATTATGCCACTTGAACACACACACACACGCGAAATCTCCATCTACTTGAGATGCTTTGCGTCAATGGAATTATCATCACTCAAGTCCACTCCCGCGACCAGTGGAGTACACTGATATTCTTTAATTGGCTCCCTATATACGTCGTATTATAAACCAATCTCTCAGTCACTATAGCCGAACCAAGTCATTTGTTGGCTCCCTATACGGCTATACATAGGTTAGTTAATGCTATCGGGTTGGTCAGTACTGAGCAACTCACCTTAGACTAATCTTAGTCTTCTCCATTTCAACAAGTTTTAGGCTGACTCCTTTTGAGTAATCGTATAATACTGACTTGAGAATAATACTATTATTCTCAAGTCAGTATCCATATGTACCATAGAAACAATAAGTCATGTACAGGGTTCAATTGTTTTCCCCTTTGTCTACTTCTATTTTCATTCCAAAGGTAATTCCAGTGTCAATATTTGCGTGAATAAAGGGACCAATGCTATGCCAAGTATAAATAACGTCCCACCGGGATCTAGTATGTAAAGTGACTTTGTATAGACCGTTATGGTGACGTCCCCCTCTTGAATAAACATATCCCCGGTAAGAGCATTTAAGCTGTATCCCATAGCTATACGTAGCACCTACTCGTATTCTATGGATCTGAATGGCAAAATAAAATAATATTATATTGGATAATGCCACCACTTAAAGTACAAAGAGGATTATGTCTGCGTCAATAAAGGTAGGCACCGGTATTGACTTTCTGCATATAAACGCTAGCGCACTATGCACTACTAATCTCTTTTGTGGCTTGAACAGTGGCAATGCAGAGTTTCGATTTGCCCAAATGGGTAATGGACCAATTCCTCACTAGCGAGATACAGTGCTGCCACCATGTGTTACGCTGGTACCAATTGTATTCTACCTGGTCACCACAAACCAGCTCACCAAATCTCGTGCATGAGATTAGGGTACAAGTAGAGGAGGGTGGTATCTTAAATGTGTCATAGTTGAATATTTGTTATGTCAACTGTTAAAATTGGGGGGGAGTGGATAGGACACTGGCACCTCAATGTAAGTGTCCTGACTTCGAAACCATGCCTAGGTTACTTTCCATTTATGTAACAATAAATGAGCATTTTAGATTACCCATCTATCAATTATATCAATGGTTAAATAATAGCCTTCCATTTTCATTCCCTATTGCATTGGGTTCTACCTCAATTTGATTTATTTTTTCTTAAGAGCTATAAACAGGAAACAAGAAGATTTACACATAGCTGTATAGTTTTGTTACCACATTAGCTTGGGAAGGATTACAAATCATGTACCTTCTATCATGAATGCATCCTCCTAACCACTACCCTATCCTGGACAGGTGACATAAGGTTTGTTCAGCTACAAGCGACTAACAATACTTACAACCTACTTGACTCCTTGATCCTTGACACAAAATCTGACTGACCTGGTAGCTGGCAAACAGAAGGAATACAGAAGGCTACAATTGCAAATGGCACTGTACACTGGTCATCTTGTTAAGGCGGAATAAGAGATGTATAGCAAACTCCCAAAGTCTTTGCTCGCTAAACATGAGGTGGGCTTTTATGTTGTGTGTTGATATCAGTAGTGCATTGGGGTAGTTGCCCCCTCCACCCAATGTTGGGAGGTATATAGATACTCTCTCTGTTTAAATTATCCAGGCTCCACATTTCTCCATTGTACATGTCACTAAACAGCTTTCATTTTGCAAGTTATCAATGCTAACATTTATAGATATAAATGACGGTGCACTGTGCTCCTATTGTACATAGTTCTTGTATAACTGGCCTTATTTCCCATTGATTAACTGTTCTATTCGTCTGGCTAATGCATCGTACATAATGTATAGGGTACATATGGGACATTATTACAGCTAAAGGGAGTGGTCATTTTTTTAAATGTATACAACACAATCTACGTATACAGCACCTGATGGCAAAAAACGAAACTACCTGCAACCATGATATTTGCAGATTTCTCATACGTATATGTCATGATCTACCTTTATCTACCATTTAGGTGTTATCCCTTGGCATTCTACATATCAATGAGTTTCCATTTTGCCATGCGAATAGGCTCATACAGTATATAGATCATTTTTCATTTTGATTAAAGTTGGTATCCCAACCGTTGCGGTGACGAATTTCCACTTCCAGCATGGGGATAAGCATGATGATGTTGTAAGACATATATGTGAAAGTATTAAAGCTCTATGGGAATTATTTACATACAAAAATCCCCACACAGGCTAATATCGTTAAGAGTCATTTAAGTAAATTGTGCATGGACAACCGCTTTTAGCTACTGTAAATGACAGGCAGACTTTAGAAAGGGGTCTTCATTTTCTTGGTGTCGGGGTCTAGATTCGTTGGTTTCCCACCCCAAAGATCCCCCGACCCTCCCCCCCTCCAATATTGCTTAATATAAAAAAATGGACCCATCTAGTATCTAGGCCTGTATAGGTTATTTACAATGCCCCTTGGGGGGCACTTGGTATATTTTGTACACACAAGTGCGCGGTGAAGGGTACTTTTTGAACAAAGCCCCCCTCACCAAGGGTCTGCCTTTCACCAAACTTCCCCTCAACAAGGGTCAATTTTCACCAAAGCCCCTCTCACAGAGGGTCATTTTTCGGAAATTTCAACAAGGTCGACCTAAAAAGGGTCACATATTGGAGTTTTTACTTGAATGCTTCTTGACAAGGGTCACTTTTGACCCAACCCCTCCCACCAGGCGTGACTCCTTGGGGAATATTTGACTCAGGGTAACTGAGTAATACTAAACGACCCAACCAAGGTTTAAGACGTTTTTGTTACATAGGAGAATGTCTGTCATTCAGCCTGTATGACAGATAGAGATGAGATAACAAAGAAGACAGATGGGCAAGGTCGGGGGACAGATGTTTCCTTCGAAAAAAAAATCGAAATGTCTTTCCTTCTTGCTGTAATTCGCCTGCGATCTTCAGGTAGTGATTGCTCTCTTTTCCTTAAACTCTTAAGTACTCTTAAATTGCTACCCTCTAAATGAAAGGTACATAGGCTCCAGTGTTAAAGCAAAGATAGAAATGACAACTTTTGCCAATCTGTCCCATATTTCTCTCTTCACACTGGAAATACCCTCCAACACACAGTAAAGAACCATCTAAGTACTTTAAATTACATTTAAATGAAAGACAGCATAACAGACAAACACAACACAAACATAATAGTTTGTGTTGCCACCGTCCTCCAAAGGGTGTCGCCACTGCAACTTCTCGTGCACTCCTAGAACTGCGCGAGACAACACGAGAGTTGCCAGCGACATCGTCAGGATAAAAGGAGTGTCCAGAGCAGTTCAAAACTGTACCACCCATATCGTCGCCGTTTATCATCCAATTGACTGGCTTTTTGATAGGGACAGAAGGCGGTACATGCCCGCAGCCTGCAACTGTCATCCACACCCACCTGCACACCCACACCGACCTGCTCTCCCACACCCACCTGCTCACCCACACCCACCTGCTGGCCTGAAATGGAATCACATACATGTATGACACATGACTTTAGGGTACTTTTTAACAAGGAATGCCAGAATGGACCAACGAATGATTATAAGGGAGTACTATATCTAAGCACATGATAAGCTTCAGATTCAGCTTACCCTGAGTCATCTGTGAGGCCACTCACACGCTCAATCTTTACTAAAACCTAGGCACTTTTGCTCAAAATCCCCCTCAGCAAGGGTCACTTTTGACCAAAATCCCTATCACCAAGGGTAAGGGTTGTTGCAGAAAAGGGTCACATTTTGGAGTTTTTACCTAAATGCTTCTCGACAAAGGTCACTTTTGACCCAATCCCTCCCACCAAGGGTGACTCCTCAGGGAAAATTATTAAAACCTAGACACTTTTGCTCAAAATCCCCCTCAGCAAGGGCCACTTTTGACCAAAATCCCCATCACCAAGGGTAAGGGTTGTTGCAGTCTGGAACCCCAGTCAACTCTTGTGGCTGAAACTAGGGTTGTTGAAGAGTCAGCCGCAGACCTGCACCTGGTGTCAAACTCACACGTAACATTGGCCAGTCCAGGAGCCACATGGATGTTGAGTGCTAGAGAGTCATCCGGTAGTGACACCTATGGCAGTTAGGGGAACTAGCTATTATAAATCAGGGTGGCATGTTGTGTTCATTATACACAATGGGAAATATTTCTTTCAACCAGAAGCACTGATGCTCCAATATGCTTCATTTGAAACACCATGCATCACTCCATTCATTTCCAATTCTAGGTAGAGTGGATCCACCCTTAACTGTTTGCGAGACAGTTCAACGTTGAATGATTACTAGTATACCGGTAATATGTTTTAAAACCCGATATCAGGTCAACATTATTTTGAATGTTTTTTTCGCATTAGAAAATGTTGGACATAGATGTACGTTCGTTATAAGCCTAAACATGTCCATGAACCCTAGTGCACCGAGGCCTCTTCAACACCAGGTTACCAGGTGCATTTGGCAGAATCTGAACCCACTGGAAATCTCAGAACTCTGGCACAACCAGAACCATACTGTCAATTCAGACCGATTGCGTGATGTCTGGGGAGGTCCTAGAAAAAAACAATATCAGTATTGGAAGAGCCGGCTATAACTACAACCACGTCATATATTATAATTATGTATGTTCATTGAAATTGAATTACTGATGTTTTTGATGAATGAATACCGCATCTCGAACGCGTGTTTATCGATAAACGAGTTCGTTTAGAGCTCATTGAACCAAAAAAACAATATCAAGAGTTGGATCCGACCATATCGAAGCGGGAACATCAGTGGCGGATCCATGATTAGCTATGATTGTCTAGAGGGGGTGCCCAAACCTGGCCAACCTGGAGTGACTTTGGTTTCCCCCCTGAGCACCGCAAGCCAAGCACAGCGGGCACACTAGGGAGTTTGGGGCATGCTCCCCAGCCTCCCCAAGATAAATTTGATTATCTATACTTGGAATGCTGCATTCTCAAGCATTTTGGATCAAAATATATAAGGACTCTAGCCTCTATCATTTGGGTTAGTAAATTCCTTATTTAAGGAAAAGTGCTTTGATAATAGTCTGAAGAGAATTTCATGCCCCAAGAAAATGTTAATAGTCTAGACTTAATAGAGCACTCTCAGGAATTTCGAACCAAAATATGTTGAGACATTAGCCTCTATCATTCTGGTTGGGATATCCTTTTCAATCAAAAATGCTCCGATAATAATCTGATGTGTTCACAAGATTTGAAGGGAAGGGGTCCGTTTCTGAGCCCTATGCACGGGCTCGCAAAGGCCTTAAAAAACTCTTAATTTTAGGTAATTTTGGAGAAATGGGGCATATCTTTAAGTCTGATGATGAACTCTTACACTGCATGAGTTTATGGATTTACAAAAACGGAAATGTCAGTAAATCTCAACTATATTTACTAAATTCCATAAATCTAAGTAAATCCCAATGCCATATTTACTGACCTGTGTAAACCCTAGAAAACCCAATGCCATATTTACTGACCTGTGTAAACCCCAGTAAACCCCAATGTCATATTTACTGACCTGTGTAAACCCTAGTAAATCCCGATAACTTATGATAATTCATAATTTATCAAAATAAATATCAGTAATGTCATCTATGGCTAATTTTACATCTAGACATGTATCATTTGTTTTAATCTGAGACTTTTAAAATGTTATTTTTCTACAAGTTCACCTCCAGTAGCCCACAACAAGCCATCCCAGTGTATTCTACCCACCTACAAGCCCCAGGGCCGGCTACAAGCCACACCAGTGCTTCCTCCCCGGCCCTACCAGCCCCTGGGCCGGCTACAAGCCACACCAGTGCTTCCTCCCCAGCCCTACACCTGTCCCACAGCTACCTGCACCTCCAGGGCGCATACAGGGCGTCATATGCTACCTCCTGGCGGCTCTATAGTGCCACACAGACCGCCACAACCCTCCCCCAGCTACCTGCACTTCCAGGGCGCGTACAAGGCGTCATATGCTACCTCCTGGCGGCTCTATAGTGCCACACAGACCGCCACAACCCTCCCCCAGCTACCTGCACCTCCAGGGCGCGTACAAGGCGTCATATGCTACCTCCTGGCGGCTCTATAGTGCCACACAGACCGCCACAACCCTCCCCCAGCTACCTGCACCTCCAGGGCCCGTACAAGGCGTCATATGCTACCTGTGCCTCTACATGGGTACCCGTATTTTGGACCGTGTCGCTGTGTCGATTTTTAGCAAGAAAGGCCGTGTCGCCGTGTCGATTTTTATGTATATAAGGACTTATAGAAAGATATCTGCAGGTCGATTTTTATCCTTTATTTGTGTGTGTCCGTCGATTTTTAAATACACCTGTGTATAAAAAATATACCAACCCCCCCTGCCGGGCAAAGCATTCTCACACCTCCTGCAGGTGTCAGAATGCTGCTTGAACTAGGTGTGAGGACAACATACAGCATTGTCCCAGCATTCCATACCTTACTCAGTGGTGTGTATTGCTCACCCAATGTCGATTTTTATGTATAGATTTTCTGTGTCAGTCGATTTTTATTTCAAAATTTTCTGTGTCCGTCGATTTTTAAAACGGCCGTGTCGCACGTGTCGATTTTTAAAACGGCCGTGTCGCCGTGTCGCACGTGTCGATTTTTACCCATGTAGAGGCACCTACCTCCTGGCGGCTCTATAGTGCCACACAAACTGCCAAAACCCTCCCCCAGCTACCTGGTTTTATCCTCTTTCTTTTTGAACAATTAATACATTTGAATCGAACAGCAGGCCCTCATATTAGAAATAAAGGCAGTAAAGACTCCGAGAGGAGGGGGGACTCTTTTTTACGTGAAAGTATGTGAAAGTCCAACTTGGTTTTACCGATCCTGTCTACATAACGGGATGAGGGTCCCCTAACTCCCCAGATAAGTATCACGGGCTATGCCCCTGGAGATGCCTTCAAAATAATGTATAATAACGGGATGGGGGTCCCCTAACTCCCCTAATTAGTATCACGGGCTATACCCCTGTAGATGCCTTCAAAATAATGTATAATCACGGGATGGGGATCCCCTAATTACTCTGATTAGTATCACGGGCTATACCCCTGTACATGCCTTCAAAATAATGTATATTAACGGGATGAGGGTCCCTTAACTCCCCTGATTGGTGTCCATGCTTCTTAGCCGGTCCTGCTCACCCCTAGGGTCAGTACAAGCTCCACCAATTCCTTCCTACCCGGTTTTACCAGTCCAGACATAAACTTCTTGTTTACATGATGTAAACCTCATGTTTACATGACATAAACCTCATGTTTACATGATGTAAACCTCATGTTTACATGACATAAACCTCATGTTTACGTGATGTAAACCTCATGTTTACGTGATGTAACCCACATGCCTCCCCATGTGCACTCCATGGTGGTAAATGCAAAAATGATCTCTCAGCCAATCAGGAGCTAGTCTCGTTCTAGTCACGTGACCAACACCGCACCCCCTATATAATGGGGGTGCAGTGTGAGCTCCTCAGTCCACTGTGGTCTGACCATGGAAACACACCTCCTGCCTGCACCTACCTCCTGCCTACTGAACAGCTACCTGACTACAATGCATCAAATTTAATAATTTATCTTCAAATGATGGAAACCTAATCCCCTCAATAAAAGATGCCCCACCATCCCAGGAAAAACACCTCTGGTTGTTCTAGGATTTATGTCAAGTAAACATGAGATTTTACATCACTTAAACATGAGGTTTACATCATGTAAATATGAGGTTTACGTCATATAAACATGAGGTTTACATCATATAAATATGAGGTTTACATCCCATAAACATGGGGTTTACATCACGTAAATATGAGGTCTATGTCATATAAACATGAGGTTTACAGCCCATAAACATGAGGTTTACATCAAGTAAACATGAGGTTTATGTCATATAAACATGAGGTTTACATCACATAAACATGAGGTTTACATCCCATAAACATGGGGTTTACATCACGCGAATATGAGGTTTATGCCATATAAACATGAGGTTTACATCATGTAAACAAGAGGTTTACATCATATAAACATGAGGTTTATGTAAATTAAACATGAGGTTTATGTCATGTAAACATGAGGTTTACATTGAGATTTACTTGGCTTTATCAGCACGTAAACTAGATAGTTATTTGATTTTACATTTGCGTAAACAGGGACGTTCCGTTGTATACTGAGTCTGTAAACGACACATTTAGATCATTTTACTTTTTCAGACCAATATCACGTAAATCTGCATAAACATATGTAAATAAAATGTTTACGTGAAAGTAAATCTAATGTAAATCCAACTTTTCGTGCAGTGTTAATGACTTTTATCAAACCTTTCTCAACATTAAGGACACATTTTAATCACATGCACCATATTTCATGGAAAGGGGTATCATGAAAGTGTTAGCCCTATTCTTTTTCATTTTTCTATAAATTTTAGTTGAAAAGGGTCCTATATTCTGTAAAGATTGCCCTCGTGAGGTGATATATTTCAGGTGATGTTCACACATAGTTACTATAGATAGGGAGTTAACCCCCGTCGGAGCTGGAGTCAAACTTCAATATACATTCTATCCATCTTTTTGGTCTGCAGTGTTGCAAACCTACACTAGGGAGCACCACATGCTGTCACAGAGACCACTACCTACTCCACCTGGCGTCAGATTCCGTCTGATATCTAGAGCGCCGTTACTCTCTAGGGGGTGCTGCTGCGCCGTTAGCCATTTGGGTGCCCTTGGACAGGCCATGGACATGGTTCAAATCCATGTGGGCTGCCTGGGATCCTGTAATAGACTAAAAGGTCACCACGCACCTTGAAATATCCATCTTACTTATGTATTTATTCATATATGGTATTGCCCTTATTTGTCCTTTACTGGAAAGAGTATTACCTAAAGTTTACTGTGATACACAAAAACAGGGCTTAACATGCATGAATCACTACCATATAAGATATATGAGGGAGTGCTCATTTTTTAACAACAGGGGGGGGGGGCGGTGAGATTTTGCGCGGAGCGCGCGAAATCTTTTCACCCCCCCCCGCTAGAGGGGTCGAATTTTTTTACCCCCCCCCCCCCCCGGCAGGCCGAAAATCGCGCGCGTTCGCGCCCCTTTGTAGCATAGTAACGCGCGGGCTTTTTCCCTCAAAACAGGTTGAATTTTTTTCACCCCCCCCCAAGAGGGATCTAAATTTTTTATCCCCCCCCCGGTCAAGGGGTCCAAATTTTTTACCCCCCCCCCCAAATCCACCACCCCCCCCCCCCCTGTTGTTAAAAAATGAGCACTCCCTAATATGGATTGGAGGGCATCTCAAGGCACGTGGTTGCCTTTAGGTCTATCTACCTATTATTTCTAAACGGTAAAAAGAAATGCACAAGTAAGGGTATAACCAACGACAAGACAGACATGCAGGATCATTTATGAATACATGTATATGATTCAGGGGAGGATGAGACGGCGCCATGCCGGGATGCCATGTGGACAAAATCGTGAACGATACGGCTAAACCTACCCCTTAAAATTACAGTACATGTTAGTTACATCGTCCATAACTTCTACAGAATGGATCTCAAACTTCTCAAAAAGTAACCTTGTTTTGAGTCTATGCCAGAAGTGTGTTGGTGGTTGGGAGATTGAACATCTCTCAAATAAAGTCGCGCCCTCTGACGCCCTCTAAATATATTTTGATTCTAAAGGTTTTTATAAAGCCTAATTATCTTTTAACTTAAGTAGGTTTTAAATCAAAAGCCACGATACTATAGGTTAAGGTTTCTGAATCAGAATGTAAGTAACTTTCCACATCAGCACCCGGATGCTGTGAACCGATTACAACCATCAGCTGCATGCATCTCATAATATACAAACCCCACAACCCTCATTCACAGAATCAAGGGGGAGTGTCCTTTGGGAAGGAGGGGATTCCCCAGGCCCCGCCCACTCTGAGGGTGTATTCCCTGACGTCATTACAACCAGGGGTCCCCGTGTTTACTACGGCTACGAGCGGGAACGCATGGCCTGGCCAAAACTCGACTGAGCCCACAACTCAGTCCCCTCTCAAAAGTTTCTCACCGCCTCTCAATCAAAGAGTGTGCACGATTGGCGACTACGACAGAGCCAGGAATGGTGTAACTACCCATAGCTATGCCATGAGGTGGCAATTAGAGGGTTTAGGAGTACGCTACACGGAGTGGAACGTGGAGTAAGTTGACAGGAGTGGAGGTAGATGGTTTGGAGGCCTGTTTGCTACCTTGTTGTTGTCCCAAGTTCCCTGGGTGGCTGGATGTAGGGGCGGAGAGGACTGGGGGGACGACCGGGGCTGGGCGCCGGGGAGCCGGGGAAGGCCCTCCCGGTGGCCCCGGGGCTGACCCCCCTGCCTCCTCCCTCCCCCCTGGAGTTGAAGTGTTTTTACAATCATGCCACAGCGGATACCTAGACTGGATTTTAAGCTTGCCTTTGGATTGATTACCTTTTACCTGATGGTGGCCGTGGCGGCAGCAGTGGACCATACAGGTAGGACCAAACTTGAAATTGTACCTATATGTCGCTAGCTATTCCTATAGTCATTGACCTGGCAGGCTTGGCATATTCAACAGGAAATGCCCCTATCGGATTATGTGTTTTAAAAAAATCACTTTATTGTTATGGTTTATAATAAATCATTTTTTTGTTACTGTAGAGTTGGTATGGGCTTAGGAGATATCATGTCAAAATAGGGCCTACATTGCAGCCTACACCTCTGAGTCTCAAAGGATGCCAGGGGAGTAGTAGGCTAAGGTATCCTAATGGACAATACTTATTTGATAAAAACGTAGGCACAGAGGCAATTGAATTAGGCACGTGAGATAATATTAGATAACATTAAGAATATTATTGTGAGAATGATTCTACGTTAACCTTATTGCCCGGGCGTTATTGCTCCAGGGAGACCTAGTTGCACTTAAAGGTTCCACCCCCCCCCATCCCCCCCGTCCACACACACACATACCCACACTCCACGTACACAATCCAAACCCAACCCCTACCTTACCCCCACCTTCGCCCTGGGGCCCCAGGTGGGCCTATGGGGTCGCCCGGGACAGTGTCCTCCCCTCCCCTCCAATCCCTCTGCCCCAGTCCCATCCACCACTCCCACTGTTGCCTTTTACCCCTACATCCCAAGGGTGCTATAGCTATTGCATCCTCACCACCAAATCCACTCCAACTTCTAAACACTTTTAACCACAGTAATGTCCATGTCAATCTTTTCTCACTATCCCGACTTTCATAATTCAATTAACATCTCTACACAACTGCAAATTTTATTACCCAGTTGCTATTCAGTGCTGTTTACACACTGTTGCTAGTTATTGCACACGGGGGCCCCCAATGATACGATGGACAGATGTCACTACTACCTATAGGCAAATGCAGACGATATCACCTACTTACTTACTCGCCCATAATGTGCTCTTTTTAACAAAAAGGGAGGGGTTGGATATGGGGTGGGGAGTAAGAAATTCCAACCCCTTGACCGGGAGGGAGATTCAACCAATCTTGGCGAGGGGGCAGGGGGGCATCCGAGTGCTAAAATTGAGGACTCAATAATCCCATCCCTATAGACTGTCGTCTGCAATAGGGGGTATCTTCTATATATACATGATATAGAACCAGTTTTACAATCCACAATACATTATCCCACCCTACAATATACATCCCCTTCTCACCGTTGACATCTATGATAAAGGATGACAAGCCACTGTATCAACTGCTTTTACAACCATGGACAAAGAAGGGTCAACTTCTGATGGATTATAAGTTTTATGCCCGTCTCCATGAACACACATGGACGACGTGAACCTTTTTTAGCTAAGATACATCAGTAGTATTGTATGTATCGGAACGGGACTATAGTTAAGTACTGTTTATTACTCAATCGACCTGCAGCCAATCAGAGGCCTCCATTTGGTCACGTGACCGGAAGTGACCTACTTAGGGGATTAGTGGTGACGTCACGTGACCTAGTTAGCCAATCAGAGGCCGCCATTTGGTCACGTGACCGGAAGTGAGGTCATATGACCTACTTATGGACCGGAAGTGACGTCATATGACCTACTTAGGGGACCGGAAGTGAGGTCATATGACCTACTTTAGGATCACGTGACCGGAAGTGACCTGATGAGTCACGTGACCGGAAGTGACGTCACATGACCTAATGGCCAACCGGAAGTGAGTGACCTGATTGAGGATCACGTGACCGGAAGTGACCTGATTGATCACGTGACCGGAAGAAGAAGAAGAAGTGACGTCACGCGACTCAATGAAGAGATGAGCGTCTTTAAGGGGTCACGCGCTTTAAAATGTGATATCTTTTTTTTTTTTTTTTTTTTGGAGGAGGAGGAGGAGGAGGAGGAGGAGAAGGAGGCGAGTCTCTTATTTTTTTCGATAAACTAATAAAAAACACTACGATATAAGTTTTTTTTTTTTTTTTCATTTTTTATTGTTTTACGAGCGACTGGAAGTGACTTATTGAACTAGGTAGAAGCGTTCTTTAGAGTGTATAAAGGGGGGGGGGGGAGGGGAGGGGAGGGGAGGGAAGGGGAGGGGGGCCCCTTTAAGATGCATGGGGAGGGGGGCGCTTTTAGGATGCATGGGGCGAGTGGTGGGGGGGGAGGGGGGGGAGGGGGGCACTCTAGGGGGGTGGGGGGGCACTCTAAGGGGGGTTTGTCTCTTTTAAGAAAAAAAGAAAAGAAAAAGATTTCAATCGAGAGACACGCTTCTTCCTCTCGAGAGGAAGAAGCGTGTCTCTTTGTTTTTTTTTGTTTAGGAAGTGAGGGTCTTTAGGATCACGCGACTGGAAGCGACTTGATGAAGCATGTGACTAGAAGTGACGACGTCACATGCTTTAATGAGGCGATCAGCTGTGACTGGCGGCGGCGGCGGTGGCGGCGGCGGTGGTGCTGGTGGTGGTGGTAGTATACGTTACTGTGGTCAGAGTTGATATGGTTTTTTTCCAACAGAAATCAGAGCTTTTATACAGAGGGAGTTTAATCCTATTTCCAACAGCACCCCAGCTGTCTAGCAGCTGCTCCGCTCCTTAAGAGCTTCTTAAGAGCTTAGATGACGAGGGGTATGTCATCGCCATCTGTGGAAGCCAGCTGAAAATGGTGTTTTTTCCTTATCCATAGCTTTACCTCCTACCCCCTACCTGAGGACGACTCTCTCCCCCTTTGGCATTCATTGTAACAAACGTCAGAGGTCAGGTGAAAATCGGATTTTCATGCACAGCCTTAGTCAGCTGTCACCCCTATTGAACTAGCCGGCCGCCGCCGGCCAGTCTACTCACCACGGCAGGAGGCGGTGATTTTTTTTGTTTTACACTTAAGTCGCTCACCACATGCACACGACTCTACTCACAGACAGACACACCCGTCTTAGGGGGTCCTGCTTCACACCACACGCCTCCTGTAGTTTTTTGTATACACACTCTAAGCTCATGACTGCTTAATCCTTTATACAGCTAATGCGCGTTGAATTAGCACAGTCGGTACACCGCCCGCTCATGGCAGTCGATCTCTCAAAAAAGGGGGGAAAGAGATCCAGCTGAAAACGTCATGACTTATGTCTTTTGTTTCTCTTTGTGAATGTCCGCCGGTCAGCCGGCGGCAGCAACTGCTTAATCCTTTATACAGCTAACGCACGTTGAATTGCTGAACAAGGCAGTAAGTAGCTTAGCTCATGTCAGTCGATCTCTCAAAGGGGAGGGGGAAAGGGATCCAGCTGAAAACGTCATGCCTTAAGTCTTTTTGTTTCTCTTTGTGAATGGCCGCTGGTCAGCCGGCGGCAGCTGAACAGAGCCGTAAGTAGCTTAGCTCTAGAAGCGAGAAGGAGTATATAAGGGGGCTGGAAACACCCATTCACTCACTCAGTCTTTTGCTGCTCTCTACAGTCACCACCATGAGCAAAACACAACAACTAGTGTCGTCCAAGGATCTAATCGAGTTCAAGAACAAGAAGAGTACGCAGAACGGTGATCGTTTAGCATCAGCGTCTCCTCTTGCTACTGAAATTGAGACTACCGCCGCAACCGCTTGGTCTTATCACCCTCCCGCTGTAGCGAGCGCACGCAGCAGTAGTAGTGGTAGTAGTAGTCGTCGTGGTAGCGACGTTGTTACACTCGCGACGGTTGTTACTGCTAAGCACGCTGCTGCTGCTGCTACTGCTGCGCCTGCTGCGGCTGCTGGTGATCTTCGTGCTGCTAGTGCTGCTGCTGCTGCTGCTGCTGCTGCTGCGCCTGCTACTGCTGCGCCTGCTACTGCTGCGCCTGCTGAGGCTGCTGCGCCTGCTGCTGCTGTGCCTGCTACTGCTGCGCCTGCTACTGCTGCACCTGCTGCTGCTGCTGCTGCTGCTACACCTCTTGCTGCGACTGCCGCTACTAGTACTGACACGCAGCACGTTGCACAGAACCTCTCCACCGCTACATCAACCGACGCCATCAACGCCGCTCGCGCTGAGACTTACAGCTATTCGGACACTCAGCCCCAGCAGCGCGTAGTAGACATACATGCCCTAAAGCAACAGGGTGAGACAGAGAACGACGCTGACGACGAGGCGTACGAGGAACCCGAAGGGCTACGGGCGCACAGTCCGTTTTTCGACCTCATTTCCACTGGTAGCGCGTCCGGTCCGTGGCGACTGCCCTCACCACCACCTTACGAAGTCGTGTGGTTGCCCTGTTCCGACAACGAGTCGTCGGATACCAGCGCAGACGCTGCTCCTGTTATTGGTTCTGCTGCAGTAGTACCTGTATCATCATACTTCAAAGCAGAGCCGTTAGGATACTTGTCAGACGCTATGCTACTGAAAATAAGTAGTAAGTTGCCGACATCAGATTACATACGGTTAGGTTCATACCTTGAAGTGAACTTGAAGGATATGGGATATCTCAGTTGTGAGACAAGTGTCATAACTCAAGCTAGAGAAATGTTCACTACTTGGTACCAGAAAAGTTGTACTACTAAGTGGAAGGACCTAGCCGCCGCCTTGGAAGAATCTTACCGTATGGACCTCATCAAATTCTCACGTGAGTACATGGACAAGCATGACATGTGGGATGGCTTAGAGAGTGGAGAGTGGAAAGTGCAGAAATATTTCTCTCTTTTAGCTGAGCTCTGCCCTAGAGACTGGAAGACCATAGGGATCTACTTAGGGTTGACTTCTCATGAAATAGCTTTCATCTCTCAACCTGTGCCTTCTGACAGGACTGTGAAGAACCCTGTCTATGAAGTGCTGAGAGCTTGGAAGTACAACGAGACGTCTGAGCCTATGGCTCTGATGAAAGTGTTGCAAGACGACATGGGTCGCAGCGACGTCGCAATGTATGTTCAAGGGTTGTATGCAGCTGTACCCAAAGACATAAAAGTGAGCTGTGACACTCCAGTGTTGACCACTCTTGTCTGATCCCTGCAGTAAGATGGTCATCTGTTGAATTCGATCCTAGACTACAGTCACCTTTCACAATGCTAATAGTATCGTGTGGTAAGAAGTGTCTAGTATTCGAAGTGATAAATAACGTTTTATTTTTTTTAATAATTGGTAAATAAGTGAAAAAACAAAAAAAAAGAAAAACATGACGCAAGACGTTTGCGAAAAGTGTTTCAAAATTTTTAAAAGACTGTACAATCACGAGTGACCCGTAGAAAAATGAAGAACAATACCTAAGTTTTGCCCTCTATGCGGCGATGTCGATTGCTGAAAAAGATCACCTGTCGACGCGAATCTCTGGACGAGGTGACTATCCCTCCACGTACATGCGCTGTACCGAACGGTGAGGAAACGTTCACGGCGAATTGGCCTGCAATACGAACGAGTGTCAGGATGCACGGGACTCGCGTGAGTGTAACAAACGTCAAACTACCAACCGGGGAGTTGAGTGACGCTGTAGATACTATGCGTCGCAATCCGCTTCACACAATGATAAAAAGTGGGTTTCTCGGTAGGCTTACTCTTACAACACAGAGAAGACAAGAACATACTGCGCTACTTTCACGTCTCCCAGAACAATGCAACTCTCATTACAACCGCTCCCTACTATAACTAATTCAGAAACTTTGGAAGAGCTCCTCTCAAAGATGGAAAACACCGTCGCTTGCGAGGAAGTACGGAAACTTTGCGACGCTGACACCAAGTGGTGCGCTCTTTTTCCTACTAATTTTGAACATTTGCGTTTACATGGGACCTGGAGGTTTTCCCATAGGCGGTAGGAACAGGCAGGACGGTCGAGTTGGAAAGAGAAGCCTTGTGTTAGATTTTCCCAACAAGGACAACCTCTGCGTCTTCCGCCACATTTCCTTTCACTTATACAACACCAGCAAGCGCGCTTCAAATTTGTTACGTCAGTTCTGTCCCGCTGCCACACGTGAAACTTTTCCTCCCGACGGACATTCCAGAATCTACCCTTACAACATTACCTTCGATTTCGAGGCTTTCTTCAGACCGTGCAGAGAACCGTCGACTGAACACGTGTCCCTGCTGTGGGATCACGTCCCTTTGTCGGCTAGCGTCGCATCCGACTTTCCGGGGTAAGAGGGGACGGTGTACGTCAGAGAATCCGACGCAGATTCCGACCCCTTGTTAGACCGAGTTTAAAATCACATAAACGAGAACGCCAAAGTCATCGAGAAAGCTGTGCTATAACTTTACCGACCAACGTTAGCGAAGTTACATGTGGCGATAGGTGAAGCTCTCCTGCTGGAGGAAGCGACATTCACCCCTTCTCCAGGCGGCTTCGCTGCAGCTCACACCAAACAACCGTTAGTTCAACTGAAGAAGTAGCTTCTGAGATACATCCGTCAAGCTCCAGTCGTGAGCTTCAACACGGAGCGTTACGACTTGAACCTGATCAAAAATACGCCTTCACTCGTTCTTTGCCTCCGGAGACCGAAGAAACCAACAATTCAGCGTCATAAAGAGAAGCAATCAATACTTGACGGTTTACACACAGTTTTCTTGGACATAGTAGTCAACTATTTGGCACTTGGTTACAGCTACGCGAATTATTTGCGAGCTTTCACCAGAAACGAAGATAAAAGTCACTTTCCTTACGAATGGATGACGTATACCAAGAAACTGGTAAACAGAACCCTGCCACCGAGATCGGCTTTTGACAGCGAACTGACGGGCGTCAAAATGGCCGAAATCCGACTACGCCACATGTCAGAAAGTTTAGTACGACAAGAAGATGCAAACTATGAGAGATTACTTGATCCACTACAACAACGAAGACGTCAAACTTTTCATAGAAGCTTTTGAAAAAATCACGCTAATTTTTTCCAAGATCGCAGCATTGTCATGTTGAAAGACGAGATCTCTCTCGCCAGTTTGACTTTACAGGTCCTCTTCCAAAACCTATAAGCTGTGTTCACAACGTTCCCCCCCTTCGACGCCGTCCTCCACGCTCTGATCAAAGAAAATCTAGTCGGTGGTCCTTCCATCATCTTCCATAGATTTCACGAGAAGGAGTGTATAGGTGTCTTATAAGTCGGCAGAGGGTGAATACTAGTGAAAAGGGAAGGCAGGTGTGCAAGTAGCTTTTCTAACAGACACGTGTGTGAACTAAGCTGCTTAAGTCTAAACCCACCTGCGGTAGAAGCTCTGTACTGAGAGAGTCTTTTCAGCCGTTTAAGAGGCTTATCTAGGACAGGGTACATAAGGAGTGAAACGCCGCTCTCACCAGTCACACTTTCTCCACCCGCCCTTCATCTTCGTAGCATCGTCCACTCTACGCTCGCTCAGCACGTTACGATGATTAGTTCTGCTATTTTCTTTATTTATGAAAGTGTTGACGCTACAGAGCATCGAAACCCTCTCGAAATGAGTCCAAGAAAGAAAAAGCAACTCCCACTTGAAGCAAGAAGAGAAGCAGTGCCCTATGATGCATGTGAGGTAAAGAAACATTGGAAGGACGTCACCAAGGAGCAATGGATAGAAGTATGCTTCAACTTCATTGGAACAGTAGTTTCATTTGGACAGAGGGAGAAGATTTTGTTAGAGCTATTTTTCTTAGCTCCGTATACTTGGCCTGACTGTGGTGAAATTCCTTCAAGTTTGTCAGTCTTCGCCATACAAGTTATCAACTCCTTGAAGGAGCTTCGATATATGCAAGGCACTCAGGAGGAGATTGTCAAGAAAATGACGGAATTCGAAACAGGCGAAGACACAATATGGTGCGAGGAGACGACATATGCGGACGATGATCTGGAGTCCATCATTTGTAGCCCGTTGGAACATTATGTTAAAGACTTTGAGGACATGCTAGACAGCACTGAGATGAACCCGAAAGAGAGATCCCTTACTGCACAGAAAGAGGCCAAAGCTGTGTTGGAAAAGCACAAGTTTGGTCAAGGATTCACTCTTCAAAGCAGCTGTGTGAGTGTGATAAAAAGTCTTGTGTTGAAACATTCAGACATGAAGTTTTTCGCGTGCTGTCGACACACTTCCTTTGCCTGAACTGATGATGAACATGATCGACCCCATCGTACCAACACGTTTCGACTCTGCCAATTGTCCCATGTATAAAATGGTTTCAAGTTTTGCCCGTGGCCGATGGCTAAACGATCCACTGAAGTCAGAAAACCTCCTTGATTTAATCAACTGACTAAATGTATTTTCTCATACTAGTATTAGTAGCATTAGTAATAGCGGCTACTCAGTCTCGTGCAGCACAAGCAGCAGCATCTGTCAGCAGCATCCGTGACATCGTCAGCAGCAGCAGCAGCTGCACAAGCAGCACAAGCAGCCACATCTGTCAACAGTATCCGTGACATCGTCAGCAGCTGCAGCAGCTGCACGAGCAGCGCAAGCAGCCCAAGCAGTAGCATCTGTCAGCGGAATCCGTGACAACGTCAGCAGCCGCAGCAGCGGCTGCACGCGCAGCACAAGCAGCAGCATCTGTCAACAGCATCCGTGACAGCGTCAGCAACTACAGCAGCTGCAGCTGTCAGCAGCTGCAACAGCTGCACGAGCTGCACAAGCAGCAGCAGCAGCAGCAGCGGTAGTGTAGACTGCTAAATTCGAGATGACGTCATGTCTGTTTCTTAGCATCGACATTCGACATGAGACCTAGTGACATTTGACATGAAGCTTGAAAAACATAGTGACAGGTGACATGAGCAATTCTTAAAATCGCCATGAGATATGAGCATAATTAAGCGACATCGACATGTGCCATGGCTATTTTTTTTTAAGACAAACGCCGTAGTCTCCTCATCCAGACCTCCGCTACTAGCGCTCTATAAGCGCAAGCTGTGGCTGGGAACCCCCTCCTCCCACCGTACACACGGGTAAATATCAGAGTCGGCCAATGTCGCCAATACTACTCTCATACAAGGGTCAGGCGCTGCTGGACTATAATAGATGGGTCAAGGACTATTCTACTGAGGGTCAGGCTACGCCGGACATTCAATAACAAGCTGGACTTTGGCAAATTTGCTTGAAAGTCTGGTCAGCAAGAGTCCAGCATACTCTCCCAAGAGTTCAGCATTGCCAGACTATGGCATGAGGATCCCGCATGGTCAGACTTTCAAGCAAGTTTGCCAAAGTCCAGCTTGTTATTGAATGTCAGGCGTAGCCTGACCCTCACTAGAATAGCCCTTGACCCATCTATTATAGTCCAGCAGTGCCTGACCCTTGTCTGAGAGTAGAATTAGCGCTATTTGGTGCCTCTGATATTTGCCTCTGTGTAGTCAAACCTCGCCTGAGAGAGACATACTTCAGAAAGAAACGAAAGCAGATTCCGACATCGGTGTGTGACAATCACTTAGAGCTTTTCGTGAAGATAAAACGGAAAAAAGTGCGAAAATGGTGTCCGCCGCCCGGCGGATGTTGTGAGAGACGTTACCTTCACGATCTGAGAACTTCGGGGCTTATGTAAACGGCGTGGGAAGGTGACGTGATCTTAAGTCTCAACCCTAAGACTTACATTTGCTACGATCGAGTCAGCAGCACTAGTGAAAGAAAATCCCAAAAAAAGAGATGGCGTGCAAAAAGTGTACAGAAGTAACAAAACCCTAAAGAACCAGTCGTCATCTTAGATGTTTTCGCAAACGAAAAACTCTCCTTGCAGTAAATAGAAATTTCAAAGTGGTACGAACCAAAAATGGACACTTACACCATAGAGAAAGATGACGTGCGCTACTTGTATTATAAGCGTCGCGTGCATTCTAACGGTGTGACAACAAGTCCTTTAAAAATATGAAAAAAAAGTGTGTTATTGATTGATTGAGCGCATCTTTTCAAAAATAGCGTGTTTATTAGAATTGAAAAAAAGAAAATAAAAAAAAAGAAAATTATTGTTGTGTTTTATTTTCATACGTCTTCTTTTATTAGTAAGTAAAAAAAAATTATAACAATTAACTAGCGTGTCCTCTTAAAGTGACACTTCCTCCAGTCGCTGCTGATCGCCTAATTAAAGCATGTGTCGTCGTCACTTCTAGTCACGTGACTCATCAGGTCACTTCCGGTCACGTGATCCTAAAGTCGATCACTTCCTAAACAAAAAAAAATTAAGAGACACATTTCTTCATGACCCAACCAATCAGGGGTCTCCATTTGACCGGAAGTAGTCCCTCATTTGCATAATGGGTCACTTCCGGTGTACCAGCCAATCAGAAGCCTCTAACTAAGTCAAGGTCACGTGACGTCACTTCCGGTATGCCCTTATATGGACATGTGAAGGTCACATGACGTCACTTCCGGTATGCCCTTATATGGACGTGTGACGTCACTTCCGGTCAAATGGAAGCCTCTGATTGGCTGCGTCATGACCTTGACCTCTAACTAGGTCAAGGTCACGTGACGTCACTTCCGGTATGCCCTTATATGGGCATGTGACGTCACTTCCGGTCAAATGGAGGCTTCTGATTGGCTGCAGGTCGATTGAGTAATAAACAGTAGTTAACTATAGTCCCGTTCCGATACATACTATACTACTTACATCCCACAGTTCATTCTCTATCTATAGGGGTACAGTCATATACCGTATATGATTGACCTTCGTACCGCCAGTGTTAGTGGGGACCTTCATGATGGGGGCATGAAATAGTAGTAATAACGTCATCGGGAGCCTTTCATAATACCAATGGGCATACCAGAATTGTAAAAGGCGACAAAACTTGAGGGGTTACTTTATGGACTACTGTGATTGTCACTAACCAAGCTGCATTGGCAGCCGCTGCCCATATGCGCAGGCCCGGGCCTTCATGCTGGTGGTCTACCTTGTGAGATCTCCTCAGTGAACCACATCTGACATATCAAAGACTGTGATTTGTCTGGCCCTGCCTACTATGGTACTAGCCCAGGTAGGTAGGACCAGGCAAATAAAAGAACACTTGCTAGCCTTCGAAAAGAGTAGGGGAAGTGCCCCGGTAGCGGTTTTCTCCCTCACCTCATATATGCGGTCATTCATTTCATAGATTCAATCATCCATAGATGCGGTTCCCATGATTGTTACTTGGGATCCTCTGGCCATCCAATGCCGAGTGAAAATCATGTACAGCGATGCTGCTCTAATGGATGATACTAAACTTACAAGTTACAGTACAGTTACTACAGTACTACTACATGTACTTTAAAGTTATCGTGCACATGATGAAGATTGTATTGAAAAAGGCACAAGCTCAAGTACTGCCCTTCTTCTAACTTAATCGTCTGAGCTGTACTTCTAGAGAAAATGAAGATAACAGCAATGCCAATCCATGTGGCATAAACTACCTTTAGGCCAAAAAAAAAAGAAGGTGTGTTTCAGGCAACATGGTCCAAAAATTTAGGGTAGGTAGGTCGGATTATTTTTTATTTTTTATTTTTTTTTTTAAATATTGGAGATACCTTGAATGAGTCGCGTACTGCCATATCGTCTCGCGGGTCATCAAGACGACTCACCGAATCTTACTATAACTAGAGATATCATGAAATTATTGGGCATTCTTGTTAATAAGCAATTCCCTGAGGCTGGACAGTTAATTAGGCATTGATCTGTTCTTCCTAACCAAAAAATTGCTAAAATTTCCGAAAAATATGAATATTTTGCAAAAAAAAAAAAAAAAAAAAAAAATTGGAAAAAAATGCTAGGGTCGGCCCTATTTTGAAACTAGGGTCGGGTTGCCTGAAACACACCTTTTTTTTTGGGGGGCCCTAGTACAATACAGAACACACAGTTTCCTCGTATACACTATTAGATAGCATGCGTCATTGGACATCTCTTCATCCCACCTCCTTGACTGGGTATCTGCTATCCACTACACACAGACGCTCTTATCTCTAGGCCTGCACCGTTCAGCCTCCGTGGAATGCTATACATCCATATGGCACGTCGACCCCATATACAACCTCACTCGGCCCATTTCCTAAATGTCTCGGTCACACAATCGTCAGACATAGCTATGTACATTTAGGAGAGAGGGCTTTGGGAGGACGGATGACGCCCATGTTCATTGGACCGGAACGGCACCTGTCACGATGGAGTAGATGACATTGGAGAGGTCTGTTCACTGCTTCCTCCCAAGTACTGGGATGTGGACGGGTACAAGCAGGCCTTGGACAGTACGACATGCATATAGCTAGCTGTATAGGGGCAAGACCAGTGATTCCTTTTCACCTTTCCGCACTCCTGTTTTAGGGCTTGGGCCTAAAACTATACTTTGTCAATGGGGGTCTGGCGTTCCCCTTTAGATTATCCAACAATTGAATTTTCACAGCTTGTTACTAGTTATGACTTTGATGGCAAATTAATATGATTATCATCCAATTAACATATGAATAATCACTGCTGAGAGAAGGGCCGCAGCATAGCCATACATAATAATGATGAAATATACCTGTGATGATGGTCTGACAGGAAGACCCATCCAACCCTTGGTAGTACACACTGCTGGGTGGGGTGGATGTGGGATATGAGAGAATGTGGGTTCCAGGGTAGAACGTACAGATAAGGAAGAGTATGGATCAGTGTGGATGAGGAGCGGGGTGGGGGTGGGGATGGGGATGGGGAAGTTACCCTAAACCCTTGAACCCCACTGTCCATGTAGCAGGGCATGGGGTGCAAGGTTCATCTTGACAACAGCAACCCCCCCCCCCCCCCTCTCCCTCCTCCCTCCACGTCCCATCCAATGCTGCCAATATGTTGAAGGTGTTTCCGGTCATCCGACCCTACCGAGTACCATATAACCTGAGAAATCCTATGACCCAACTGAATGTCAGCAGTAAGTTGATTGTAGGATCATTGCTGGGTACCAATGACGGTATGGTAGGGTCCCACACCTACTTTCCTACTTCACCTGCCCGGTTTGAGCCGATCTTCCACTTTGTACGAGGTAGAGGAGCAATGTTAGGGGTATTATGGATGGGATAAGTAAAGTGCCTGCAGCTGCTATAGGTCTCCTCATCCCTTTTATAAAAACCTCCTCCATGATGGATTATGATTCGCAGTGGTCAATATACCTCCACAGTACGAGTGATTACCAATTGCATTGGCGGATCCAGGGGGTGGCCCGACGGGCCTTGCCCCCCCCCCCCAAATATGACACATCATAGTCTATTTCAGTGGAGTATGAATGACCTGGATGGGGGGGAGGGGGCTGAGTCTTAAAATATTGTGTCCCCGCCCCCCCAGTAGGGCCGCTGCGCTTCGCTCGCGGGAACAGACAGTCACTCGAGGTTGGCCAGGTTTGGGCCTCCCCCCCTCTAGACAATCCTGGATCCGCCACTGATTTGGAACTGGAGTTGAGTTCATGGTGATAATCTATAATAAACATGACTAATGATCTCAGAAGTGTTCTATGGCATCTGACAGTGATATGCGTAGCAATATTATTCAATATTCCAAGAACAGAGAGACACAGTATATATATATATATATATGTATATATATATATATGTATATATATATATATATATATATATATATATATATATATATATATATATATATATATATATATATATATATATTCATTCCATCCCTCACCCATCCCCTCAACCCAAGCACACCTACTACGGCATCAACCCAGCCCACCCACCGGTCCTATGGAACCTACACCAGACTGACCCAGAGAACACTGTTGTTGTTGGTGTTTTGAGGTTATTTTGGGAAAGTGTGTGTTTTCCTGGGAGATTCCTTAGGGTTTCCTAATTGTCATGGCTCCCTGTGCCGTCCCAACGAGTTTGACGTTGTAAGCACACAATCATTTTCTCATGTTTCCAAGAAGACGAAATCGTTTAAATGATGCTTGAGCAGTTAATATCCATGCACTAGGGATTCAAAGGTGCAACCGTTGGAGAAATCTGATGATCATTCCTGTTCAAATAATTATTGTAACTCATGCCTTTCTACACTAACAAGTGGGCCTATACCCTGTATCCAAGAACTTAGGAATTATACCAGTAGCACATTCATCAATACAGACATGTCTGTAGAAGAATATTTAAGGTAGAATCGGGGGTCCTTCTCTTCTCAGACCAATGCAATTTAGAGATTTAGCTCAGCATAAGAGAACACTATTGAAGTCTACTGACCCTATCCTCCCTTTACACATGTACCTATATACATAAAAGGGGTTAACCTCAGTATGTAGTATTATGTTGATCTATATATCAATAGGTGGTCCATTGAACAGTGCACTTTAAACCGTTGTGAATAATTCTCATGCTGACCATGCAGTTAGGCTTGCACCAATCCTTCCTCATGCTACATCTCACTAGATTTCTGACTACTGTTTTGTGAGTGCGATGGTGGGCTGTACTAGGAGCCTTAGCCTTAAAGATACTGTAGCCCGGACTGTAGCATAATCCTTCTTCATAAATGACAGTTTCTGCTGACAATTCAGGAATTGTTCCGATAAGGAAGAAATATAGGAATGAAAATGAGTAAAAGAGGGACTGTACTTGCTCTATACCTGTTCATGCTGTGTCTTACGGGGGTTCAGGTTAACTAAGTAGTCCTTAATCCCACATTGCAGGACAGCTTAAAGGCATGTATTTATAACAGCCAGAGTGTGCCAGATCTTAATAGATCCTCATCCACTGACCATAATCACTGTCTGACCCATAGAAATCTCATTATACAATATATTTACATTGTTAGATCTGTATCTTTATGTGGTAGTAATTGAAAGGGAATTGGACTATTTGGTAAGGACTATATATATATATGGTAATACTAATAGTTAAACAGTCAGTATGGCTATTTCTGTATATTAGCTTACATCAAAATAGAGTGCTCTGCAGCTAAACCAACTGGAGTAGCCACGGTACGGACCGATAGGAATATACAGGTTATGAATTTATTTGCTTAGTGGATAATAATCAAACCTTTTATAGTTGGTTGATTAAACATTGGTGTTGTGGTTATTTTAGCTATTTTAATGGAGTATTATACATTTTATGAGATTAGTGGAACAGTTATTATTTTTCATTCCAGCTGATCTTTGTTGCTAACCAATATTTACCACTATGAGTAGGCCTATAGAAAGGTGTGGAAGGGTGTATAGGAATTGTGTGTAAGTATTTCAGGGTGCTATTTCTCCTCATGATACGGATCAGCCGCGGATGTCAGCATGATACATTTTGGAGCAAAACTTTTCTGCTCGTCAAATAATGTTTCATGCGGAGGTCCGCATTTGTCTACACTTCATGCGTACATCTGTATCATGATTAGAAACAGCACCCTAGAACTTAGAGAGTTAAAATAGGAAACCCAGTGTTGATAAAGGGCGAGAGGTAGAAGATGTGAAGTCTATCATTTCTGGACAGAAATACCTAAACAAGTCACAAATTTGCATTAAAAGTCGTCCATTTGTATACATTTTGTATTCATACAATTATAGTTAGCTTTCAAAGCATCTCCGACATCAATATTCATGAACCAAGGAGGGACACAAAATAATGAAGTGCATTAACTTCCAACCCATTGCCCTGCTCTCGAACCCCTTAACACACACTCGGGACTCCACTCTCAAGGACACAGCTGTTAAGGGGATACCCAGTAAAACTTCAAATATTGATTTAATCACTACAAGTAAGCTGGTAGTAGAGGCCTAATTCAGGGGGCTTTAACAGACTTTCCCTTTCCCCCAATCCATAAAACTTAAAGCCATATTGGGCCATGCCCCAACCACAAGACCCATATTTGGGCAGGCATCATTTGCATATCTATTGTCGTGACCACAAGCGGCCGACAGACCGATCACGTGACCAGCGGGAGTTGCTATGGTAACGGGAGTCGATGTCCTCTGCTCTCGTGAAAAGCGCGAGAAAAAAACACAAGTGGAAGGAAAATAAACGGACAGGTGCTTGCCATCAGATAGCATTGTGGACATGTTTTGCTTTTCCGCCTTTCCGATCGATTCGACTCCCTTGCCAAATGTTGGAAGGGGTGGTGGTTCCATTTTGGGAGTGGGACGCCATGTTTCTCCTCTCTCCGGTTGCGTGTTTTAGACGCTGGTTACCCACATGACGTTCATGTTGTGACGTCATAGACAAGTTTGTGTGTTCTCTCTTCTTTTATTTGCTTTGTATTGATCTGACTTCTTGTGTGCATAACTCTATATAGAATGTGCATAGTTAGAACTACAATATTCATTGAACTATTTACTTTTAGGGTGGGTTGCACAGAAAACTGATCTACATGCATCATAAAAGGGACGTTCCCAAATGGAATTACCGATTTTTTATCCTATTTCCAGGCCTTCTGCTTCCCACTAGTACTAGTGTTTCGCCCTCCGTTAGATTTCCCCTCGCCTACAATTGTTTCCAAGTGTTAATGTATGTCATGGAATAGACACTTCCAAATGTACATGGCCACACAGTTGTCCTGACAGTTAGTTTTAACGTTGATAGAAAACGTAAGAGTAATACCACGTTGATCTAATATCAATTGACGCTGATATCTATTAGCGGCGGTGCGATGATATTACAAACTTCACTTCTTGTCTGTGATAAAACACTAGAAATCCAATGTTTGAATGTTAAACACTTCTCCCTGATATTGACGTGTTCTGCTGCTTGATCTAGCGTGGCATGGTGTATTGGCACACCAAACCATGAGGGATGTTCACAAAACTGCTTAGTGAACAGCCTGCATGTCTTGTACCATCTGTTCAGTGCTAGGCTGTAAATAAATAGTATTTTCTCATATTGATTGTAAATGTTTATTCTTTGAATAATAGTCAATAAATAAATGTCTATCCAATTACAAATATTCCAAGCTAAATGACAGTTAATATTCTGTGCAATAGGGAGGGACCCCCACTAGATATAATTATGTGTGCAATTGTATGGCCTACAATAATAGTTGAGCCATTCACGCATCTTTCACTACACTTTCTACTCATTGGGTCTTCTAATCTTATACTACTATAAGCTATGGAAAATACAACATCACCTTTCCTCGTTTACCACCATCTATTTCCAACATCGGACATTGCATGGGAATAACAATGATACGTAAAAGCAACACGCCTGATCCAACTCTTACTCATGCAGGCCAATCAAACCGCCCAAACACCCTACTCTATATAGGGGGTCACCCTATGGGAACTACCATCTTGTCTACGATGTATCTCGCAAGAAACTATGGAATGTTTGGTGAACAGAGAATATGCTGCAGCTTTCTGGTCAGCCTCAACTTGTGTGCGTTAGACGAATATCACTCTGTGACTCTCCTTATAGGACATTGATTGGTGTTTGGTGGTCTACCGGATGTCAGAAACTGAATTACTGGTGATCTAACCTTATTACATAGAAAAAGGAGATAATATTATATATAGGTTGAGATTGGGATGTTGGTCCAATGTCAAAAGGGTGATGTTTGGTTATTATTTTACGGTGATGCTGAGTCAACATAGAAATATGCTGTTTGCCCAACATAATTATATAGGAATGATTTTGGGCCAATCTTGCAAGAACAGGGGGCGTAGGCCTACTTTGTTAGATCATGCCTATCTGGGGATCAATTTGATGCAGTCAAACCACCCTGTTACATCCTTATACTACATACATACCTGTATTACTACTTATACCCCTTAAAACCCCTCCAGGTGTCTTCTTACCAGCAGACACCACCCCAAACCCAATTAGCCTCCTGGTGTGAGAGTCTGTCCAGGTAAGGGGGATCAAAGCCTGCCGACAGGAGGCTCACCCACAGGTGTTGTGCCACAGGTGTACATACAAGTGTCAATGGCCACCTTCACCCATCCACCTACCCACCTGTCTATTCTCCTCCAGGTAAGTAGCCATACTCAGTCCAGCATCTACTGATGAGGCTTGCAGAGTAAAGCAGGTCTCTGAAGGATCTTATTGAGTTTCCTCGACTCTGTCAGGAGTGTGCATGGCAGGCGCTATGGATTGTCCGGTAGGAAATGTCAGTTATTTAATCCAGCATGAAGCCCATGAAAATTGACAGAAGTATTGGGGCTGGCCAGAGGATGACGAGTAGAGTATAGAGGAGTTTGGGGGAATTAGGACCAGCATTAACTTTACTATTTGTAACCTTATTATTGTATTGTGGGAGCAATACCTAGTCTGACCTGTTAAATAGCCCTCCAGGGGGTGCTGAAAGGTGTAGAACGACGCTTTCAAGAATTCATTATGTACATTATCAGCAGATCACATCTAACTAAAGTGGCAATTTTCTACAGTTAGAGCATAAAGCAGTCAAATCTGATAACAGCAGATAACAGAGCTGACTTGACTTGGAAGCAAACTTGCCTTTTGCTCCACCATATCTCCACCATATCCTATTTTAACCTAAACTCTGATGTTTCTAGCCTCCCTATCAAAATCAATGTTCTAGTAACCAAATCTGGTCTTCTTCATTCTGTTCTAGTTCTATTTACTTCGTATATAAAAGTTCATAATCCTTTCCCCTTTTACAACTCAGAAGTCTGAAGGATATTTCCTTTATAGAAAACCCATTCCCCAAACAACAAATCATGTAGCTACCATAAGGAAACCAGCACCCCCCTGATGCTCACCCACACCTTCATGTCCCTCCCCTCCCTGTAATCACCCCCACACACAGGTAACCAGATTACAAGGTGTACCCCCAGCCCACATCCCCCACCACAAAGCATCAGCATGGAGATTGAGGTGTTACCCTGTTAAGTGAATGTCCTGTTAACTGTGAGTGTGCTGGGTGACTGTTAAGGTGTAAAGTGAGCAGCATGTTAACTGGGTATGATTATACTTGTCAGTACACACCACACGTCAACACAATGATATGGGAGCCTCTTTAACATGGACCTCATACACAGCACAGGCTAGTTTCTATGGGCTTATAGATGTCTATGGTTAGGATGTGGGGTAAGAGGTTTGGAGGGGTAAACTCATTATCTTTTTGGGTCCTGTTTAAATTTGGCCAAGGAGGAACTGATCCAACCATTGTGGATCTTTGATTTGGCTATAAACATGTACAGACTAGATAGGTCATGCTAAGCTAAAAACCATCCCTCCTCAGTGATAACAACATTATATATTTTGTCATAATGACAAAGAGTCACATTAGAATATTGAATAAGAAATATCATTCAGCTATATTTGCGTGCATTATCTCCCTACCGCATGCCACAAGGATAACTGTGGGGATACTACCTTTAATAGGCAAGAAAAAGTGTTATATAATGTAGTTAAGAATTGGTTTGATTTAACGAAAGAAGCCACCTGATACCTGCACAAATGTCCAAAGAATCCGGCAAAGTATACACATGCTGGAAGTTCGAGGGAGAAGTTAGGGTCAGCCCTGTTTTCTAGGTAGGGTTACCTTAGCAAACCTTTATTTCTTTTGCCTTAGGCAAGGGCCACCCTCATAGTCATACACACCTAACACCCTAGCTAACCACTATACCACCCTGGGAGCTGCTGTTGTCCCCTGTTTGTTGTCCCTGTACACCCTATGTTAGTAAACAGGGTCCCTCTGTCACCCCTTATCTATGTAAACTGAGTTTTGTAGCTCAGTATCCAGACCAGAACTGGATCAAGTGGTCCTAGTGCCTCTGGGGTAAGATTACATACACGTCTACTGTCATACCCTGGAGGAATGGATTTTCTACTGCATGAGCTGTCTTTGCTTGGGACACATTGGCCTGCTGGGTGCAGTAACATGGTATTATAGGGATTCCTGCAGGAGCTTCTGACTAAAGACCTTTTAATACTATGAATTTAGGATTGTGGAAATGGATGTGTTCAAATCTTGTTTATGAACGTCCATGCTTAAAAATATGCACTGGTCTCAAAGAAGTACAGGGGTACAGAGGGGTACAGAGGTCGTGAGGTCATTTAATACCCATATCATGCTGGTCTTGAATGTGCATGGTTTCATATGAGCTCGGGGCATAGGGGATCTGAAATTGATAAGCGCCTAGGTGGTTATACGGACCAAAGCAATGGGTCCCTAATAATTATGTTTACAATGACTATAATTTCTGTTATTGTCAATGCCAATTTAATGTGATGCTTCTCCTGACTTTTAATCCCAACCCCCTTAGCTTTCATTACTTTGGCGCAGTAGTGAGTACTTCTTCTAAGGTTATGATAAAAAGTGGAAAGAAGTGGAAAGTGTCTCTTCCTCCTTCAGATGTCCCTCCTGATACACCTCCCCATCAACAGCATCACCTCCACCTTCCCACACCCATATGTTCCTACTTCTTAGCCCACCTGTAAGCCCCTACAGTACCATACTTCCTGTGGACATTCCCACATTCCTCCTCAGACAGACACCTGTGTGCATGACACAGTTTTTACCTGAAAAACCTCCTCAGTAGGATAAATAACTGGCCAGCTCAGCAAATATTTGACTTTCAACTGATGGCCAAAGAGGCATGCAGAAGCTGCAGTCCAGTCCACTGCTGGTGTGGGTCTATATACAAACCTGACTGACCCTTTCCAGTGGCTAGACTATTGTACGGAAATCCCAAAATAGTTTTGAGATATTACATCACTTCTGTAAAAAGTCTATGCATTTATAACATATGTACAGTGGGGTATATATTAGATCATCAGTATGAATGCTTTCCCCTTTGTTCTACTTGCAACATCCAAGGACCTAATATTTTAGGTGTGACATAGGTCACTAATAGTCAGGTAGTAGCTAGTGTACGGGACTCCTATGGTAATCCCAACCCCCGTATGATTGAATGACGTCATATAGATCCTCCCTTTATCATAACTTATCTATGGACAACTCTTCATGACATATTGGTCTGTGCAAGAGAAGGAATACTGCTATAGGTGCCAAAGGAAAGGCTGTGCCTCTATATTTACCTAAATGATAGCCTTGGGGTTATGTAATATCCATCTATGGTTCACAAATTGAGACCGACAGTGATAGAGAAACCTTTCAAACTCCAACAATTGTTGGCTTTATATGGGCCAAACCCGAAAGTGGAATGGACCCCCTACAACCCATAGTGGCTATACATCCACCTACTCTCAGATGTATGGGGCCACTGTTGTTGGTTGCCTTAGTTATAATGTCCCACCCCCTAAAACGGCTGTAATTGCCTTGGTAACAGGACATGGGGGAGGCTTTCACTGACTGATGCATTCTTTTATATGGGGGAAGAAGGTTATTGCTTTCCCTAATTGTATGGAAAATGTGTGGGATCGCTTCCTGCTATTCCAGATAGCATCTGCCCTCGAGGCCCATACAGTGTATGCCTAAATATATACCACTTCTAAAGTCTGTCTCTCAAAATGTGATGGACAAATTCGTAAGTTTGATGCCAATGTCTTCTATCTAATATTCTAAAATAAACTTACTGAATTGTGACTGTGTTACTCCATCAGCAAACTATATAACAACCCTGGACAATGCCCTTTTCCTTTGAGCTTGCCTTTACAGATGTAGGGCTTGTGATGGTGGCTTGCAAACACCCTCTTTACATAGTGTAGATCAGGGGCTTCCCATCCCTATCCCTAATGTATGTTATTTAATGCGTGATTTCCTCCACTTAGATCTCACGAACACTTACTACCTGTTATAACTGACATCACTTTAGTATTTCTTATTGAATGAAATTACCATTTGAATTTCAGATGGATGTCCTGGGATATATACTGACATTTAGAGAGACCACAATACCGGGGCATAATACTGGCTCTTTTGCTTGGTTGAAAGGACATGTTTTATGTCTACAATATGGAAGTGTGAAATCGATTCGTTTATGTATTTGGTCACCATACATAAATAGTATGGAGATGTAAGTTAAACCGTCCACAAAAGGGAGGGGACTGTTCATTTTGACTGCTACTTAGTCATATCAATAGTAACAGGAAACCCTCTCCATTTAGGCCAGTAAAAACCTCCTATTTCAAATCAAATTGACGGAGGTATGACTACTATGCTATTATAAGCTCTGTGCACAGCGGTCTGGGATAATGTAACACTGATGTACACACATGCATTGACATGGATAAGGTATCACCAGCTAAGTGATTTACAAACTGAGGGGGGCTTTATAGCATTCCTCACCTTTCCACACAAGTAGCCTACCAGGAGGAAGCCTCTGTACATTTGATCCGCCACTGATCCCTGGGATAGCGAGGCGGAAATCCCTGCAAAAACACTCAAGAACCCCCTCCCTCTCCTCATTCCCCACACCCTCCCTACCAATGTCCTCTGGGATCTGAGACTCCAGCAACCTGAGGTATAGATTACCCAGATCAGGGTCACCCATGAAAGGATTATTTTGTAGACTTGGGGGTTGGATCGAAGGGGAATAGCATTTGACCATTTTAGTACCCCGGCTATTATAACATGGAGAGGAAGAAGTAGGTGGATAATGTATACTGTCAGCGGTCCAGAGGTTAAGTATTTATGGTTGCTCTGGACAGGAAGGTGAAACATATAAAAGGGAATAGCTGGGGAACGATATTTGGCAAAGAAGACCTGTGGAGAAGTAGAAGGATATATCACAGGCCCAGTGAGTGTGACGCTTTCTTCTTGATCTAGATGGGGAAAGCACAGAGGGTCAAGTATCAGCTAGAGGGAAATGTTGATCCGTGGTCTAAGTGTTCCTTTGGGACTTGGATGCCCTTTTCAGAAAATGAGGATGATATAGGACTTTAGATCCCTATGGCGAGTGAACCTGATAGGGAAGCAGTAATAGGCGAGCCTAAAGGAGTCTATATACCCAGGGTAGGAGGTAATTGACCTTAACCTGCCTCTGTGCCACAGGTAAGCCTCTATCCACACCCTGGAGGCCCTAGGCTAATCACCCGGTGGCAGAAGTGGTAGAGGAGCACACACTGTATTGCACCTGCATACTAAGATGTAGGGGTGTATTATGAGAGGGTAACAGCAGTTATATTTTTAGTTACCCTCTCCTAGCCATTGTCTAACACAATTACCTCCTGCTGACCACAATTAGACCACTCTTCATTAATGACCCTCATCATGAAGGTATTACCTGACCACCCTAGATGATAATATAATGTCCTTTTCTCTGCTACGTTTACAGTTTCTCATCTATCCAGGATGCTGGGAGGGGAGGGGAGAGACGTCTTAAGGCCAGGTAGCAAAGGTGGGCTCCTGCAGTGATTACTCACCAGTGACACACCTGTGGTCACCCCCTACCCCTTAGGTGGTGGTAACTACCACACCTCTCCCTCACCTCCTCATCCCCTCCTTATCACACCCCATCAAATCACCATACTCACACCTCCTGAATCTAAGAGGAAGGGCTAAGAATCCAATATTATATAACCCTAGGCTTACAGGTAACCCCTCCAAAAACCTACCAATATATAGGGGTATAATGTATCCAGTAGTCCCACACGGTCAAGGAGACAGTCAGGGAATAGAGCCTGAAACCACAGCGGAGGGGTAAGACAAGGAATTCACACATTGGTTATTTCTACTTAACCCACGGTGGACGGCCAAGACAAAGGACTTCACACCTTGGTTATTTTCACATAACCGAGGGTTAAGTCAGATACCCTCCTTGTAACTGAGTTATGTAATAATAACAATGGTAAAGTGACTGGTGGCCTATGAGGCCACCAGTCAGTTTGCCGTGGTTATTTTGACATACACTCAGTTACTCGTAGGGTATCTATTACTTAGACTCACACAACCTTGCAGCTGTGACAATGGTTATGTGAGGCTAACTCAAAATATAACTACTGTAGAGTGGCAGGCACCTTATTTTGAGTTAGCCTCTCATAACCATAGTCCATCTATTACATAAATGGTATCAATGTTATTGCTTCTCTTTCCCAAATATACAGAGAACAACACCGATCCCACTCCTGGCGGTGACCAGGTGTTAGCTTGCATATACCAGGAACATCCTTCAGGCGACATGATTGCAGCTTACACAAGGTGACCAGTTACAGCTATAGGAGCCTTCACAATAGGGAATGTAATCACAGGCTTAGGGCTGAGGCTGAAAGGAAGGGCTTTAACAGTGGGAAGTCATTATGGAGGTGTGCAGATTTGGGGAAGGGACTTAAGGCAATTGGGAAAGGTCTTATCCTGCAGCAAAGACACCGCAGGTATATAGCATCGTATCTGGTTATAAACTGGCCATTTTTGTATGCTGAAGTAGTATCTTGTATGTATCCAGAGAAGATTATTCACATTACATTAGTCATGAGAAATTGCAGATTTAGGGGAGAGTTCGCAAGAAGATGTCAGTTGCCTTTTAATTCAAATTGTCACTGATACTGTCACAATGGCGCTATAGGTATCATGCAAGACCCCTATACAGTTCAGTTCTGTAGTTGAGCTGTAAGTGATACCTCGTGAGCCAGCTACTGCTGCCCTGAGGCCAGTGTAAGACACAAATATACACAAAACAGAGAAATCAGTAGCATGACTCTGACTAGGGACATGTTGAAAGGGTCTCTATCCACTTTTTGTTGTTAGCTTCCTCAGAAGTCTTCTCATGTTCGGGTATAAATGAACTTAATGCTTGATAGATTTAATACCTCTAAACATAGTGGTAGTTTTGGGATTATAAGACTGATTTGGGGTTACGGGTGTACAAGGAACCCAACTACAAATATACTGTGCCCCCATTTATGACCTTGTGGTGATATATATGTGCTGTTTTGCCTTTTTTGTATGTAGCACTACATTTCATTTCATGCTTGGTTGCCTAACCATTGGAGTGTGTGGTCCCACTTAGGGGAGATATAATGGCTATGTAGTAGGTATATTATAGACACATACTGAAGTGGTTAGAGGGTCGAGGGATGTTAAGAATGATATTTATTGTGATCTATACTGGTCTTTCACAATGAAGGACCTGCTTCTATGCTAAAGGTATATACAGGTATCTCTTTACTTGCACCACTTCTTACTGAATGACACAATCATGTGCATAGATGGAACACTTCACATCAGATCATAATCTAAAGGATATTTGTATTTTAAGCTTACATTACAACATTGATATCCTAGGAACAGCAAATTTAAGAGATGCATTCAATAGAATATTGTGGACAAATATAGTCCTCTTTAACATTATGCTTGCGTTTTAATGGAGAAAATGTATATCCAGCTTCAACCCCTAAAGATCTCCCAATACACATGTATATCACAAGGACAGTCTTATATTTTATAAAATACATGCAGAAATGTGGCGTTTCGGTATTAACTTAATTGTATCCTTATCTTTCTCTACCACTGCATATTTGAAGTTTCATAATAAAAGTAGCCCTCAGATTATAAAGATCACTACCAGAACCCATGCTATTAACACCCTAACCCATGATAGATGGAAACCATGCTTAGTCTAGACGAAATCAGGTGGGGCTATCTTGTGGCACTCTGGCCAATTTGATTATCTCTACACCTGGTGATATGCTGACCCTCAGTGCAGACCCACCAGGTGTGGATGGGGGTAAACTGACCGTAGTCAGAATGCAGTATCTTATCCTCCACAACCCTCGATCCAAGGGGGGAGGGGGTTCCTATACCAGGTAAACCCAACATAATCATGAGAATGAAGAGGTTATTCACCCTTGGCTTGGGTATGCATTATGGCCATCGATCATTGTTTAGGAACTTGAAGTTATTTGAAGTTATCTATTGTGCGAATAGTCCCCAGGGGACTGTTTTCGTCGCACACGAATGGAATTATGGAAAAACAGTCAGTGTAGGATAGTGTAGCTACAATGAAGTTTGACGATCTGGGAAAGGTTTTTGAGATGGTAATAATGGGAATAAAGGAAGACCTGTGGATAATGTGAGGATAGCCACTACGGTATGCATATCGCCTCTTGCCTACCTGTTGTCTTCTTCACCACCTCATGGTGAAACCACCGTCTGGTTCTCATGCCCTTGGGCAACATTTCCATGAACTCAAGGTTTCTGATTGTCGTGGAATGACAGGAGCAGTTAAAGAGGGTTGTCAACCATTGGACATACTCCCCAGGCATGCCCAATGCACATTCTATATTATGTCTTCAATGGCATGGCAAACTCGCTAGGATGGCATGTACCACTCACTAGGATTTCTACCTGCCTACCTTTCCAGACCTGCCCACGCCATTGTCGCCTCTTTCCTGTTCCCATCCCTGCTAATTATCCTTTAAATTAATAGTCCATCTTAGAACCCAAAATAGGGAGCGATGCGCCTCTGTTCTACCCCGCTTTCAAAGTACGTTTAAATGTTACATTGTCATGGTAAAGAACATCAGAACATAGAGACCCAGAATAGCATGCCCTTCCCTTTTCATGCCCTGGAGGATGCTGTCTTCAGTGGTGGTCAGTGATTGACTGGACACAGGAGGAATGGTCAGCGTCTGGTTCCCGTTAAATAGAGGAGGCGCCAGTTGTGAGCCCTGCGGCACGCCGCAGTCACCGTGCTGACAGCCTGGACATGCTCCCACACCTTTCCTGCCCCAGGAGACTGCTGGCCTGGGTGATGGTCGACAGTGGAAAGAGCAGACACATATATGGCAATTTCACCTCATATAATTGCCATTTATATATCTGGGAGATTATTATGTCTATCCTTAAACCATCCGCGTATAGTGCCATTTCTGATTTATCTAAATGGAAAGGGGAATTCATTTATATATATGACAAACAGTAAACAGAGTTGGTTGGCGATCCAATGTGTTCCAAAAATGAAGAGCAGAATACTATCATATATCATGTGCTCTCGTCAAAGGACAACCTAGTTGACTCTGCCTCAGGGACGGCTGCCAACTGCCATGATGGTTCTTTGCCCAGAGTGGCTCATAAAATGGTCATTCCAGCACATTTCCCCTACTTTCCTTAGCCCCTTCCCCAAGGGCCTATCATTGTTTAAGCGAGGGAAGTTACTACATCCTCTAATGGTCAACCCTTTGGGTGTAACCTTATTTAGGTGAGACGTACGTGTGGTATCCCAGTGAATGATAATGTGTTATGATGTTGTGCATAACATAATAGCTAATAATCATGTAACCTACAAAATATAACCTTTTCTGGAGCATTTGCTGTCAGTGCACACTGCATATCAACATGATTGCCTGTCAATGTATTGTAGCTTATCCTGGCCACTGATTACCAACAGCTACAAGTGGTGACAAGTAAGAATATACATACATGTAATGTATGCACCAGGTGGATAGTGCCTACCCTCGACATGCGCAGTCAGCCCTCACCTCCTCGGATTTGGAAAATGTATTCATACAAAGAGAAGTTTCCGGGGTAACAGATCATGGAACATAATTTCTTGTATTTCTTCCAGCAATAAAGTTTAAATTTGTTCAAAAAAATAACGCCTGCTGTCTTGGGAGGTGAGGAACCAAAGATAGTGAAGGTCGACTGTATACATCCATTTACAAAGTAGACATGTCTAGTTAACATTAGGTCGGCACAGATAAAGCCAGCTGAGGTTTCCTCTGCATCCGTGTTACATATGGGTACTGACAAGAGTGTACTAAAAGTAACAGTAAAGAAGAAAAGTAGACAAAGTAAACACTGTGACAAATAAAAGAAAACGAAAACACAGCTGTAGCTTGCTCCTATAATCTACATACCAATCCATGAGTTGCTCTTTTCATAGCAACATATAGGGAGTTGCCCCCTGGCTCAGGTCCATGAGTGACAGTGGTCACGCGAGGTGATCGTTCCACCACAATCTTGCTCCCGAGTGGCCCTCCACCAAGGAAGAAGCTATAGACACCCCGAGAAGCTCATTGTACAGTAGACTTACACTATACATAGCAGGGGTGGACCCAGGAATTTGAAAAGGGGGGGGTCCACCAAACACCAAAGTACCGAAAAGTGACGCGCCGCGACTCGCAGCGTATCAAATTATCATTAAAAACATCTAAATTTTTTTCCAAAAGGGGGGGGTCCGGACCCCCTGGACTCCCCCCCTGGATCCATTTATCCATAGGATGGCATGTCTGACAGAGAGGCTAGTTTAGGTCTGGTACCGGTATGACAAGATTCCCTTGTTGACAAAGCAATCCTTGATAGCAGCTGGCAGTGTGGTAGAATTGGACATGTGTAGGCAATCTAAATGTAAATCGGTGTTGCAGAGACACAGTAGGTATGCCTTTGAAGATACTAAATGTGAGACAGCGCAATGATATCTAGGAAAAAAGAAAATAACCCATCACACATAGAACAATGGAAACCCATAAAATCCCAGAAGGCATTTCCAGGTTCTGTGTTAACTATAGTGTACTAGTTCAGCATGGCCTTGTCCCCAGTTGGTCACTCAGGTCATGAATACCCTCCCCAACAGGGCAGGAGGAAGTCCCTCCAGGCTAAGTGGGTTGGCTTTTTGTTGAGTCTTCCCCGTCATTAGTGTGAATCTATTGTGTCCATTAACAAGGAGGTGTGGACTCAGTAGAGGAGGGCACAGTGGGCGCCCCCCCCATCAGCTCGCCCCCAAGACCCTATTACCATTTTCTCAGTTTTTGTTCTCTTTTCTGTCCTTGGGGGCCACTCAAGGGGACCCCCTATGACCATTTGTACCCCATCTCCCTCACCCCAATCAACCCCACTGTAGCCTACGATTTACTACACTTCAGTCCGCTGGACAACCACCCTTCTGTCCCAAGGATATCTCCGTATTCTGGAAATAGAGTGTACTGTTTTGACTATCTGATATTCTGAAAGGAATTGAAAAGTTAATTACAATACAGGTTTGCATTGCCCACCAGTTTCCAACCCTTCATGCAAGTCCTTACCTGGATAATAATATCACTGTAAACACACTGGGCCTGGAATCTGTAGTTAGCCAATTAACGATGGCAGATGGTTGTGTTTGTAAGCAAAATTATAAGGGTTGATTGCACAGTATTTATAGGGAGTTGAACATTGTAAAGTTATATGTTGGTGGCTATGGCCATGTATTATGTAATGCTCTGATGGTCTATGGATATAATGGTCTGTAGGAGCAGGAAACATGTTTTTATTATATGGATGACTAGGCTAACTACATACTGAGTTAGACTATAGTCACACCAACAGAGCTAGCCTAGTCTTCAATCTTTATTTCAGGCTGATTTCTCTATTATTGCATTGATGTAATGAGGGCAGCAATTGCCTACATGACCACATATACTTAAACTAAGTTTCTACCAATTATCATGTAAGAATATCAAGTATTTACATAACAAATAGACAAAATCTGTCAAGCATTGTTTGCTCACCATCCGCCATCTTTGATTGGCTAACTGCGGATTCCATGCCCAGTGTTCCTACAGTGAATATATGCACCTGGGCTATAGTGTGTTATATTAAGGCTTCTCTCAAATTAGAACACTCGATATAATGATAATGACTGCCTTTCTACAAATGCGATTCGTGCCTAGAACCTAGGAATGTAAAAAGACCTGGTTGGGTGAAATTCAATATGAGACATATGCGGAACACAAAAGGCATTTAGTTAATGGGCATTGTCCGTGTTTGGTGGCTATTGTTAAGGCTGCTGGACCTCCTAGGGTGACTATAAGAGGTGTAGGGGGACCTCCCTGTGGGGAGTAGGGGCTTGCTCCTGATTTGTAAGGTAAGGGATAACGCCCAGGTAGAACGCCAAGCCAGGTGATATGTTTAGCCTCAGGGGGCAGGTAGGTATTTGACTTAAGGATTCTGGAACTGACCGACTGCTTACCTCCTTCTGTACCCTTAGTTCCCCATTTCCATAATTATCCCCCTATTGGTATGCTGCCTAGGCTGTCCTATGCTTTCCACTTCCTTCCCTCCCTATATCTGTCTCTCTGCTTGCCTATATCTACTCGTCTTCTTGCCTTTTGCCATCCGCGACTACACCTCAGTCTCTATCTCTAATCCTTCTCTTACCCATTCCTCCCCTCCTGCTCCTCCCTTTTACTCCCTCCCCTATATCAGCAGCGCCCCTCTCACCTCCCAATCCCCACCCCACGGGAAACTATGAAAGGACCTCCCAACCCCATCCATAGGTCGCTCTCCTTGAACCGTCCAGTATACTGTCGTGGGATGTAGTGCAATAAAAAGATGAACACGTTTGTGGAAAAGCACACCAACTGTTTATTGACTCCCTACTGTCATACCCCCAGGCAACAAACCTGAGGCCTAGATGATATTTTTCCCTGTGGAGACATCTCTGGAATCATTCTCATTATAGACACTTGACTTTTTTCTCGGTATATACCAGGGGAGTTCAACTGCGTGATAATTAGCAAAATAGGGCATTTTATGGAATGCAAAGAGGGAGAAGGCCCTGTAGTGATACACGAAATGGTCTGTAAAAGTGCCTTGAGGTCAGTCTGTCACCACCTGCAGTGATTTAGGTACTGCCATGTGGTCTGTAATTGGATACAGAAGGACCCAATGCTGGGAGGTGCCAAAGTACTATGGACTAAAGTTTGAAAGTACTTGGAGTAGCTTTAATATAGCGATAGACTGGTTTTCGCACCAAAACGCACTCAGTTTTCTTTTCGCAATTTTATACCTTTATCCATCTCATATATTTTGCCATAACGGAAATGTCTTTTGTTATCAATTTGATATGTAGAAATGGATAGCACAAGAGGTCTTTAATAGGTATAATTCTTAATTATTTGGCATTGTAATCAAAGATGGTACTACGTAATGTATACATTCAGTAACGGTATTGGGGTGAAGTGGGTCTCTTTTCATTGAGGAGAGGTCTTGTTGCAGCCGATAAAAGTATCTAAATCAATTTGTAGTGCTAGATATGCCATATCTCAGAAGCCACTGTAGATGTATATATCATTGGCTTTACCGGTCCCTGCTCCGTCAGGACTTACGTCCTGTATAAGCTATAAATGGGCAATAGACAAATGTGCTGCCTTCATCCATGTATTACTCCTGTAACAGAAACTGTATACCAATACAAGAAATCAGTTTAATCTATAGCCATCAGTCTGACTAATGGATGCACGACGGACACACACCATGCTCTGTCCCAAAATGACCCATTCTGGTGCAGACAGCCTTTAGGAAGCGGAAACCTTACTCCAGACCCTATTGAGTCTGCCTCCTGGTTATTTGTCTACTGGCTAATGAGAATTCCTTGCCATATGGTGTCTGCCAGACTAGAGGTAGGGTAGCCCTCTGAAGGGTCACCCACCCCTTTTAGGCCTCCCTCCCTGCTGTAATACAGGCATGGGTGTTTTCATCCTTGGTCGGCATCCATTCCATGAGAACGCTGCTACTTTGTCTTTGGATTAGATTGTGATAAGTTGTATTCCTGGAGATGTATAGGATATCCTAGGAACAATGGTAGGCCTTCTCCGGGGGGGGGGGGGAAGTGAGGCAACGTTAACAAATGATGTCACCCTTTTCAAAACCAACCCAACCCCCTGTCACGATATAGTACAAATTAGTTTACTAGTATATAGATCTATGGCACGGGTCACGTTTTCTTTTATCATAAAGTCCAAAGACCTTTTTTTTTAATGTTTTCTAACTCGATGACACCAAGGAAGCTCTTGCTAGACTAGCTGCAGCTCTATGATAATTCACTCTCCCTACATTTTGTACATAGCTTAGGCGACCCCCCCCCTCCCCCTCCCCGAATAACATATGGGGACTTGGCCAAGTCTACAGGGAACCTTATCTGTATGCTCATCATACTGGAACCCAGACACCCCCTTGTACCTGAGAACCCAGTGGTCAGTGGACTCCTCGTAAATTCCCCCATCTTGTCGCTGGTTCCTGAGTCTGGGGGAGTTAGGGATTTACGCTGGGGATGTGGAGGTAGACTGTAGAGGTACAAATTTCGAGAATCTGGTGTCCTCTACCTCATCACCACCGTTTGGGTGTAAGAATCAATGTTCTCAGCTAAGGGCACACAATATGGTTGTTTCAGGTGACCCGGGCATATCTAGCATTGCAATTCAACTCTACAACAACATACCACCATGTTACTGAAACAGTTTTTTCTCCAATGTAAAAACACCTTTGTATTACGGGACCAATCCTATTACATCCCCACTCCTATACCCATTCCTGTATCTCACATGAACCTGGCGGGGGTTCCCACCCTCCTCCAGGGTTCACTGGGTAGGGGAATGGGTGTAGGTAGAAACCTGGAGTGGGGGTGGGAGAGAGCTGTAGAGAGGAGGTATATTAGAGTAGAGGCAATGGTTCATTGGCAGGAGACGAGGTACATGCACCGTTACTGCCATATGGTCACAGCCAACATCAACCTGGTCTATTTGTCTCACCTTGGGTCTCTACTGACTGAGTCCTGATACCAGGACCATACTGTATGTCTGAGTACTTGGAGACTAGTTACTGGGTCCTGGCAGTGAGTCTATATAGTGTGTCTGAGTAGTTGGTGTATCTACTGGCAAACCTGCACCATCTACACTGTCAGAAGTAACTGTAGCTGTACAGGGAGTTATACTGTTGATTTACAGTATAAAAGGAGGTATTTTTGGATACGTATCTGTGCATGGACTGTGCATTTCTCATGCATCCATACTGAACTGTATCTTACTGATGGTATTTACTTCCTGTATTATAAAGCAACCTCATATGATTTCCTTTTATAGCAGGGGAATGACCTACAGTCTGCCAGCGGTCAGTAGTCCCAATATGACTATTATTGAATACCTGTATGACATATACCCAGCCCACCCATTGGGTATTAGCCAGTGGTGCCCTGGCCAGGAGCCTAGAATCCAGCTGCCCAGTTATTCCTATCAGATCAGCAAAGGTTAGCACATGGCAGGGGTATTGCAGGATGTGCATGCCTTGGGTGCATTTAGGTGGCCTTATACAACACTCACATAAAACACCATAAGGAAAAGGAAAATAACTAAAGAAGGGGTAAGCCTAAAGTTATAGCATGTCTAACACTTTATTTATTCCCCCATGTGGGTGTTACAATTATAATGGTGGCACCTACGTGTCCCACAGTTACAGCAGGTGGATCATTTTTATACTCCTAGTTTTGAGGATAATGTTCTCAACATCTTCTATTATCCTGCCCTATATACATGACCATGTATAGGCCATAGTATGAGCAGTAAATAGACCCATGAACATGTACTCTCTCCAGTACCCCTATAGTCCTCATATAGGCACGTTCAGTAGGGTGGAAGCATGTACTGTTAAGGGCCAGGCCTACTTAGGGTTGTCACATATAGCTAGTGTGTGTATATAAACATGTTTACCCAACACAGTCTGAGTTGGGAGGTCATGAATATGCAACCCAACGCAATGTCAGGTGCCATGTATATGCATCATGCGTTGACATTCAGGGACATTGAGGTGTGTCTTTGAATGGACATACTTGCATGCTCGACAACATTTACATTTTAAGAGGACCGTAATGCTGGTAGCATTGTGCTATATAATTCCAGGGTTAAGGCAAGTACAGGGAGTAGGTAAGTGAAATATATTGTTTCTGAAGTAAATATGACTTATATCATGCATCCTTAAAGGACTTCTTTATTGCCAAAAATATAAATCATGTACATTCCAATTTCTAAACTCTCATTACACATGTACCCTAGAATTATACTATGCAGGGTGTAGCTGCCAACAGGTCACTGACATGATATGTCATTGATCAATATTCATACCATAGAAACAGCAATTTATAATTCTGAAAAGATAGAATAGTAGAAGGCTAAATTTTAGGTAGGTCTAAATCCCATTTTCAGGACAACGTGAATCAGCCAGACAAGTAATGCTTGACCAGTATGCAATAACAACAAACAGAGGGCCAGACAGGGCTTATTGATTTTCTACATAGTTGATTATATTTCGCTGGTATGGTTCATGTGAGGCCCAGAGGTGATCCACCACCATACTGCTGTCAGGGATCAGCCTGTACACTGGCACGAGCGCTGCAAATCATTCTCACCTTAAGCATTAAGGATGGATTCCATGACTGTGTTGTACAGTTATAAACTAGACTATGGTTTATAAAAAGATTGATGTCACTCAATGTTCAACATTCTATAGCTATGTTGCTGGTGCCAGGCGGCCACTCAATGGAATTACATTTTTTACTTAACTTTACCAACTCCAGCTGATGGCTTATCAAAGATAGTGGATTATACCCATGGAATCCTTACTTGATGCTAGTATTTCTATCATCAGCTGTGCATCTACCCTCCAGCTGAATAATATGCTGAATGATTATATTACATGTACATCATATCATATCTCTATAGTCTCCTGCTACCTACCATTACTATTTCTAAGTTATTTCTATGGATGTACAACCTTTTATCCAATTCCTTTCCTATCTGTATGGGCTATAAGGATGCCCTTTATTGTTTGATTGGCTAGGGGCCAACTTGGTCAGTTGGTCGGCTGTGTTGGTGTATAAACCCTATAGTAGTATTGCTGAATGGGGTATAGGGTGTGGGCATTGAACCAGCAGCTGTTACTTTATTGTAGGATAGGTCAGAGTGGGCAGACATTAATTGAAGTATTGTATAGCCTACATTAATGTAATATATAAGTAAATTTAGACATATTTTCTAATGTGCATCTTCCAATGAGGATAGGGTGTATGGGACTAAATAAAAATGGGTTGAGGTGGTTATATCATGAAATACTGTAGACATGTAATACTCTATATATGACAAAATGAAGCTTAATTGCTTAATATACAAGAGTATTACTCAATTGTTCAGCAGATATGAAGATATGAATATGACCTTAAGTGATGCTATATTATGTCTATGGATTTTGTTCCCTCCCCCCATTTGAGAGACTGGTATTGTAAGTGCATGCCGATATTAAAGTTAGATCCCCATTACTGGCCTACATGGTGGTGCATGCATAAGCTCCTTATATTTAATATATATATTAAATATAAGGAGCTTATTTTGGTGCCAACCACTCGCAATTAATCCCATACTTAGGCATTACAGTGTGCTATACCTACTTTAATACAAAGCTTTTAGAAGGTTATAACTACTTCTAATCAGCTTGAGATGGTTCATATCACCTTCAAGCTGCCAAATTAAAGGATTTAATAATTTATAGAGGGTGGTCTTAACACTTCAGTAATAGGAAGTATTCCCTGACCGAGTTACTGCCCTTGCACTGCATAAGGAGAATGAATACCTAGTGTTTGACGTTCGACCACTTTGGGGGGGGGGGGACATGTCCCTGCTCCCCCCTCACTTTTGACCAACCCTAAAAAGGTCAAACCTAAAAGGTCAAGCCGAAAAAGGTAAAAATTGGCCAGAACCCCCCCCCCCCATTGTCCCCTCCACTTTGAAAATGCTTGCCACGCCCCTACATTGTTTTCTCTCCTTGGGTTCTCTTCCAGAGCCAATGCAATGTTTTCAAAACCCAGGCACAGAGTTTTAAAGTTGCTACCTCCTCCGATCAATAACTTCCAGATATAAGGCACCCAGGCACAATCACATACCATTGTTTATAGAACCCTGAAGATGATTCCAGGTAAACATGAAAGCTGAGGAAAGCAAATCTGAATATGATACATCTAAATCCATCTGTTTGGCCAAGGCATACCATTCACCACCACTGCCCATTCTACCCTCACAACAGTCAACAAAATGATCAGATGACATCCATCCACCAGAGCACACAAACCTTTTTCTCCCATAGAGGTGCAACTTCTGAGCCTACTTCTGTCCACACCACAGACGGCCTTGGGCCTTGGGGTCAGAGGTAGGGTCAGAGGGCATAGGTCAGGTGTGAGGTCAAAGGCCATGTGGCAGGTGTTTCTGTTTGGCCCAGGGCCTTATTAATGGTGACCGGAATCAGGCAGAAAAGTGGATCACAGGGCGGTCTACACCATGGCCATTTAGCAGTTTAGGTACCAGGAGGTTAGGTACTGAAGCCAGAAGCCAGAGGCAGAGTGGTAAAGCTGTTAATATTTTTTCCTCTTTTTGGTGGGGGGGGGGGGGTGTTGAGATGGGGAGGGTGGTTGCACAGATAATATACAAATCAATATTGTAGTACATGCACAATTAAAACTACCGGTATGGCCCAAGCACTGGAGTTTTATGGCAGTTTTAACTATTTGTAGAATTTCAGAAATTATAAATGGTGGAATTGCCCACTCCCTCACCATAAATAGACAATGAAACTGTTATTTGTCTGTAGAAGAAACTAACTGGATGAGCATTTCTATTCTTGGAGCAGAATAGGCATGGAGAATATTGTCTGATGATCTTCTGGCACTAATCTCCCATTCCAAACTTATGTGAGGCTTTTCCGGTAAAATATTTGACATAATATATTATGGAAACAAGAAGCTCTCTGGTGTCATCAGAACCTGCACATCAGCTGCTATAAGCCCCCAGACTGGGCCCTCTCCCCATGCCTCAGCTGGAGGTACCGGTAGTGTCATATCATCCACCCAGCTCAGTGGTTTGGGCAACAAACACTGATAAAGGCCTTATGCACCCTTCCCAGTGTGAAGTACTAACATTCACCCACCTCATAGTGGGCACTGGTGGATCAAATAGCCATGTCTGAATAGGCATGTGGAAGATGAAGTGAATCCATGCATTATACGGTATAACCATTAGTGAGTCTATGGTAGAAATGAGGGAGACAATTGACTCGAGCTAAAACTGTGAATTCCAAAACTGAAAGCTGCAATTCGTGTAAATATAAAGAATGGGCCATATTATTGATGTCGTCAAAAACAATATGATGAAAAGCTGGATCACGTGACGATCGACCGACAACATCCAGAGGGAAATATTGGCATTGGTTAAACTGAAAATATTCCATCTGAAAGTGAGAATTGTATGTGCTTCATAATTAGCCATTAAATCTTGCACAGGTTGGTTTTGGTCATATCGTTTACTTCTTCCCGGGTAACTGGGAGGATCCCGCATGGTTAAGATGGTAGCCACCATCAGGTGACCATCTACATGTTTGCAGCAGGATACAAACATTTGTTAAGGCGTTATGTACCCACCTGGTGTGAAGAACTAACACACACCAATCCGATAGTGTGCACGGGTGGATCCTATAGCCAGGTGAGGAGGGTGAAGTGAATGCATTTATGTATACAAACAGGAGGGAAGTGGGCCTGGTTCTGATAACATCTAGTGCACGAGAACAGCTGCATACTTTGTTCAATTGTTGGGATCAAAATGGATCCATCCATCACGATTAACAAGGTCTTGTGGTATTATTTGTTACATAGCATTGAGCCTGTCTGAGCTGAAAATGAGTCCTACAAAATTGATACTTTACAGCAAAATAAAGCATAAATGTTGTGAAGGGTGAAGGGTTGAGCCGCGTGAAACAGTTTGATCGATATATCCAGCGATTTAAAAAGATGCTTGAACATTTCTGGATGAGGCGAAAACCTATATTTAGGCCTCCTGCCAATAGCATTAGAATGATGATATTCAGAATTATGAAGAAATACTAGTGATTATATCAGGTTCAGTAGTGGAACCTCAGTGCAGAGACAGCCAACTAAATGACAGTGGGCAGATGGCTAGTACCCACATAATTGAGATGATGTATGACCTTATAGGTCATCAGTATATGGCCACTGGTCAGTGGGGAAGCTAACACCTAAATGTGTGATGCCTATGGGGTCTGTCATAATAACGCTAGGTTCTGGACCTTTGAGGCTGGAAGATGACCAATACTTAGTCAATCTGGTCTGGACTGACCCATGATGTACACTGACACTGGGTGGGGATGGGAGGCGGACTCCTGCCATATAGTGTGTTACCTACGGTGGCCGACAAGGCTCACTCAAAAAAAATAGTATGAAAATATAAAGATTTTTTTTTTCACTATAAAAAATGGGGAGAAAAAATTTTTATAATTATTTTCAGAAGTGATTTTTTTAAAAAGATTTTTTAACATTGAAAATAGTTGCTGTCAACTGTCAACAGCAAAAATTGTTGCTGTCAACTGTCAACTTTTTCAAATTTATCATCTTTTTCAGAAGTGAAAAAAATATTTTTATTTTCTAACATTGAAAATAGTTGCTGTCAACTGTCAACAGCGAAAATTGTTGCTGTCAACTGTCAACTTTTCAAATTTATCATTTTTTTCAGAAGTGAAAAAAAAAATCTTTATTTTTTAACATTGAAAATAGTTGCTGTCAACTGTCAACAGCGAAAATTGTTGCTGTCAACTGTCAACTTTTTCAGCATTCTGCTCTCCAAGCACATTCTGCCATCAGCAAATGAGATGAGCCTTGTGATTGGTCCTATGTGGTGGGTACTTGAAGTAGGGCAAAGAAATACTTGAAGTAGGGATTTCAACGCGGACTATTTTTTACCACTTCTCTTGTCCTGTTTATGACCGGTCATAAACAGGAAAGTTCCTGTTTATGACTGCTCATAAACAGGAACTTTCCTAATGCACTACGACTTTTCCATGGCCTAGCAGGGTTACTGTGTTAGATTCTTGGCCAATTTGTTGCAGTAGTTTCCGAGAAATCACTAAAAATGCAAAAACACAACAATCTTCATTCCCATATAGGCCTATGGAGCAAGTTGAGCCAGCAGAGAAATCCCTACTGCAAGTATTTCAAGTACCCACCACCAAGGACCAATCACAAGGCTCATCTCATTTGCTGATGGCAGAATGTGCTTAGAGAGCAGAATGTCGAAAAAGTTGACAGTTGACAGCAGCGATTTCCACAGTTGACAGTTGACAGCAAGTATTTTCTATGTTTAAAAAATTCCAAAAAAGAAAAATCACTTCCGAAAAAAAAAAAAAAAAATGTCCCCATGTTTATAATGAAATTTTTTTTTTTAATTTCATAGTACTTTTTTTTTGGAGTGAGCCTTGTCGGCCACCGTAGTACGTAACCTGGTTATTGTATGTGAACTTCCATCTTGTCCCTCAATAATGTTGTTGGCGGACTGTTATGTTATTTGTATTTAAGCAGACGTAGTAGGTTGGCAGTTAAGAATCAGAAAAAATTAATATTGATCTTGGATGAAAGGATTCAGATCATATGGTCAGTTTTCTTTTATGTGTACCTTGGGATTAGTTGGGGATCGAGCGAGGTCCCGGTTGCCAGACCTTCACAGGGGTGTTCGATATACCAAATGACACAGGGAAAAATGTGATGCTTTGTGAAAATGAGTAACAGTTTAGTGCTTGTGTGGTTTCCAGCTAAAGTTTATCCCGCCCCTTGTAGATCTGTCGGCAGTCAACCTATTGCAACCCTATAGTCGCTGGTCGATGCTGCTGTATGCTGCCCATCATCATCATCCACACTCTTCAAGCTGATCCTAGGAATCAGGATAGCCATAGGCACTAATGGTGAAATCAGAGTAAATCAATCTGTTTGGAGAGTGTTGACTATTAAGTATAGGGTAGCTTGTGTGGGTGGGGCCTGAGGTCAAAGGGCATGACACCCACACCCAGCTTGGGAACAATGCTGCTTGACCAGTGGGCTGGACAGAGTGACCCCAATACCCTCTGGTGACAATGGGCTTTGGGGAGTGACAAAAGCCACCTTTTAACATTGACACTACGCCCTGGCTCTCATTTGACCAAATGACCATAAAAGATTAAAAAGACTCCTCACACCTAATCTCAAAAAGCCAAATCTGGTCTCCACTCCTATCAATATCAAAGTCAACATCATTGACAAACTTCAAAGGATGGGGAGGTGGGTATGCATGTCGCTGGTGGGAGATGATAATGGTAATATGATCCACTTGTTTTAATCTGGGATTACATAGGGGATTATCCAGATAACACAGGTTAACAAAGGAAGGATCAGGGCCATCATTATTGGGACCATTACGAAGTGCTAACAAAGGAGGGGGAGCTTGAGGTGTCTCCATAAAGGGAAGGCCACGCTCAACTATGCGCATTCAATCCCATAGTACAATGGCAATTATAACATCTAACGAGGGGAGGTCTGGATCTCTTGCACTGCCCAAGACTTGATGCGAGGTATTTACTGAGAAGCGGCTGGGTCGTACCAGGAATCAGGAATTTATATTTCCTCATTAATATATTAACTAACAGCAACCAAGGTAAATAGGTTTCCAACGTTTATAGTGAAAATTCTATACCATAGGAAACACACTTAATACGGAAGCCCTCGGTCATGATGCCATAGGTAGTAAGCAATACAGTCAGCCAATTCATTCTTAGTATAGTAAAGTAATTATGTTAATGTATACGGTCAGGTTTCAGATATCAAACCAAGGGGAAAATAAGTCAATGAACAAGAGCATGCTTATTCTAATATGAGTGTGCAAGAAAGGATTTAAACTCATACATAGACATTGCCATGCAGGATAAAAGACAAGTAATATTTCAACAACCTTCCATAAGGTCCATGGTCACAGATCTATATCAACTTTAATCCATGCGGCCAGACCTTTACCAGCTGGAGCCTTGCATAGAAGATGCCAGTGTGTCTGATGTGGATGGGAGTGTAGGGAGGAGGGCCAAGTTGGCTGTGATGTCCATGGATTACTCTGCCCTGTTTACATTGTCTATGTCACTACATACCCAGCCAACATAGGTCAAGAGAACAACATGCCTGTCTATTTTACTAAGGATATTATTCTGACACAGGGATGACCCAGTGTCGTGTACAGATACATTTACCTTAGATACTAGTAGATTATCATAACAGCATGTGGCCAGTGGGCGATATTAAAGGGTGCCAAGACCAACACCATAAAAACAATGCCATGGAAGAGATGGTAGGATGAAAGCAGCATTTGGTGAATTATTGAATATCTATCAATAAGCAAAACGTCACAACCACCCATAGTGGCCTTATCAGAGGAACAATTTGGTCGACCAGATTATATCTCCTGTAATCATGGTTGATTGCTACCATGATCATGGCATGTGCTCTGTAGGGAATGCGCCCCTATCAGTCATTTGCATCCTAAAAAGGCTACCATGTCTATGATATCCATTTAATAATCGATTAATCATATTATAGATCTATTGGTGGTCAGGATGGGTGTGGTGGGGGGTGAAGGTCATAGCGGGTGAAGGGTCAATGATAATAATCAGCGGCAGAGTGTGAAATCAGAGTGGCATCAGTTATTAAAATTACCACCTCCCTCAAAAGGATTTGCTCACGGTATCTGTTAATGTATTCAGTTCTATACTTATCTAAAAACGATCCATCAGCTGCAAACTGTAAATGTCAATGATTATGTTTCTGTTGATAGGGGATAGCTCTGCAGGATATATATCTAGAATAACTACTGAACAAGTCAACTTCTACAATGAGAGATACTATTAATTTTATTTAAACCCAATATTGTCATCTTGTTCTTGCATTCGGGTGGTATACTATTCTTTCGTTAATCTAGTGTCAATATACCGAGCATAAGGTGTAGGGAATGATAACCAGTTTTAAAGTGAGACGGGGCAAAGAGGGCTTCTGGTTGACATTCTAGTTTTGACTTTTATTTTTGGGCTTGGTCAAAATATGAGGGGAGATGCTCATCCCACTCCATCCATCCATTGCCACGCCCCTGCATCAATGCATGGGGACTTAGATCGGTGGCAAGCCCCACTGAGGATCCAGCTGGCGGTGTAGTGGAGGGCTCCGGGCGTGGGTTGTCGGGCCTACCTGGGACCAGGAGCGGTAACACTAAGCAGCTGGCCCTGAGATCTGACACCACCTCCAAGATGAGAGCAATTCATTGAGCAACTCTTCACTCATACTGTGTCTAGGACCAGCTGGCCTTGTTACATGTACATCTCAAGATGGGAGCATGCCAATTAACATTGTGCTCACCTATAATCTGCCCACAAGGAGCTGTATGGTCATGATACTTTAGCCATGATGACAGCAATTCACTGAGCACGTCGTCATTATAATGCGTTGTCATTATAAGCAGATGGTTCTGATGCCTCATGCAAGAATAGGGGTGGTGTACATGATAATACTCTGTCCCTGGGACATAGTTGTGTTAGTTAACATAGTTGTATTAACATTTCCCTTCACTTTATGGAGTTTCTGCTTCCACAGCCTGCCACGGGGCTCAAGACAGAGTGTAGACCACACAAGATTGTCTTAGACTTTTTTTTCTCCCAGAGATACTAACCTACAGTTAGAGTATGAGGTGAGTAGGTTCACACATAGTTTACACCTAGACACAAGCCACACGTTCATTCAATATTCTCCCCTGACAGAGGATGTTTTAATTGATCGTTTTGGTGGCTATGTTAGAAGGGGCCTTCAGCATTACTGCCATAACTCTCACGTTAGGGAGTGGTTATTTCAACCGCATGGGAGGAAGCTGGGAATTAGGCAATGTCTTTTCGCGCAAGCACGCCTATCGTTATCCACGGGGGAAGGGGGTGGATAAATTTATTATATAGTAGATCTATAGTAACATACTTTAATGTTCGCTAAACGGTTGTCTAAATTCTCTTAGTCCCCAGAATTCACCAACGCCCCCCTCCCTCGTTTTGAGAAAATGACCGCTCCCTCAATGTGTGATCAGTCTGATTCATTAGTATTGATTATGAGGCTTAAATAGATGACAAATTACTACAGTCCCTGCATGCTGTAATTACAGGTGTCATCCAACCGTGATAATCCTATTTCTAGATTCAACTTGAGGGCTCCACAAATCCATATCAATCAGGATCTAGCTCAAATCCACTTTTGCATCATAGTTTATTAGACTAATATTAGAGAGGACTAATCACATTTACGATATTTGATAATATATGATAATTCATTTGATTTATACTCTCAACAATACTTATCCAAATGCTGTTTGGATTTTGTTATATGATAACCGTTAAAATTCCTGATAGCTATGTGTTGGATTGTCTCAGCTCTAGAATGAGAATGCATGTAATTCATAGAGAATAAGTATTTAAAAGTACATACAACTGTACAACTAAAGGCATATAACTTGCTGCCCCGGCAGCAACATTCCGAGTGCAGGCATGACAGGTACTCAGCCTTTATATACGGCGGCCTGGGGTTTACTACATTAAACTCAGATTTACTTCCTGATTTGGTAGGCTGCAATACCCAGCCTATTGGCAATTCTTGCTCTGGGCCTTCTGTGCATCACTAGGTACACAAACACAATTATTGATCTGTTATCCACCTTTAACGATTTTAACCGTTTCTAAAAGGCTTTCATGAAAACTAAATAGAGGGTGACCGGAAGTGAGGGGTCGAATGGCATTATGGTTCTTTGGGCATGCGCGGTGAGGCAGAATACCCTCTGGTGTTGGTAAGACGCTGGTATTATTGATTCTGACACTACTTGAACTAGGTAAGCAACGCATATTTGTTTTAGATTCAATGCACCCTTTAAAAGGACCGGTCCTCAATTTTTGTGTTAAGGTTTTACAATTCACATAATTATGATAGCTGAATTTTAGTTCTTGTCCAAAGCATAGGTCACCAGCAAATGGTATGATGTATGCTTTCTATGCAAATAATGAAAATAAGAATTAAATAAGCTACTGGTTTTAAAACATCTTTATTTGGTTTGACCTGACTTTATTTTGACAACTTACCTGATACATTGGGATTGGGGAGTGGGGACTGTGGTTGTTATGCAGTATGTGGTAATGACTTTATGTCATTTGTTGCTTATACAATTGGCATTGACTGCAATAGCTTGTCAAAGTTTCCAATCATCAATAGCAGCTGGTGCAATAGCCTACAATATGGCAACAGATTATTTTTTTCGTGTGAATAAAAAGAAGTAGCCTTTTATCATCGGCACAGCAGTACTAGTCAAAAATCACAGAAAGTGTGCATATGGGGCTTCGGAGTAAATGGTGGGGTCTGAAAATAAATCTTGGAGTATCTTGAAGAAATTTCTTTCAGGTAATGTATAGGTGTTGGTTTACCTCCTCATGAAGTTTTATGAGTTAAATATGAAAACCGTTGCTATGGCAACACCTCAAACCTAGATACCCTGGAAACAATGTCCGGGCGAGTGACATTTGGGATATTTTTCTCAAGGGATAGCCAAATAATTTCTTATCTGTGTTTGGTCCTTATTCATATATTTTTTCTTATTGAAGTAGGTCCTAGGAGTTATTTTTGAGTGCTTTCGGCTATGAATGATTGATATATTCCTTGGCATTGAGTAATTTTGCACAGCAGCAAGACATACATTTTACCTTAATTTCAGCTCCTTAAATATGCATTACTTGTCGTTTTGGCTAACGTGAATACTGTGTTAGGTAGGAGATGCCATTTATATGGGATACAACGCCCATGGCATATACTTTTAGGTGGTATATAACTTTAGTGGTGCAAAAATCTGCATACGCCTGTAAATTTCTATTGAAAATGCCTAGTAATAGTGCAAAATGTCACTCGGACGGACATTTTCCCCTTCAAATACCATACATGTGTTTCCCTAGGGTTGATACTATCTCTTAATTTAAATAACACCTCTACCTCCTTTCTTTATATGACATAGGTCTACTTTAACCCTTTACGTTTAATTAGACACTTCTATTCATCAATGCTAATCTAGAACCATCAGCCAATCACCACAACCCAGACGACGCATAGGACTCCACACTAGAGAAAAACCTGACATCCACAGTTAATTCCACAACACCCCCTGTCCATTTACTGACATCCCCTGTCCATTCCATAACCTCCCTGTCCATACTCTGACATTTCCAGCTCATTCACGACCCTCCTGTCTATTCTCTAGCATCCTAAGTCCATTCCACAACCTTCCCTATTTGTCTCTTGACTTTTTCTCTACACATAATTATTAGGTCTATAAATGCATGGTATACTGGACCATTTTTCTCAGGAAAACTTTCTTGACTCTAGCTCACATTTTGCTTCATATCAATTGATCTAGAACATATAACAAGATGCAGATTTGCTCATAGCATTAAAGACATATTCCTCTTTCTGGTGATAGGTCAGCCATCTCTGTAGACCTATTATTACAGTGTGAAATATCCTGTTGACCTTGAGGTGTCACTCGCCTGGACATTTTTCAGGGAAACTCTCTTGACTCGCTTCACGTATTGCTTAATATCAATTGATTTATAGCAGATATCAAGATGTGGACTTTTGCATAGCAATACAGAAATATTTCTCTTTCAATTGGTAGGTCTGCCATTTCTGTAGAACTATTATTACTGTGTGAAATACAGTGTAGACTATTAGGTGTTACTCGCCCGGACATATTTCGCCCGGACATATCGCCCGGACATAATGATCCTTCCCCCCTGCTATTCCAGACTATGGTATGGAAACAAATGTCCTATATACTAGGCAGTTAGGTACATGTAGGGGGTAAGTAACTGGCATAGTTGGTATAATTAAATATAATTATGGTAGACAGGGACGGGAATAATGTGATTTGGGTGTCCTGTTGACAAAAATTGCTATTTTGAAGGAAAATCACTCAGAAGCCCCTCAGGAAGAAGATTATGGAGGAAATACAATTTTTTTTCCGCTATACATACACTACCACATTACTCTAACTTTTAATGACAATAATGAACCCATATGCATTATGGGTAATAAATGGGGGGCAGAATGCTGCTAAAAATTCGCCCAGACATCCCATTTCACAAAATTCATATTTCTTGAAAAATATGTTTAAAATGGGACCACTGATACAATTTCTGGTCCGGATTTACCATAATTACTCATAGTTAATGTTAAATATATGGAACAGCATACATCTAGAGCCTTTTTTTGAAAATTCTATAAAAAATGTCCATTCATTTTGATTTTCTACCGATTTTGAGCCATTTTGGGCCAGTTTTTGGTCCCCGGAGCCTTAAATATTGATTTTCAACTATGAAAACCCATATGTAACATCAAGAACTCACCTGTCCCGATATTATATGACAAAAAAAATCATTAAAAAATGACTATCCTAAGAATGCTGGCCTGGGGAAGTGTAAAAATCCCATATGCACAGTTTCTGTGATTTATGACCTTTTAATATATGCCTAATACCAGCTTAATGCATCATCAATTATCTATTCACATGCCAGTAGGCCATAACAATCCTCGTAAAACAATTATAATTATGAAAAATATAGATCACACGAGTGGATTATTTGTTTCACAACAATCAGATTGGCTTATGATATTGAAATCTGATGGATCAATAACCGTGTCCTCAAGTACATACCTCCTGTTAAATTTGCCAACAGAAGACACATTGTATATAAACCCATATGCTATTGATTCATAGTCTATGTATATACTTATTTCCAATTCGGGAATGTTTTTAACAGGTTGTGTGAGCCTGGTACAACCAGGATGTGGCGTGACTTGAGAGACCAGTCTACACCAATATACTCGGGAAGCTCTTGGATACCTTTTTTCCTGCCATCCTTAGACTGAGACATTATGTGGTGACTTGTTTACAGCAGTACTACCACTCCCTGCCTCAGGATCCCTAAGGCATAGAGTCCATCAACATCGCTAATTATGAAAAATCCTTACTGAGAGTTCCACTGGAGGTCAGAGCGGAACCGAGGGAATCCACGGATGCAAAATAATGGGAAGGGGGTACTTTATCAAGCCAACTGAATCCTTAGTGGAAAAGCTGTTGAAAGTAGAAATACTGTTAGCATACTGGACTTCAGGCTTAATGATCTTAAACTGACAAACCTACTTTTTTTTGTCTGTCAGTTCTACCCACTCCCAAATCCGGTTACTCAAACACTAGCCGCTGCCTATCAAGTAGAGAGGTTTGGGGTATGGTGCATAGTTACATGTACAGAACATTATCTCTTCCAAATAGGATGTACATTAAATCGATGACGCAGAATTCCTAGAACCCTAGAAAGTCACGTACATGTACCATTGGTTTCCCTGGAATAGCTAGGCTATAAGGTCTAGACCAGCTGCACGCTCTCCTATTTGTTTCACCTTTACTTTACACTAGCTCGGGTTGAAAGAAGTGAACCCTCAGCTGAAACCACAAACCAAAAGTCAATTCCCACCAGAGATGAGGGCTAACACGTGTACTTGATTATACACAATACAAAAATGAGTATCAATAGTTATGCAGTGTACATGTAGTAACATAGAATAAGTGTAGAGGTATCCCTCCAATGTGCAGTCTTTGGATAGAATTAGGCAGAGGGTCATATGCTACCTGCTGTTGAAGAGCAGTCCGGTAACCAACATGTGACGTATTTAGTTTTGGGGTGCAAATGAAATCTTACAGCCATAGAAAAATAAACCGGTTTAATACACTCCCCAATATGAATACAATCATGTGATACAGATTCCTAGATCAGATGCATAGATCTACTCTCGCATATCCATATCTAACTTAGATTGTTTTGTAAGTGTTATATAGCAAGGTAGTTTCTTTTGTGCATCCAGCGAACTGTGGTATAAATATACGTTATGAAAAGATAAAATAAAACAGGAGGTGACTTTGACTACTATTACCTGGAGGATAAGAGCAAACTGTATCGGCTTTCACAACCTATATCCACACGTCCTCTGTAACGCCTCCCCTAATACCAGTATTTACCTTACCTTAGACAAATATAGACAGCCGCTGTTGAGGATGGAAAATCCTACAAAAATACCCAAACACTACAGGACGATAGAACTAGTGTTAAACCAACAATGAAGGCAATAATGGCATGACGTGCTTATAATATTAACCTGTCTCCCCTGACATTCCCTGGGATATTATTTATATTCTAAAGCTAGGGGGTGAGCTTCAGGGAGTAGACCTACTGATGAAGAGAGGTATACAAAGTTGTGGGATGAGACCCAGTAAAACCCAGTTAACCAGACAGGGAGTGCCTGGGTGCTTCCCCTTGTGCAAACAACTTATCAAAAAGTGTCCATCTTTTATCATCTTTTTGGTGGGCGGTGGCACCACTAGTATACAACAACAATTACCCCATCCATTATTACCTCCCCTTTCACAACCCTGGTCATTCCATCGCACCCTATCCTGTTATACTCAACAAAAATGTCCACTATTTGTTCCATTATCAGATACTGCAAACGTACTTTATTTCGCGCTGTACATATTTTCGCGATTTTCGCGGAAATGAAAATGCGCGAAAATAAGTACAGAGCGAATATTTATCCAGTATAGGCACAGAACAACCAAATTACAAAATACGCGAATTTAAAAATGCGCGAAATTGTACTTTATGGCGAATTCGCGAAAATATACATGCGCGAAAATATCTACGTTTACAGTAGAGGATGGTCTTTTTGGCATGGGCCTTTAACAGTGAGTCAGCTGTGGGTTTTATTTATGATCAAGCTGTGTCAGACAAGTGGATCCTGTAGTGTCGAAAGTCTTGTATTACCCACCTTCTGAGTGGGTAAAGGTGGCCCCAGTAGTTCCCTGAATATTCTATGTGGGATTTAGTTCAGCAATTCTTATCGATACCCTTTAATGATGACATATGTTAAGCCTCTACTAATTAACGTTAACGTTGAATGTACGATTAACTAATACGCATACCAACAACTAAATGTGGTGTATGATCAAGAAAAAGGTATAGACTTATATCGATATTCAAACCTAACTTTTCAAGTCCTTCCATGATTATTTGCTATGGGAGTACATCCTGCCGTGTGTTCATTAGGCAAAAATGAGCGCGCGCCTAGGCGTACCTCCTATGGTGGAGGTATGCCAAATGGCGCGCGCCGCTCGCCAAAAGCGCGCGCCTCCCAGGCCTAATGAACCCCCCTCAGTTCTGAAGCATCTGATTTAGGGTTTACCTGTATCTAGAGATCCTGCTCGTAGCTAACACAACCTGTCTGGTCATACAATATGCTTATTATACCTCTTGTGGTTAGGTGTCAGCCTTTTCTGCAGGCAAACCCGGATATTGCACACATATTGTACAACCCGGTAATAGAAATATGCATGCCCATAGGGGCTTCCATTATAACCTTCAGGGATCCAGAGCAATTTTAAAACATAATAGTATACCTGCCATGAACTACAGCGAACAATTACGACCACAAGTATGTGGGATGTGTCTAACTATATGAGTCCCCCTTGGTGTGGGTGGAGGATCATTCACCAATCCATTTGTGAAGACCGAATGAAGAGAAAACCGCCCAAAATAAGAAACACATAATAAGAAAAGGAAGCAAAGGCAATGGACACCTTTTGCCATCCGGGTCAAACCACCACGTGATCCCAATCATCACTCTGATTGATTGTTATGTTCAGGGCCCTGCGCATGTACCTCTCAGTCACGAGGAGCAGAGTGTTTGTCCTGAGCTTGTGAGAAATGATGTTCTGAGCGACGTGCCTGAGCAGTGATACTAGTAAATTGGATTCTGAAGTAACATACATTAGTATGCAAGTCCATCAATTTGGTCAGCACTGGACCCTTACCTATCACTTTTTACTGGGATGTCATAGCAATATCTAATGAGTGCTTATCTGATAAGATCTCTTTCATGCAGATAGAAATATTGCCTGATTATTTATGCACGTCATAGGAAGAAGCACAATGAATCTGATTCTATCAATTTAACTTTAAACCTATGTAAAAAGAAAAGAGCCATATTTTGAACTTGGATGAAACCAGAACGAGTTATCATGGATAAACTCGGCGATTTCAGCAATGCTAGCTATACTAAGCCGGTTATCTTAGACCAGTTACTCAGAAGGACCCCACCAATCTTGGTGCAGCACCCAAGGTGTACGTCGTAAATCGTGGGTATATACCTACAGGCCTCAAACCCCCAAACAGGCAGGTCGGTGCCGTATTGGGTGTCAGTCATAACGCCCTGCTGTCAGTCTGCTGTCAGCTGTAGATAGGCTGCTGTCAGTACACACCTGACAGCTTGATCCTACACCTCCAGGCCATACGTCTCACTACACCCTGGCTACATGTTGACTTTTGGCCAGATAGTTGAGAGGTGCCATCTAAATATAACCAGTGTTTTTTTCTTCTTAGAACCAAACTATATCATAAGCCTTTAAGGCATTTTGATACAATAATCATTTACATAATTTGCAATATACTAGAATTCCTTTCGGGCCATACTACATCAAACATGGTAACATTTTCGTCACTCATGGAATTCATGCAGAAGGAGAGCTTCATCAATTGCTGTAAGATAAGGATCAACATGTTACCTGACATCTATGACCTTTCCAACTTAGTGCCCTTGAGCTATACACACATGTTATGTATATAGTACTTCCTATTTATTCTAGTAGTGCTATTTATTCTATATGTCCCATTACAAGATAGCGGCTTGTAGGTGGTCCTCCCACACAGGACTCAGTACAACCACCTGTTGGTTTACCTGAGGGGATGTTACCACCTGTAGAGACATGGGTTAGCTTACAGTACATAGTTCTGACAGAGGTGTCTATCTTACCAAGGGTATTTTAACTAATTTACATTGGGAAGGGGCGGGTCAAGGGGTGGTCCTAGGGTATGGACCCCCCCCCCCCCTTTAGGAAAAAAAAACTTTGATTTTTCTAATGATTATTCTGGTACTCCGCGAGTCGTGACGAGACACTATTCAGTGTTTGGTGGGCCCCAGCCTTACAAAGTCCGCACCTTTTGGGAATCCAATATCAGTCTTGGTTTGAGGTGAGCATGATCTCTGGACATCAGAAGCAACAAAAAGAGCATCTTAAAATCATATCAGCAGCCATCAAGTGTAGGCTGTCAGGTGCATCACATTTATTTTCATGCAATAGGATCTTACATTGCTTATAACATATAATGTTTGCAGATATGCCTGGCTGGTACTCGCAAAACATACTTATTATTGTAGTTTATTTTCAATTGATTACTGCTGACACAAGTAGTGTCATTTTTCCAATATGCATGCAGTCTGAATATGTTAATATCAACGATTGTGCCATATATATTGGCATCAAATCTGGTATACCTTGAAATTTGTATCTATAATACCAGCTGAGTATACTAACTTCAAGTACTTTAAATATAACGAGGACAGAGTTTTATAAGATATATGTTGGTGGTTGTTACACACCCTTCACTACATACACCTGTAGGTTGTACCTCATGCTGTACACCTGTCCTGTACATCCTCCTCCTCCAGGGTCTCCTAACCTGCTCACCTGATGCTCAGGTACTTAGTCGTTTTTGCCTGCAGAGAGAGGGGTCAGTTGCCACTATGAAGTGCTGACAAAGACAATTCTATAATACAGATTAGTACCAATGTTAATGTAGGATTCTACTAATATGGTCATTACAGATTAAACCTCCCTTTCTTCTCACTTTCTAGAGTTCATGTTTATTGCATACTTTTGTAATGATATTGCCTGAAAACAGAGTAACCTAACACATAGATCAGTCTAAAAAAGATATGGTTATAATTGTAGGCTTATTGAAAGTTGAATAGACACCTGCTTGGTCAATGTGGTTATGATTCATTCAGTTACTATCCAGAGGCATGCAATGTTCACATCTATAGACAGCGATAGATAGTCAACACTAACTGAACAATCAATGTATAAGGGCTCAAGGTACAGCAATGAATATATAGTCACATAAGCAATGAATCTAGATACAAAGAAGCCAACTCAATGCACTGCAGTCTGTGCAATTCCTCTCCAATTACCCTCACATAATTGCAAACCACCCAAGCCTTCAATGGTCAAGGCTACCTCATCCTGCACCCCATTATCCCTCTACCCACATGCAGGGTACTGGAGAAGGGGAGGGGTCATAGAGTGAGGTATGCATCAGGTCAATGGTCTTCCATTAGTTCCATTACCACACATTGTGCCTGCATTTAGCATCTTCTACATGCATTTAGCACTCTGAGATAAGGATCACTGTCATTGTTTAGACACACCTACAGCCCACCTAATGTTATGTATATAGTGTTTACATGCAGCACCTCATAGCATACCTCACCATGCACACCTATACTCCCACTCATTGCACCATGGGGGAAGGCATACTCTGTTCCTATTGCTTTGGTGATACTGGAATGGCACTCTGGGTGTAAGCAGACTAAGATTAATGAACCAGGAGTTTGTATGTTATCCACGGTGGTATCACAACACCCTCAGTCCACATATTGTGAAGATCCAAATGGATGTATAACACAGATAAAGGCAGGTGTTAAGGTAAGGCCACACATTTGTATGGAAGCCATAGTTCCTCAACGTGGCTGGACAAATTATTGGTATGGTACCTTAGTGGAGCAACAATAGTTGTTGAAGGGGGAGGACTGTGATCATATATTGCTATTACTATATTGTAACATGATATTAGAGAGTATTCTGAGGGGATTAAGTCAATATATCAATATAAAAAGGGAAATGAAAAGTGTAATAACACAACATGTAATTTGTTGTACAAATACTACATGTAGTAACGATGGTAAAACTCCACCTCTCTTAAGTCCTGATGCAGTAGGTTGCACCAGGAGGCAGAGATGGAGTATATATACACCCAGAAGTACCCACCTGCCTGTGGATGAGCAGGACCAGACAGCTTCTCCAGGGTATTCTGTACTGGAATAACCAGCCAGAGGTGTACATACTCCTGCTCTACAGGTGCAAAAAACCTTCCCCACCCCATCCTCCACCCACACTAATGTACTAGGCGCTTCTTTATTACCCCACCATCCACCAATGCATTGGTACTCGTGTGGACCTAATTGTTATCATATTACCTGTAGCTGTTTATGTTCTAGTTATTACCCCTCTTATTTTTCCTGCTTTGTGCAATAAGAAGAGAAATCAATAGTGTGGTTGGGGCACTAACTCGCTGATGTGTGTTCACGCTGAGTTGGGTTGATTTGGGGGCCTGGTAGAGATAGAGATATTTATGTCAGTGGTACTTGAGATACTGTATGTAATTTTAGATGGTGTTGGGGTATGATTGAATATGTGTGTTTACATCACCCTTGGGCGTTACTAGAGAGGTGTTAGTGTTGGTTATTCATCTTGACAATAGGGCACATAATGTAGAGCATATAGGTTATTCAGGAAAAAGCATTATGTATACTTCCCAGGACTGTGATCATACATTGCTATTATTACATAGTTTGTAACATGATATTAGTGAGTATTCTGAGGGGATTCAGTCAATATATCAATATAAAAAAGGGAAATGACATCTGCAATGACAGTTGGCGAGGTTAAAGGGTATACTTGTATAGCCTGGGGTGAACATCCCATGTGAGAGCCTTCCGGAATAAGAACTTTCTGGAACTAAGTATAACAGCACTAAATAATGCTCCTCCATGCTCTACCTCTTGTAGATAATGCTAAAACTATGTGCGTCCATAGAGTAACTGACAGCTATGGTTGTAATACGCCACGTAGAGACAGTGTACACATAAACTTTGTGCTAAAGATAACCAAACTGACAAGCACTACTGCCTTGTAGTTTTGAGAGTCCCAGAGCGCAATACTTCACCAAAACTATACTTCGTTGGTGTAAGAATAAGGGAAAGTGGCTCTGGGGAGAAGGAAAAGAGACGTTTCTCCTGAGGAGATTTTAGGAACTGATAGCATGATCAAAAACAGGTCTAAATAAATGCAACTAATGAGGTTCAATCAAATTTATAAACTAAAATACCATAATGACTCTGTATATCTGCCACATCATCCATCAACATTTCAACTGTGAGTTTACAATCGCTTTCTGAAAGCTTAAGTCATCAGTGACTCAGTGTTTATCCATTGTTGCCCAATCGTGGACCATGTGAACTGTGGACCACGATCTCGTGATTCACCGTGGACATACATTATCCATGTTGAACCAATCACAGAGAGAAGAAACAGCGCCAAAAGGGAGTCCACGTTGCCTCCAGAATGACTCCCCTCCTTAGGGGAGCCCAGGTCCTTATTTGACTCCCTTAGGTGAGTCAGGGAACTATGTGACTCCCCCAGGTGACTCCCTTATATCGATCAGGGAGTCACCTAGGCTCCCTTAGGCAGCATGGGCTCCCCTAAAGAGGGGAGTCATTCTGGAGGCAACCTCGACTCCCTTTTGATGCTGTTTCCTTTCTCTGTGAACAGTGGTGAATGTTCAAGACACGTTTATCAACATTGACCGCATTGTTCAACCGATTGTCAACAGATCCGAGTAAGGTGCCATAATATGGATGTACAACAGTCCCCATGCAGGTGCTTATTCTCAGGGTAGCTTTGGCCTCTTTCATCATGATTTTCTTCTTGAAGAGGGGGCTGTATATCTATATTAACACAGTCATAGGTCTAGACTGACGGTGGGATATGTATCTTGGGGTTATACTGGAGTTCTGGGAAGTCCCTCAGGCTAGAAACCAGCGCTCTTCAGTGTACTTCACGAACGTAGTCGTCTTATGTTCTATTTACACACAAGCCGCCAGAGATGATAATGGACCAAAGATATTAATGGACAGCGTTCAATGACTTCATACTATATCAATAACAGCAACTTATAACCTAGCTATATTACAAGTTATAAATGTTTTATAGGGCGAGGCATCAAATGCAACAAAGAGGTTCGACCTCTTATTAACTGCCTTGTTCCCCTCTGATTTAATCTTCTCATAGAGGTCTCATCACATTGACCAATGAATACCATAGTTCAAATAACATTGCATATTCAGACCTGTTCCTAGCTATTTCTATTATAAGGTTTTATAATATAAGTGTACGCCTATGAAATATCTCCCGGGTATACTTTTTCAATGTACATTATGGTCCTGATGCTGCATGGGAACCCTGGGAGGGGGATCCTTGACATCCCCTTCACCTCCTCCTCCTATATCCTCATCAATCAGACATGGTACAGTGCACCCCGGCAACCACAACAAAACGGTCCTAACTGAAAAAGGTACCTCACCTCACCCCTACTGCCACAGGACCGTGAGCAGAGGGTGGAGAACTCATTTATACCAGGTCTCTCTGCTATGTGCCTCCTCAAATGTGGCTTAATATTTGATATTGATATTATGTGCAATTCAATATAACTTTTTTTTTTAGAAGAATACACTGCGGATATTATCATTTGATTATAAGTTGTACTTTACTGAAGCACTTCTATCTTTTAAATCTTATAATATAATTATGCTACAATTGCCTTAATTGATGTATATTTTAAGTCAATGCATAATGATAAGTTGGTTGCCATTTTCTCAGAGGAAGAATATATACCAACACGCCCACGCATACTGCTGGAGAGTGTAGAAGGCCGGTTAACCCGGGGGTCGGTAGATCAGAGCGATATTAAGGGGGATGGGTGGATGATGACCCCTCCAACCCTCGGCTCACCTCCACTTATGAACAAAAAGAAGACGACCATGATGGATGCATTCTGAAGGGCTTCCTCTGTCACCATAAAAAGGTGCATGGAGGGTTGTAGGATGGTTATGTGAAACATACACTAGTGCTAGAGGGTCTGGTACTAGAAAGGTGAGGGGTAAAGGTGAACAGAGTTTGGAACCTGATCCACCCCCAGCCACAGCACTACTACAGTATACATGACTTGTAGCCAATCGTCTTTTGCCTTCTTATAATTGTACCAATTGTTATACCGACATGTAAGTCAGGCCTTCCGCAAGGTTTGCTGGGTGGTTTATTGTGTTCTTAAAAACATCTTGGATTTGCCTTATTTAGTGAAAACAAGATTGATTAAGTACTGAGTGATATAAGTAGATAGGTAAATGTCTAGAGTGTCAATTGCTTTCCCCATCTCTTGATCTTATTTGATGCATGTATAAGAGTCAACTCGTAGACTTAGTTTACGCTGGGTATAGGCCTACTATTCAACTGGTCATGACTACTGGTCACAGTAAAGACCAGTTGACTCTTCCCAGTATAAGGTACTCAAACTCAGAGTCCAGTCCAGTTCTCTTTCTCAGTGACACACTTCTCAGCGTTTCCCCTCACTATTGCCCTTTTTGACAAGCATCTGAGATGTCATCCGTATAAAAGTGTCCAGTGGTGGGGCTCATAGAGGGCGTGGGTAGTCGTGGGACGTGGACGTGCGGCCCTTTTGTCGTAACGTCAACGTCAGTAAGATTAATGCGCCATAAGCCGACCCTATCACCGCCACATCTGTACACTGGACGTACGTCCTTCCGCCTCCCCACGCTAGACCCTAGACCCCACCCTGGGACTTAGACTCAAGGGGAGTCCATTCAAAGGACAAGGTGATGCTGTCTGGATTCTGTAAGGGTCAGGGGATTATCAGCCCTATTATCTCGGGGATCTCATTAGAAATCTTCCAGCTCAGTCCACTGTTCTTTGTATACAATGTAGGCAAATACATGAATAAATGAAATAATAAAAATGAGGTATTTGGACTGTTCCCCATTTGCAGAAGGTGGGTAAAAGTAAACAGATACTAGTAGTGGACAAACTGTGCTTCTGCTGCCTCAACTATATGTGACCCCCCTCCCCCACGTCGGCTGGTCAGGACATGTGACGTGCTTCATGTTGCTGGTCATGCACACTGATGCATGTCGGTCTTGATGACCTGTGACCTCTGAGAGGCCCATGGAGGGATGGAGCAATATGCTGGGTGTTCTGCATTCCGTATAAGGGTCGTGGTAAACGTGTATCTACATTTATTGCCCTGGACCGTTCCTATGGTTAGTTTGTCTCACAGTAGGATCTAGTCCTTTGCAGATCCCGTATAGTATACTGGTGCTTTGTTGTTTGGAATATATAACGTCCGAATATACTATATCCTATACTATTTACTGTATAATGTTTTACAATTTATATCTTATCTTGTTTAATGCATTTGCCCTTTGGCAGACTCTGTGTGATTGAATCATTTGATGCCCAAACCGTATCCACTGCTCACTCTTGCTCGGAATAGGGCCTAGATTTATACACAAATCATGGAGTGTCTAGTGTTCTCTATAGCTCCATGCACAAATTACGTGTTTCCTGACTAGATTCCGCCTTGTTTCGCCGTCAACGAAACTATAGCCAGAGGTAGATATTTAATAGTCGGTTACACTACTCTATATAGAGTTAGTCCATCCTAGTCTTTTTCCGCCTGAATGGATCAGCAGACCTGGCGGGATGTTCACACCGTGGGTGTTCCGTCTGCGCATGCGTGCAGGACGTGTCTGTGTACGTCTGGGATATACTACACGGAGTGAGGCATGCCGGGAGTGACAGTTGGGATTGATGACAACCCGACCAATCACACACCTTACCACCCCCCACCCCCGAACCCACCCACACTGCTCACTCTCACTCCACCTGGGATCCACATCCCCAAACCTCCCCAGTGACCCACTATTTTACTCCTGGCCATATTTACCTGCCTTTGTATTTGTATATTGTAATGTTTGTTATACATAGACAAATTCCAACGCCCATTGAATCAATACTGTCTCTGCTGTACTTCACGAGTGGGGGCTGGGGTAGTATGCCACGAAGCCGAAGGGCTGCGTGGGATGCGCACCAGCCCCCATGAGTGAAATACATCTGAGCGGTATCAATGAAGTTGGCATTTGTGTTTATTTTTTCATTTTAAGCCATTAAATGAAGGAAAAACTGCCTTTTCTTAGCCAATTGAATACGGCCGCATCCCACATGTATTCAATGGGGGGGGGATTGAATCCGGCTCTTCCAGTACAGTAATAGCATAGTAAAAGCTTGTATTTCAAAAATATAAAGGCTCATTCCCACTCCCCCTTGCTGCTCTCCCTCCTCCCTAGTCCCGCTCCCCCCCTCCCCGGCTGCATCCCATTTCCCTCCCTCGCTCCCTTTACTTCTGTTCCTGATACCCGCCCACCCACCCACACCCACACACCATCTGCCCATGCCTATATAGCCACTCCCTTCTGATCCCCTCCCAACTCCCTCCCACCCTTCTCCAATCCCCCTCACACCCCACCTCAATGGGAGACACGCTTCAGGCAGGGATGTACACACGGCTGGTCACATGACCCCTGTAGCAGGGTCACATGACCGCATGGGTCACGTGGGTCAGTTAGGGAAGTGTGTCTCATGCTGGTCTGCCACGATTGTACATGTTCACCTGATTAGTGTTTCTCTGGAGTTGAAAACAGCAGCAACAGACAAGAACAACAACAGCAACTCCAGGGGTCAGGGTTCAATCCCAGGCAGATTAAAAATCGGTGGGTTAGAAATAATAAATAATTGCTCATGTAAGGCCTCATGTAAGGATTTGGGATCTCAGATCTCAGAATCATCAATCGGGTTTCGTGAAAGACTTGTTTCGTTAGTGGGTTCCGTTCACTGGGGTGCGACTTTGATATTTCAGATAATCACATGGGGAATACAGGGCTGTGGATGGAAACTGCAATCAGGATCGTTCATCCCGGGATTCACCTCATGAAAACTATGGCTTTATTATAGACTTTTAAATATCACAGTTAGATTTGCAAATGAAATGTATAAAATCGCGTTTATAAACAAAATGACCTCCATTGGAACCTATGCAATACACACTCAGAAAAGTCAGCGTCATTGTCGCTAATACCACTCTCACCTGAGTGTGTACTTAAGCAGCTGAAAAGCATATAGACATACAAAATATGGCTATCTGACCAATGCATCGATGCACGCTTTAATATACTGCAGGGATGCACGTGCGTGTGAGGTGGGGGTGAAGGCATTGAAGAGGGTACAAAGGGTGGGGGGGGGGGCGTGTCCTGGTGGTTCTGGGGGGGCGTGTCTGCAGCACGTGGGGTGTTACTGGTGTTGGTTGTAATGTCCCGTGGCACATGTGGGAGAGATGAGAGGGTTGAAGCTGGTACAGAGCTCCTGAACCCTTTACTTAGCGGTACAGCCCCTGTACTGCCCCATACCATTACCAGTTTATGTCCTGTAGCGGTGACCCCACGTTTACCTTTTAACTAACACCTGTACCCTCTCTGCTCCAGGCTGGTCCCTTTATGAGGGTTTACAAACAGTTATTTTATAAAAATAAGAGACATCGGGAATTTATCAGTATATGAAATATGGGCGCTGGTAAAACAAGTGAAAAAAAACAAGAGAGGAAAATTGATTCCGTATAGCTTAAATATTATGGTTCCAAAATCACTAGAAATGATCCTACACTATGCAATAGTATTTCAAAAGACTTCTGTCATCTGTATACATATTTCCTTATATCATTTTTTTATATGCAATATATATGGGCATGGCTACCCTAAATTATACCCCAGGGCCCCTCCCCCAACCATGCACTTACACCGTACCCCCTACATCCAAAAACAGGAAAACCCATATCGGGTAACACAGGTTACCCCTAGACACCCGGAAAGGACATTACTACCTCCTAGGGGGCCTATCCAGCCCCCCGACCCCCCGCAAGGTGAAAGTTTCTGATTTTCTTCCGCCTCAACCCTCCTGACCTATGGGTGTACTACCGGGTGAGGGGGGGGGGGAGGTTGTAAAGGGTGGGTGTGGCCAGCCCCCCCCCCCCTTCCCCCCTAAGGTGTGGTGTGCTAAGATGCATTCTAGAGGACAATGTTGTTGGTAAATTCGAGGAGTCGACTTCATTTGTCCTGGAAGAGCATTGAAAGATACGTATGAAAAGCATGGTAATCTACCTGAAAAAAAGACTAATATCCAGCATTAATCATGTAATGTTTTGGCCATGTGATCCATCCGTGCAAGCTTCCAAGTTGTTGAGTTCATATCACTCTTGCTATGTCCTTTTAGTGTGGTTCATATCATATTAGTCTAATTAGATTGATAAACTATCCAAGTCATAGGCGTATCCTGCCTACTAGTATGTGGAATGCTCAACGGTTTGACTGGAGAGAATGGTTTGACATAACCTTTCTGAATCAGTCATTTCCAAATCCTTACTATTTTGATCAAATCACAGATCATCGCATATCATTTTGCATCAGGTGATGAATTTAAAATGCTCCTTTAGGTAGACAGAAACTACCCATGTAGCCATGACCAGGTTGTCCCCATGTATGATGTAGTACACGGCCCAGTTGGGGGTTAGGTAAACTCTGACCAGTACATGTCGTCCTGTGTATTTAGTACGTCCTCAGGAATGCACCCGACCTGCCATCTGGACCACTGACCCCCTGACTGTGAGTGTCTTCTGTGTCCAATCAGGTGGAGGATAGGCTGGGTCCACCCAAGAATACGTGTACTCTTTTAGCACCGGTCTGTACATGTTAAAGCCTCAGTGCATTGCAACCTTCATAATACGTTCATTTTGGGAAATCAATGGCAGACCTGATGGAAGACTGTATGTAATAGTAGCCATATACATGTATATTGTATTCCGATCAACTCAATATGATAAAATCGTTTGAGATGATGTTAAATTAATCATAAACTAAACCTTTCCTGTTCTCGTTAAGGGTACAGGAGAGGTGACAGTTCTAGTCCTGTATATATGTATAGTGTGTGTCTGATTTGCTCCACACCAGGAGACTTAGAGACTGGATGTGTCCTGTGTACCCAGCATCTAAACACGTTATATAGGTGACTAGACTGACGCGTGTCAAACTCACAGATCACAGTAGGTGGCACACCTCATGGGTACTTGTGGCCAATCGACCATGAATTGTGCCACCGCCATTAGGAACTGTGACATGCGGGGGAGGACCCCTCCTCCCCTTTGGGTTAAAAAATAATAATTTGCTAATGATATTCCGGACCGCCATATGTTCCGGTGCGACGCTATTCGGAACTTCTTTCTGCCTCATCCCCCCCCCCCCCATCTATAGCTGCCACCTTTTTGAATTCATGAGTCCGTCCCCTAACATGGTATATATCTATGTCTCTAGTGATATATTATTATAATAGACCTTCTAACACTGCTCTCAGAAACTATTGAACTAAGAATACGAATCCCTCACGCCATATATGCGTAGAGACGGAGGATAAAGACCTAAATATTTTCTGTTGATTTCTACTAAGTTGATCTAAGGTATCCATGGCACCAGATGTATCGATATGGAGATGCGATAAGCTGGTGATCTGTGTCAAGATAAGGGGTGATAATACACCAGATGAAAGGGGCCGACCATCTAGGTGACCCCTGACACCCAACCCCGCCCCTTCCTAACCTATAACCTGCCTGACCTGTAAGGCTATGGTTTCTTGGACACTGCCAACTGCTACTGTTTAATATCAATCCTCCAGGCTGGTCCTGATATTGCAGGGATACTCAGTAATCTAAAGACGTGGAGGGCTACACTAAACATCTAAACAAGTACCGAAAAATGTTCAAAATATCAATAGCAAAAACTAAAGGGATTTCCCCTCCGGATCCGTCCCTGTATTGGTCCTTCAATAACGATAATGTGCACTTGGGTCCGATAAATAGTGCTGCTGGAGCAATAGAAGAACGTTAGTCGTGAGTGGAGTATTTGGGTTATAGTGGCGTATTCTGACTTTTTAATCGTAGGGGGAAATCTGCCAAATTGCCAAAAATTCATCTGGATTTGGATGTCCAGTTTTATAGGTCCAATACTGCCCACTTGAAACATGTAGCAGTGACAATGCAGGTGGACGCTGCCACTGTCAGTCTCACTGCCAGGTCGTATCTTACCGACAGTGACAGCCCTGACTGACTGAATCAGTTATCTCACCAAATGGACCATGACATTGCTTCTAAAGCTGTAATGCATTTCCTTTCATTTAAAGGGTTAGGGGTTAGCCCAGGGTTAGATTTGGTGTTCAGATTCCACTTGTGCTATAGCTCCAAATCATGTAATATAATTATCATACACAATGATCACTGTCAGTACATGTACCGCATTTCATGGGTAAGATTATTAAATGAACCTTGCAGTGACACTGACTCTGCTAATCGTTTAGGCCCAAATCATTTGGGTTAAAAGAAATCTTAATCTGTAAGATAGTAAATACAGCTTTCTGCAGGGAATGTGTATTTATGGGAGGGGGGTTTACATTCCTACTCTTCATTCTACTTTTAGAGAATCCAGCCCAAAGGAAATGAGTCACAGAATACATTTTAGTCCCAGTGTCGATGAAGAGTTGGATAAATCCTTTGTTCTAATGATATGACTATTCCTTTTCAGTAAGTATTATCCATGCTAAGAGCTATGATATGCCGCACTGTTATTGCGTTTGTGCACAGAGACACCCCTGTATAGGAAGGTATTACAGAGGTATTAGCAAATAGTCTGTCCCAAATCCCCTCAACACCCCCACCACATACATTCAATTTGGTAGGCACTTGTAGTTGTACACACAAACATCAGTTCCCATTCAAAACTAATAACCTTGGCGGCAGCCATCGTCCCTAAACTAACATTGGAACACGTGTTTAACTGCTAGTCAGTTTTAAAAAAAGGGTTATAAGCAGAAACATGGGGTCTACAATGGTTAACAGGTGCCTGCATGTCCTACATCATATCAGAAGTTTTCCAATGTGTTCTCCTTTATGATAATATATCAGCAGATGTATTTACGAGAACGCATGTGTTTCTGTGCTTATACCTGGGATATATTTATCACACCCATGGTTGCTGTGCATAGGGCCAGTGTCATTCTTCTTATTCCTCTGCTGCAAGAGGAACTGTGATAGAAAACATAACATGTTATGACTAGTTGGAGTGACTGCCAAAAAATTGTCATCCAGTGAACTTATACAAGTGCTTCTTCAATGAATTTCATATCAAGAAGGACCTGCATTGTCGTATTACCTCAAGGAATACCAAGTGCTGTTGATAGCTTCAAGGCTAGGATCCATCAAGTGATCCAGACAAGGATCCAGAGCCATTCCCGAAAGGGCGAACATGGAGTCTATTAAGGTAATATTCTCATTCTTTTAGTGAGAACTATGTGGTTATTCCAAGATATTCACCTAGATCTCACAGTGGACACTCGGCCAAAATGACCATTAATGATTAATAACGTTCAATCACTTGGCACCCCATTGTACAGTGGTGTCAATAAGTATGACTAAGGGGGTGGGGGGGGGGTAGCAGACCAACATGTACCCCTCTCCTTCACACTGTCCATATGTATCCTGGATGTCTCCTCCAGGTGACACCCACGTCTCACATGTACTACACATGTTTCTGTATCCTACAGCTGCCCTGGAGGAGGTTAACATCCATGTGTCCATAAAACTGGTAAATCGTATAGTCTGAGTTACATTATGTTAGAGATGGACAGGAAAACAGTGGGATCTACATCATGTCTTTTACTTTGTTTTACTTTGGATTTACTTGGGGAACAAGTGGCCTGTGTGTGGTGATTCATCTTTCCCATGGGGTATAAGGATTTGCTGGATAACAGGAGGGCCATGCTGCTAGGATATGGTGGGACAATCACAGTTTGAAGACCACAACATTTTGAGTCCCCCTGACTATATATCCATACAAATATTACATATATATGTATATATAATTTTATATGGTTAGTTTCTCAGCTTCTCAGGACAATGTGCCCCCAGGACTGAGCCCCAAGGCACAGTGCACCAGGACAGAAGCCCCAGCATTGGTCAGGTATTGCCAGAAAATTGGAAGAGGGTCCAGCACTTACTTTTCCTCCTATGTAGGGCATTTTGCTGGCCTATCATGCAGTCAGTAGCTACATGTTACCTGTTTGTGATTGGCTGAGGCAGCCATATTGAAATATTGGAAATTCCCGGTGTTGATTTTGCATAGTCTGCAAGCACATGTCACTCTGCATAATCATGCCTCAGAAAATGACGTCGACCTTTATAGTATACTTTTTGAGGCATGTCATAGACTGTCTGCGCCAGTCTCTCCATGCTGAAGTATAGTAGGCCTATTGTCTATCCCGATATCTAGAGGGACATGTTTGCCAGCCACATGGGATGTCCAGGGCAAGTTGTGTGATTGATCATCTCACCACTGGTGGTGCTGGTGTCGGGTGGAGGCGATCAGATCGATCGGTCATAGGTCAGCCCTATGTCTCCACATACACTCTCCCGTCTGGTTGTGTACTTCACTGACCACTGTTTAATGGTCGGGAGATGTGCTTGGAGAGTAATACACATGCAGGCCAGCCTGGATCGTCTCAATCTTCAAATTGTGGGAGTTTGGGCAAAGTTCGGGCGAAATCAAAGACAGGTTGAAAGTTCAAAACTGCATCCGTGAATGAACAGGCAGAAGGTGTTGGAGTGTGCTGGCCATGTGGCTATATACATGTTTCAACCTATGGCAGAATGTATTGGGACTGTCTATTACTAAGGTTATATATATCTAGATCGATATGACTCGTACTAAAGCTGAGTGACTTGACTGAAGGTCGTGAATATAATAGATGTGTAAATTGTATATTTGTTAAAAGTCAACATGTCATGATCAATGAATATGTATTGACTTGTTTTGCACCATCATTTATATGAATAGGCGGTGACCCCGGTCATGCTCTTTGCCTGTTCGCCCTATATGGGTAAATATAGTGAAAGACAAGAACTACACAGATTAGAACATAGGTCTTAGAGATATAAAATGACCGCCGGAAATAGCAAACGTACAAATAAAGTGTGATCTATTCCTTTATACACTGTGGCATTTATGTGCAATAAAACTGTCCCTGACCATTCCGAAATCCGCTTTGTATCCTATCTTCATCTTATCTGACATCTGTTGATACAGTAAACCAGTGCTTCTTGTATGGAATCCAATAAAAGGACTATATATGCACCCTTAAAGTAGGGTTAAGGTGCATTAATAGCCAATGACCTTCACTAAGCTGCACTGCAAGGAGCCCACCCTCGTCGATACATCATCACTGACTGTCTGACGCCCACAAGTGTGGAAAGCAATAGATTCCATCTAGTATGGCCATACCATATATGGCCAAAAATGGTTCTGTCATGATAATATACCCAGTCCGACAGGAACTTGTAGGTAATGTTTCTAATATCATACCACAGCGGGCACGGAGAACAAAGCTAGTGGTATAAAGTAGTTATTGGCCTAGTACCAATCTGTAGGGCCTATAAGGCTCATTCACTGTATTTCGCGTACAGATTGGTACACGTCCTATAAATACTACGTTCGACATGCACATAGAAAAGGAAGATGTTGGTATACCTCCTCGTATAGGAAAATTGTCCTTTACCTCCAGCCTAATGGCCACCGTCCACAAGGGTTGGTCTGACTGATTTCATTAAAGTTGGCCGTACCTTTCCTATAGTAATTGCATATATATAATGGGCATATACAGCTGAGTGGACCGTGGCCATAAGTGTTCCTAACGACCCCAGTATACAGCACATCAAACTGACCATTTCCCAGGGTGAATGCTAGTATTAAGAGTATAACATGCATTGAGGCATGTTTAAGGGGAGCGCAACAGGTGGCTACTCAGCAGTTGTCAGTCCAGGAGATGCAACATGTTTCCCGAGATTCGGCAAATTCCATAAGTTTTCAGGATGGGTGGTGTACAGGTGGGCATGTGGCTGTAGGGGGTGGTCTTACAGTTGTACATATCGATGTATTGACTCCTCCTAGCGGAGCTGGTGGTTGAGGGTTTCCAGGTGTCCAGACAGCATCTATGTATCTATACATACATGTACAGATACCTATTGGTCAACATGATGGGGTATAGCAGATACCTTACACACAAATGGGCTATGGTGTCAGTGATGATAGAAACAGCATTTGTCCTGCTCCCCGATAGGCATGGATTGACAACATGAGACGACGTGGCCACGCATTAACAAGCTTTAGATAAAATCAACTCTGTAGCATTGAGTTGGACAATTTGACAAATTTCCAACACATTCTATCATAGATATTCCCATTCATATAAATAGGATTCCTCTTGGATCAGTCCACCCGATAAAATAACACCTCTATATACTTATAGACGACCCTCATACTATTTGTGAAGGCCTATAAGTAAACCATTCATGTGCCATCAGATTGGGGGTAAGCCTCTAACAGTATAAAGCTAACTGTGGTTAATAGTATTATCCCTACTACTTGATGTACTTAGTATGGGTGGGGACCTGCCTATATAAACATACCACAATAATGCACCCTTTGAACCACGACCTCCCTCCCTCTCCCCACCTTCCTCATTCAACTCCTCTCTACCTTCTAAACACCCCTCAATATAATCGCAAAGGACACAAAACAGATACTGAAATACGTTATTTTATATATGCTATTATAAATGTTCTAAATTCTATCAGATACAGTGGTAAACCCAGATATTTGAAAGGATGGAGTAGTGTTGGCGACACTTTCACTCATGTGAGCTATTAAGGTCAGAAACCTCCAAATGCCATCAAACATCAGAATACTCAATAAAGGAGAAAAAACTGTTGGACCTCAGGCCCCGTATACACACAGAAAAGTGAGAGTCATTGTCGCTAAAACTACACTGTTAGGAGTAAGTGCTGTAGCTGCACAGTATAAAAGGAGGTACTTTTGGTTTCCAGTAGTTTATACTGTACAGCTACACTACAGTAGGTACTGTATCCCCAACAGAACCCATACTGTTCCTGTTTAAGGTATTATATACTGTAGGTGTCTACAGTAGTTTATGCCATTATTTTAGACTAGCTATCAGACAAAAGAAGTTAGCACCTACGGGAATCGAACTACCTACCTTACGATCCAAGGTCCATTGCTCTACTAACTGAGCTAGCGGGGCTGGCTGTATATTCTCATGGTCAGAATAAGCTTTTCGATTCACATGACACCAGGGAGTTGGAGAATGGGAAAGGGAGCTAGGGAGAGGCATGAGGAGAAGGGAAGAGAGAGAGCTTGTATGTGTATAAGCTATATAAATAGATAGATAGAAACAGAGAAGGGGGAACCCAGTAGCATGAACACAATTACTTTATTAGAGCCACATGAATTTTGATAATCATAAAGTTAGACCATAGATCTATCTCAAACAATCTCAAAACTAGGGACCTTTAGAAACGATGACATAGTTCATTATACACAGATGTAGTCTATGCTTCCAGCATTGCTAAAGTCTACGTTTAATGAGCTAAGTCAGGTTTGCTTAAGGTCCCTAGGATCTCTTTCTTACCTGCTCCCTCATTCATAGGAATCAGCAGGCTTTTCATCATAGGACCATACAACTGTCCAGCTAGCTCAGATAGCAGAGCATTGGACTGTGGGTCTGAAGGTTGATGGTTCTAATCACAGTGAAGTTTCTCAAATGTAATACATTATGTCAAAGGGTGTTGAAACATATTCAGGGGTGTTTTATACCTGGTTCATATCAATGCCCTGTTATACTACAGCAATTGGGTAACAGTAGATTATATTGTGGACTGCAACAGTACTGACTACTGTAGTAAGCCTATGTGTGTTTACAGTAGGTGAGTCTGTTCAGGAACAGTCTGTGATACTGGAAACCAAAAATACCTCCTTTTATACTGTAAATCTACGGTGGATTTAGCTGTGCAGCTACACTAACTTCTGACAGTGTACCCTCACCTGAGGACCAAACTGCAAGACACTCGGGATTATAACCTGTTTTATAGTTTACAATGGACTCCGCCCCAAAACCACAAAATCCCTCTCAGGCTTACTCCAGCAGATCGGGAACATAAAAAGGTAGATACAAGATCATAGGTCTCCAAATAAAGTCCCGCAGCACATATATGTATACATCCTGGATGAGAGATGCTGAACGGCCTGCCTCATCTGCTCCCATAACTCCCCAAAACTTCATTCCTGTAGTAGCTGGGCATGTTAAAGTGTATTATGCAGTTTGATACAAGAAAATGATGTAGATATGTAGACACTCTAGTCTTAATGAATACACGTCACGTGTTAGTTGACTTGTACATTACTAGAGAAGCCATGCATCGACTCCTTGCAGCGAACACCACAGGTCTATGAATACTAAACCCAGGGTTCCAGCCAATGGCTATATTTCGCATTTAGGAACCACTAATGTTTTCAAGAAAGAAGTAATATGGTAGGTGAATTGCAAAGAGGCGGTGGGCAGGAGGGAGGGTGCTGTTCATGGGTTGGTGGTTTTCCCTTCAAGAAGGACACAACTCGCCGTTTATTTAACTTTCAGATCACTACTCTCGTGTTGCTTGTCTACCCAAGGTTTTAAGACCGTTTCGAGTCAACCCGCGTCGACAGGGCACGTTTTCCGCGCGACCTGTTTTTCTCTGAACAGACGACAATTTCTGCAGACTGCAATTGCAGCCCCAAGGGGTGGGGACTTCGAGAAAGGAACGCGGAATTCACGTAACGTCACGGAACGCGCGAGATGTTGACGTGACCTTACCGTGTCACGTCACTTTAAGTCTTGCAGGCATTTCTTCTATTTACCTTTCCCTTTTATCGTTGGGGTTGGGTACACAGGCTACACTCGTCAATGCAGTAATAACATTCCCCAGAGCATCTAAAACTTTGGTCAGCAGGAAAGTTCCATTCGAAAGTAAATCCAGGTAATCTATAGGATGGGAAGGGCTAAATGATTTTTTCCTTTAAGGACGAGGGAAGTTCACATTTGAGGGACAAGATGGCAGCCTACACGGCACAATAACCTCATCTACATATCCTCACTATAGGCTATAGCCTAGATGCTATTGTAGTCTATACTACTATAGATGAAGTAGGGCTGGCCATGAAGGAAATAGGTGGAGCTGGCCAGACTCCAAGACCAACAGTTAATAGAGACTCGTGGCCATGTTAAGGGCACACCTAATCGTTTGTCTAAATGCCTTACTGCTAATATGTGGACGTTGGTCAGCCATGTGTGCACCACAAGTGTTTGTTAATAGGCAGTTTTCTCTCTAATAAAGAATCCACCCAGTGGACGTCAACATGGATTAACATGGGCATGTAGAGTACCCACATGCTGTCTGGGGTAGAACTACACCCTCAAAAAAGTGAGAGTCATTGTCGCTAAAACTACCCTCACCTGAGAGTCAGACTCTCAGGCAGTGCCTGACCCTCAGGTGAGGGTAGTTTTAGCGACAATGACTCTCACTTTTCTGTGTGTGTAGAAGACATGCTGTAGTATGGCTTCCTATACAATGCAGTCCCTGCACAATTTATCACTAATGTTTCTTTTGGTATAATTTGTTTATTGACTCAGGGAGCTAATGCTCCCAGAGTCTTATGCGACGGCTCTGTGAGACGCTTTTGATCAAAAAAAATAAAAAATTGTTGAATTTTTTTTGGGGTAGAAATATTAGGCCTATCCAAAAATATTTCCCATTGGCACAAAGTTCAAGTGTTTTCTGTCCCTATGACGTAAATATCATCCATTTCCATCTACTGCCTCCCCCCTAAAATAATAGGCAAAGTATACCTTCCCAAAAAAGCTCTCATTTTCCAATCTGTAGACAAACATGAACAGTACTAGTGTCAATTTTTTGTCAATTTCGGCATTTAGTGTTAAACCTATGGGAAAATCTGAATTCTGGTGGGTGAGACGTTTTTTGTCAGACCAGTTTGCCATCTGTGGACATAATTGACAGGTAGCTGTCTCAACGTGTGCAGACAGAATTGTACCACCCATATCTTCGCCGTTTATCGTCCGATCGACTCGCTTTTTGATAGCGACAGAAGGCGGTACATGCCCGCAGCCTGCAACTGTCGCCCACACCCACCTGCACACCCACACCCACCTGCTCACCCACACCCACCTGCTCACCCACACCCACCTGCTGGCCTGAAATGGAATAACATACATGTATGACACATGACTTGAGGGTACTTTTTAACAAGGAATTCATTTCTGATGCCAGAATTGACCAATTAATGATTATAGGGGAGTACTATATCTAAGTACATGATAAGCACTCGCCAGCAGGTCCCAGATTCGGGATAGGGTTGGGGGTTGGGACATGAGTTAGGGTATTGCACATATTACACTCACATGTATTACACTACACACATTGCACTCACACATATTACACCACACACATATTACACTACACACATATTACATCACACACTTTACACACATTATATACAATTTATTCGAAGGAAAAACAAATCCCTGAGTCTTTTGTGATTAGGATCACACGCTAGATTTTTTTGGTATAAATTATTTCAAAATATAGCATTCAGGTATAAGGATTTTGGCATCCAGTTTTTATATACTATAATATACATTATTGTTACAGCTAGGACGTCATTTGAAATGATGAGCTAATGATTATGAAATTAGTGCACATGCAGCCAATGGGTTAAGATAAAGATGAGAAATTAAAGGAAAATAAAACATCAATTTGTGAATTGACTACACTTCGCTATGATGAGGGAAGGGATATATTGTATGGCACTATCAGTATTACAGATATTCAGGATGATGCAGAACTGTCGAGTGGAACTGAGAATACCCTTATGACCACAATCATGTCTATGCAGAATTATATTCCATTTTATAGTAGAATGTCTAAAAGTGTATCGATATAAATACTTTCTTCCTTTCCAGCCTCCTAGTGGGCCAGCATCTGAAATCTATAAATGACATACATCAAAGAAAGCACTGTTCTCAAAGTTGACAGAAGAAAAAGCTGATTAAAAACCACAGCCTAAGTAGAATGACCTTTTTATTCCCTCTGGTATGTTAAATACGCTCACAATGGCTACTATATAATATACTCTGTAATTTACATACTTTAGCCATGTCCAACTCAGACTTCAAAGAGTTTTAAATGGAGGCGTTGGTCATTTCCAAGTGCAGTAGAGTGATATATTTTGTTGAAGTTGCCTGACTCATGGTCATACTGGGTCAGTGATTGAATCAGACTCTGTGTCATTTAGCTACTTGTGTAGTAATTAGTGGCACTTATTGTCTAATGATGCTATTATTAGCTGCTTGATTGCCATATCGGGGTTATCTAAAAGGATAGAAACCTTATAGCTGGAGGACATCTATGTGATGTAAGAATCTTGTCCTGATTTTCCTATACATGTAATTAACAAGGGCGGGGTGGGATTTTGAAAAGGGATGGGCATTATAGTTCAGACCATCAGTGTGCCTATTCCACTATGCTATGTGTTAGCAGGACATGTTGGTTTGTACAATATATCATTTATAGGTACAACAATATAAAAAGGCGGGGGGTGTAAAGTGATGAGCCAATCTCATAGGCTCTGTGTCCAAATATTCATTTCACATATAAAGATACCAATACTGAATGACAAACCTTGGTCTAGATATACTCACAGTGCTCTGATCTATTTTTTGGTCACATATAGCATTAGGTATGTTTTGCCAACAATAAGTCAGGAACTAGGTTCCGCACTTTCCATTTCCTCACCATAAAAAGACCATATTATTGCCACCACAGTTAATCCTCTAGGTGTAGATGCCCCCTTTATAGCGGAGGTTATTTTGGTTATTGTCAGTGAGTAAGCACCACACATATGTCATAACCTATATACCCTTGTGTATTCGTGCGCACAATAGCCGACCCACTTCTTGTTTATATATGTATCCTACCACCCCCACTATATAGTGGGGTTTACAATCCACTGGGAGAAAGAAGAGCTGTAAGTCATTTGTGTGGAGGTGCACAGCAGAGAGATGGGGTTTGCCAACAAATCCCTTTATGATGAACACATTCACCATAGGGCCAGACCCAGCTACTATATCCAGAGCCTTTCTTTCACAAGTTTTCTATAAAAAGCTACAACTGAAAACAGGTTTAATGTCAAAATCTTCCGGCTTATATTTTACATCTACATCCAACTATAGGGGATGAATCCTGGATTGTTTGACAAATACATTGTCCCTATCTAGTGAGCATATTCAGTATAAAACCAGGGTTCGGTTGTATTTCTGGAGAACTTCTTAGATACCCTCTCTCTATAAAGGCTATTTCTTATGATAGAATATATTTTTAATGTTTTTTTAGGGTGAAACTATGAACAAACAAATGAAAGATATATTGTTAATAGCCATACAACCATGCTGACTGGAATATACTTTTTTAGTGGTCACTGGATTACACCTCGGAACTGCTTTAGGGCTGGAAATCTCTTTCTATAAAAAGCTTCTTAATTCGAACATTAGCCCTTGCTATTTTGGATCTAAGCTAATCTATCTACACACAAGTGAAGATTCCCCAAGGAGAACGTACACTTTCACAAGGCCTAGTCTCCCTTGAATTCCCTAACCCCCAATTTTGTTTAACCACTCAAAGTACGCTATAACTATATAAGAGAAAATAAGCAAAGCATGTTGTCTTAACTGGATACTGAATGAGTCGTCTGTAAATTCAAGTCCAACCTCCATGTTTAGATATGAAGAGTTTGGATGCAAAACGACATAAATCCATTTTGTGAGTTTTGAGATAATAGCACATTTCTAATTTTTAAGAACTGGTGAATAGAGAATATTTGTTTCATATACTAATGATTAATGGGCAATAAATAAAATATATAGAAATCGGTTTTTGAAATCTTTGATCATTATTGAAAGAGTAAACAGCTAATTAAATGTGCTTTTTCAGTTTTTTTGCAAAACGACATAAATCCAAAAGCTGTTTTTCTGTATAAACCCCTAAATTGGTAACAGGCTTTCCCCCCCCCCTTTTTTTTCTTTTCTGGGTTCAGTAGGACATCAAAAAAACACTTACATGTAATTATTAAAGATCCTTGCATCATATTTCTTTGATTTAGATATATGCCTAATTATGTTTTTTTGCAAAACGACATAAATCCAAAAAACAGTTTTTTTGCAAAACGACATAAATCCACATGATCATAAAATGTCACTTTTGTGTCCATTTTTCATATTTCCTTGAAGTAAGAGTGCTTATTTCGTTTTGAGATGATGCCTTTAGTAGTAGAGAGCAACATCCTATGTAATAATGTTTATTTTAGACATTACACATGCAGGATTTAAGAGCCATACACACATAAACAATATCTAGCGAGATGGATTTATGTCGTTTTGCAAAAAAACGCTTTTGGATTTATGTCATTTTGCAAAAAAATACTGCATTTTAGGCAGGCTCTATCTACTATTTGAGGACATTTTTGAATAAAAAATTTCCACAATTTTTTTTATCTTGCCCTAACCTATGGCTCTGAGCAGTTTTTTCCCGTTTTTGTATTTTGGCGCTTATGTCGTTTTGCATCCAAACTCTTCATATAGTTCCAGAGGTCCTCTTCATATGAATCTAGATATCCAGATCTATTTCAAACTTGAACAATGTCACTGTGTACAAGTAGATAACAGTGTGTGATAGAATCTACCGCTGAATCTCTGCTCTAAACAGCATTTGACAATTTTAAAGTTACTGTTCTGCATAAGTGCATAATAATATGTAGAAGCGTGCAATTCAATAGTTACTGTCCAACATCTGTACCGCGTATGTCTCATAAGAACATCATTAAGGTGGGTCAATGCCTTCATGTAAAAGTAGCTAGATTTTTGTCAGGTTTTCACCATAAGACCATAATAGCATACACTTTCCAAAGAAACTGAGAAAATAGGGGGGTCCCGGGCTATTTTCTGAGATATTTAAGCCCTAAGTTAATGTCTCATGTGATGGATTATACAGTGTTTTGCCACATATCTACATGAAATTGTATTGAAAAGTAGCTAAATTTCTATATAACTCTCTCAGAGTATAGGCTTTGATGTTTTCTATCTAGAGAATATATTTTTAACACATGGTCCCGCACATATTTCTAAGGTTTAGGCCCATTGAAAAAAAAAAGTTGAAAAGAAATAGAAATATACTGAGGGCTACCTATGTATGACTTCCAACAAGGACAACCACTACAGACTGCATAGCACAGTGGTAGAATGGATGCCTTCATATTCAAAGGTTGGTGGTTCTCGCCCCGGTCAGGGAAAATTCATAACCTATTTTATGACCATTTGATGTTACTTAGGCCAATTTGAAACAAGGGTGCCCTGGTGTTCTATGGTCAAATGAGAGAATGTACCTGCGCAGAAGACGGCGCAGTGGACGAAAAAGGCATCATATTGACCCACCTTAAAACCTATATTTTAACTAACAACTGTCCAATAAATTGTTCTATAGGTTTACTACTGTAGCTACATGATATATAGTCCAGTTGGCAGATGTAATATACAGCAGTGCTGGCAGGATGAGGGATGGGAACCCTGTGTGAGTTGGCAGCAGAGGGATGCTTGGCACCTGCCTTTGTTGTATAGCTTACTGAATACATCTGGGCTTATTTGCTGGACACACATTGTTTTATCGTGCTTTTACTCATGACCCCAATCAGAAACAGATAAATGTTGGCGCATTACACTATAATCATGTTGGTTTGTATTAAGTGTGATGTAAAAAAGACTATGATTTAATTCGTTCCCGGTGTCATTAGGCAATGGAAAATAAATAAAAATAGCAACGATATATAGCTAGAGAAAAGCAAGACCTTTTCTTATACCTTCCCTCAAAGCCATATCTTATTCTTACGCACCTAATTTAACTTATAGACAGTGCTATACCAATAATATTAACCAAAACCAGATTGTATATACCCACTTACTATCAGATGCCCCATGCCAGACCTTGTACTCTCAACGCTCTCCTCCATCTAGATCTAGAGCCATATGAGAACCATGGCCGAGGCACCAACTTTGCCAGAAATGCTTGGCAGTTGGGAAATACCGTGGGGAACTTATATCTATTGTATTGCACTGATTCTATGTGAAGGGGTGCATAACTCCCGTACTTGTTATGGATAGACACCTGCTTCTCTGAGAAATGGTATTCACATGAACATTATTATTAGGGGTAATACATATATCTTACTCAAAATACCCTTTCCATGCATACAATTTAAAAAACACAAGCTCCCCCAAAGACTTCACTACTGTGAGATGTGCTGAACTTCAGATCAGAGCCCCGTTACTATCGAGGTGGATATAGTGAGGTAGAGCAGTAGAGATGAACATTAAAGTTTTGAATAATTCAGCCCAATCCAGAAGGAATCCGTTCCAGATTGGTCAGTTGCTGAGATAATCATCAAATAAAATCCATTTTAATTTTTGTCCCAATTTGAACCGATTACAATCGTGTACCCTCATTGATAATATCCTTCACAGTCGTTATCGAATTGATATGCTACAGTATAATATGGGACCCTCCTATAGACCTTCTGAGAGCAAGCGCAGGTGAGAATGGGTGTAGGTATGACCAGGGGTCAGGTAGGGGGTGAGTTCTATTTCACACCTGTGTTACCTGTAGGTAATGGGCGTGAAGGTTACAGGTGGCTTAGGCTATGGCGAGGAGAAGATCTGGGGTTGATGGAGCGGGTAGAGAACCACTCAGAGCTATTCATGGCGACTGATAAGCAGCTACACAATGCATTAATGCATACTATGGGTTATAACCCATTATTATTGATTATAATGAAGTCTGTTACATTTTCTCTCATAGTTATGTCTGCCTCTGCCTTCACGGGGACTACAAGCTATAACATTGCAAAACTATATGCTTTAGTATATCTTTATGACTTAATATATGTAATGTAATATAATTATGTTTGAGTCATATGATATACGAGAGTTAATATTGTAACTATAATAATATTGATGAGCATCGGTTTAAAATGATTTCTTCAGAATTGCTAATTTAACTTTGAAAAAGTAAAAAGGTTACATCTTTGCCTATGTTTGTTGGCAATAATGATGTGTTCCTAGTCCACAAGATCACCCTTCCCTTTGGGAATTGTTTTATATTCTGTGCATGGCTGATAGCAAAGAGCCAAGGCTAAGCTGAGGTCTCCATATCTATGTGTATATATATATGCATGTGTAATTTGTATATGTCATGTACTGACAAAGTGGTTGAGAGTACTCTTTTTAGATGTCTATCAGATGGGTTCATAGCTGGGGGCGCAGGGGATCCCATGATTGGGGCAGGGGGTCCTGTATATAAGATATTTACACAGAAAAGAAAAGGGAGAGTCAGTTGGACTCACATGCCTCAGTCAGCCATATGTCGCCAAATGCACCCTCATGTGAATTTTGACGATAAAGAGGGTCCAGCATTGCTTGACTTCCATGCTAACGAGAGTCCAGCATCGTCTGACTTTCTCTCCAAACAGGGTCCAACAATGCCTAATTCATTGGTGCAAAAGTGGACTCTGGACTCTCTATGACTGCCCCGGGTCACAGAGAAGGTTAGGCACTGCCTGACAAGAGTTCAGCAGTGTCTGACTCTCATGTCTGAGAGATACTTATGTATTATAATAATGACCTGACGGAGTAGACCTATAACTTGACTGTCATTCAAGGATCAGGCTGACTCTCAAAAGGGAATAAATCTATGTGGCTATTAAAGGAGGCTCAGCCTAACCGTTGTTTAATAAAAAAATAAAAGTCCAGCAAACCTTAGTGAGTCCAGCGGAGGCTCACATTTTTCTCACTGTACTACCTGCTTGGGATGAGCAATGGCCATCCAGATAAAGAGCTGATGATAAGCCTCTAAATTGTTCACAAATTGCCCTCGTTTTGGAATTTCTGGAACGTGTGGAGATTCCTCGGCCATAGTTGATGGTACATGAAGGTGAATGTGATATATAACCTCTGTTAGAATAAAAACCATTACTGGTCTCATATGCTATGATTAATGTAAGCCTTAATTGAACGATGAATTAGTGTATCTACCAAAGACCATAATAATGTATTTGCCCTAGTTGTATTCATTGATTGTGGTACTGGTGAACTTTCTCTTTCCCAGTCACAGCATCTCCGGGTAGCAACCGAGCTACAAGATTCTCTTTTGCCTTTCACTCCAGTATTTATAAATATCTTACTTAGGAGTAGAGCTAGTTGAAGAAGGATCTATACAGTGTAACTTGTCCTAATTAGCTTTGAGCTGTGGACATTAATCAGGTCTAGTACCACCCTGGAGTAGACACTTCTACTTTAGCCCTCGGATGTTTAATCATTAGATAAACATATGTGTTAACTCCTTTAATTAGCCTCAAGCCAAATACCTATTCAAATAGCCAGAAGGCTTTGCAGACCGACTGTAAATGTATGTAAGGGCAGGCAGGTAAAAGAAGAATCAAGGTTACTTAATTAAAATGGAGTCGCCATTGAATGAGGTGTTGCTTGGTGCATCTGATTAAGGAAAGTGCTTAGTGACCTAACACAGAAAGTGAACGTTTAATTTAGTTGTGCACCGACATAAGTCTCACAAAAATAGTATCTCATGTGAGAAGAGCTAGGGTTATTTCAAAAACTCTATTGACAGTTCAGAGTGTCAATAAGAAAGTTATTTTCTCTTATTGACAATTTCCTTTTCGGAACTGCCTTTAAGAGACTTTGTTTCTCTCATCGACAGTTCAACCTGTCAATGCACCAATACTGCAGTGTTGAAAAACTCGCCGGCACACCATGCTGCATTCACGTACCATCATGACAAAAGTTGAAATGGTAGAATCCGGTTCTCTCTCTAGCCTCACACCATGCAGTAAAATACCTCATGGGTTTATAGAGACAGATAGTGTTTATATCCCTGCTACCATGTTTACACATCTTTCACTGTGAACAGGCTATAGACCTGAAATATACCCCACACTGACTTCAGATAAACCTCAATGTGTAAATAAACAATGAGAAGGGGGGATAATGGGGCTGGAACAAAACAGGGGGTTGTTGCAGAAGGAGTTGAAGTCAGAGTAATCTGTGTGCGACCCGAAACAAACATAAAGGTAGGCCTACCCCTGCTCCTGGCACCTCCACACCTAAGGTGAGGATCCTGAGGCTGGGGACTAGGCCTTCCACTAACGCCAGAGAGATAGAGGATTGAGTCTCTCTGGTAACACCAACAGTCTGAGTGGAGCGAAAACTGGTATTGTGGGCCTTTAACGGGAAGGTTTGGGTTTAAGGCTGCATTGATCAGGTATTGGACAGCATATAATACATGTTAATGTTAATAGCATGATTTTATCCATTAAAATTGTATTCTATTAGCTAACTGGTTCTGAATAAATTTGGTACTTAGTTAATTCTTAACACCCCCAGGTTGATACAATTGAAGGGCCATGATTCATTGATTACACAAACCTTGCTCTATTGTTTGATAATCATTTAAGTCTTTGGTGCTGAGATACTGTGAGACTGTACCTAATAGTGCTTGAAACTACGGCATGATATATGCCTTTTGTTGTTGTCCACAGAGCAATGGTGGAGTGACTGGCACCTCGTCCTATAAAAACATACAATAACAATATAACCAATAACAGAGTAAACTATTCTCATTAGTAGGAAGTGGAAAAAGGGTCCACACAAGTAGTATGTGTACTATAGCGCTGGGTGGTTCTCGATCCGGATGGAGCAAATTGCATCACAGCAGAAATTGCATGGGCCTCTTATTTACCCATTATATGGATTATGCATGTTGGGTCGAGCAATTGAGAGCAAATCATTCTCCCACCATCTACTCACTGGGCTACTCCCATAATACATTATATTATCATATAGGCAATGTCAAACGTGGAATATAGATCCCTCTGCACTCTGCTGTATTGAAGACACATATCTACACAAATTAAAATGTAGAGATATCAACGATTTCCCCTCATATGATGGAAATCAGTGAGTATGTTATTCGAGAAACTTTCCAGCGTATTCTTCCAGATTGTAGGACTATGGAAGGGGTGAAGGCTATGAAAAAAACGAGAGGATGGGAACGATTTGGCGGATTAACCCCATAACTGATATATGCCCTATAGTTCCATAGGGCGTGGGTGTGGGAAAGTGGATACAAGTTGTAAACTCAGCTATCATTGACTTACTATATAAATACCCTGCATGGCTAGGTTGTGACTGCAAGCACATGAATAGAAGCTACTTAATATACAATTTAGACTTTCTGATAGTTGACCATCTGAACCCCTCCGCCCCCAACATTATATGAGCTTAAATCATTTTCACACTTTTCGATTCTCATCTCACATGAACAGGCTTGTGCAAAGTCATCCTCAGCAATTAGTTATTCCTGGATGTGGTTTGAACTCACTGTGCCGTTTTCATTCACAGGTCACCCACGCAAAGATGTATTGATGTCATAATTTAAACAGCTGTATGACAACTTGGCTATCCTTTAATGCTGTGTTCAGAAACATCATGACGCTCACATGAGATATTGTAGGTCCACTTGGAAGGGACCAATTTCCATGGAGGTAGCCAAAACATCTTACTTAAATCATTAGTATATATCATACAGTACACTGTAAAAATATTCCGTTGAATATACAAAGAATCAATGTAAAAGTTTACGGTGGATCATCATAAATGTGATTACAGAGAGGCAGTGTAAAGTCAATCAATTCTAATTTGAATATCTGTAATCTAGTATGGTGAAACACAGTTTATTCATTTACTGTGAAGATACGTCTTGTAAAAATCTTCAGTTGAATATACAAAGAATCAATGTAAAAGTTTACAGTAGATCATATCGTAAATGTGATTACGGTGAGACAGTGTCAAGTCAATCAATTTTACTTTGAATATCTGTAATCCAGTACAGTGAAACACAATATAGTTTACGGTGAAGCTATGTTTAATTGATGTTCAGTTTTATCACACCCAGTGGTGCCAGTGATTCTCCATTATTTTAACGGAATTCTTTTCACAGTGTATGGTGCTGTTGATGCTTTCAACTGCTTTCCTACATTGACTTGGAGCTAGGTTCTGAGACTCCATATTTTGGCTTCAAAGGTTGCCTCCGTTATCTTCATGGCCCTCCCTATCCCTGGGTTCTGTTGCACAACTATTTCAAGTTGACGAAGTGAAACAAAACCCATCGTATAATTGTATCTGGACGTTATAGAGTCAGAAATTATACTGTAGTGTCAATACTATAGGGATAAGTGCTGTATGATTATATATGTCTACATCAGTCGACTGTTAACCTGCATTCTATTGGTTGGCGCATCCCACGTTAGCTAGTGAAGATTTAGCGAAAACACTCAGTAAACAGAGTTAGTGAAAAGCATAACCGTGTGGTAGTATCCACTGCAATATAAATGCCGTTTGGAATATCTAACAAACGACAGCCAAACAATTTGAGAAAAAGAGGGACATAGATAAAGCATGAATAAAGATGTTAGTTGTGCACCACACCCCGCCCATGTCTGGGCCTTATATAGTGCTGAGAGCCCCTAGACAGGGAATTGGCTGCCCCAGCTAGACCAGGGCAGTGATCTACAATCGCACTCACCTTTAACCTTTAATTTTCCTCCATGGTCAGCAAAGAACATCTGTAGGTAGAGGGCTGTGGGTAGATTGGGGAGGCAGGAGGAGGAGTTTACGGGGTTCTGCAGGAGATTGTGTTCTGTTAGGGATGAAGACTTCTTATGAGAAACTCGCTGGAAGTTTTGCCTTGAGCAATCATTTACCAGGGCTGCTTCTTGATCTACCTTCTTTAGATAAATGGAAGTAAAGCCCTCCGGGAATGATATAGGCATACTTTTGAAGTTTGCTTCCTAAAATGATTTTGAAAAATAAAAACCTTTACTGGCGTAAGTAGTATATTAGTTAAGGAATGCTGTTAAGGAAAACTGATTTTAAAATTACCTTTAATGGTATAAGAGGTAGGAATAGCTGCAGAAACAAGTATGGAATCCTTACATGATTTAAAAAGGTTGGGGGATACACCCATATGCAGAAACAATACAATATGCTGTGACACTTCTACTAGAACCTCAACCCCTCGCTATTGCAGCCGATGGCTATCATATTTGTATTCTAACTTCGGAATTATAATAATTAGGACTTACTTTTACATGCCCTATACTATAATTTATAAGTCTAAGACCTCACTAACTGACCAAAGAAATGCCCATTCCCCCTACTCCATACAGTCAACATAATTTCAACTCCAGGCGGAAGTAGAGGTGCCAGCCGGGAGGTAGCCTGTCTGACCTTTCGGGTCAAGGTCAGGGCAGGTCAGCCCAAGGTCGTTTAAAGGTCAACGGCACGTGAGTGACCTTGAAGGTACACTGCATGCTGGGAGGGGGTGGGGCATGTTATGTGGGGGGAGGAGGAGGTGGCTGGGGGTGGAGGACTAACAAGGTAAACTCGGTTAGCGCCTGGGGGTCTGGATGGGAGGGAGGGGGTGGTAGGGAGGGGAGGTCACAGGTATAATGTTATGGGGGAGAATGTGGACGATGGTGTCAACTAGTTGTCTCCCCCTGTTGATTATCTAGATACCTTGAACCTCTGAACGGTTTCGTAATATTAACCGACACCAATGCAAATAATATTGATATAGACAGTTCATGGTTAACAATTATCCTTACTTACCCTAAGTGACTAAAGGACTTGTTGTAAGCTCATCTCATCAACCAATACACGCGGTGCTATAGTTTGAGAACAAGCTGATCCCAAGCTCTTGACTAAGTCTTAGATCTACACCATTTTACCGAGTCCACTAACTTACTATGCGTAACAGTTGAGTAAGCATGACAATAAAAGACATAAAAATATCTATATTTACCCGGCTGTTTACCATATAGTATATGTAAAGATCCCAAGTGCTAATACTGCCAGGTTTTCAGTCCGATACCTCGATATCTTAATCCTTGTAACATCACGCACAGTATAACATGAATGAAAGCCATTAGGGTCTGATCAAACAAAAGTAAATACCCCAAAAGTAACCTCAAATATTAAACCAGTGCTGGACACATATGAACTACTCACCTGCCCATGTCCAACAGGGTCCAGTCAGAGTCTACAATATAGACTCCGGTAAGGCCCATGTCCTGAAAGGTCTAAGTAGAAAAGCTTCTATGAAACTCAAACAAACCAGAGTGTATAAACCTGTCCTCACTGAACAGTAAACAGTGCAGGCCATTATTGGCGGGAAAATATTGGGTCTTCGAAGACAAATGCCGTCTGCTCACGTCTCCTGTGTATGGTACCCAGTGGGCACAGAACATTGAATCAACATTGAAAAATGGTTGTCAAAGTTGATTCAATGTTAATTCAGCGTTGATTCACCGTTGATCAGAATGTTGTGCCCACTGGGTAGCCATCTTGGTGCTGTCTCAAAATGGCAATGGTGTATCGTTTGTATTGAAGTGCTTTTACTATATTTGATCAATGGTTCAGGCAAATGACTCGTCGTGTGCTGGCGAATGTTGTAGAGGGCTTAGAGAGTGTAAAGGGTGGTTTTGGAATAAAGCTGGTGAATAATTGTAGTTAATCTACTAGTGGTAGTAAGGTGCTAAATGTGTATGTTCTGTACATGTGTAAGAGACAAACTTGAATAATTAAAGTGATACTGCATGTTCTGATATTGAATAGAGAGTGAAACTTCTGACCCAAGAAGCAATTGAATTAAGGGTCATCATATCAACGGACTAAGCATAATTCATCCAGCAATCCTCTCTGTTCAACACGCCGGGAAAATTGATCCATTCCACTCATCGATGGAGAATACATCAATGCATGGGCCCATGATGGGGAAATGGATGAGAGAATACTCAGCTGTGCTCAGCCCTCAGACTGGGCACCCAGGAACTCTCTCATTAGGACCGGCATCAGAATATTTATGTTGTCTCTGTTGATAATACCGTATATCTAAAATTGTATCAGCGATACCTGCATAACCCCAAGAGTTTAAAAGTGCTGGTTGATATAATCCTTTCCCCGTGCCAATGTATACTTAGCTTTGCACAGCAGTGTTAGAATCCCCAGTGGCCTATTTGTGGCGTTAATTTAGGTAGGGATTATCAGGTGGATGCCATTAGCCGTATAACAAATTTAGAGTTTAGGTGTAAAGCACTGTTGTCTTACGTACAGTTCAGGCTTACTCATTAGTCTGCAGGAGATGACACTGGGTGTATAAAATCCCCTAGAAGAGTTCAGAATGGTCTGCGGACAGTCCAAACGACGGAATTAGAGATTTTAAATGAAATAGGGTAAGATATCATTATAAGGGACAGAAAGGAGACCTCCGGCCATAGCCACCTGTGATGATGATGATGATGACAAACGTTGATCAGTGTTAATGAATCAGACACATCCCTGTGTGAACATGGACATACTCATAATTATAGATGAATGGAGCATTCACACTGATTCATGCATGATACTCCATCCACATTAGCATTTCTCAGTAAGAATAACAACTTAATTCTACTGTTTTACACAAAGAGAGGATAATTTTAAAATTACAGATGTAGATGTCAAGCTTAGGCTTTGTGTCCGACTCCTCACCCTCAGAAAAGTCAGCGTCATTGTCGCTAAAACCACTCTCACATGAAAGTCAGGCACGTGAGAGTGGTTTTAGCGACAATGACGCTGACTTTTCTGAGTATGCTGTTGAAACTACCCTATTCCAATCAGGACATATATGATTATAAATATATTGGCAGACATAACGGGAAAATGACCCGTAAAAGCCTACAACTATCAAACATATCAAAGGTAAAGGAAACTAAAATGAAGAGCAAATTTTGGAAATGCCCCCTTCTCTCCTCCTTTTCTACTGTTTTTCTTCTCTTCCTACACATTCGTGGTATCGCCATTATCCACCGTCCAAGTCACACATCCTATAGTCGGGTTCCCTCTGCCCATGTCACTCCAAACGAATTGTCAATATAGCCCCGATAACAGTATATCAAGCACGTCGAGGATTAACCTAAAAATACCCAACGAAATGAGGCAAATCCCCCCTGTCAACACCCTGATCATCAAACCAACAACCCATATAAACTCCAAACACGGGTCCTCGACAAGAACAGATTTGCACCATTTTCCCACTTACTTGTCCCCCATTGTAACACTACCCTATAGAAACACCAAGAAAACAACCCATTGTTGTGAACTAAATCCTCACCCTTTACTTCCCCTTTTTTGTCCAGGTCATCTCGGCTTTAGCACGACTGGTGGTTCAGGGTGGCCACGCGAGGGTGGCCGCTGCACTAATATTTGTTTTAAAGTCACAAAGATCTTGTTTTTAGCTTCACACCCTAGATGCCATTGTTGTGATGGGTGGGTGTGGTAAAGGAAAGGGGAAGGGGGGGTGGGGGTTAAAGTCTAAAAGTTACCTCTGTGTGTGGCCTTTTCAGGGCCTTGTTGCACTAGCTTGTATCAGAATTATTTTGAAAATTCTGATGATGCAATAGCAATATTCATGGTAACAAAGGCAGGTAGTGGTGATCGCGTTGATATTCAAACACAGCGTAAGTTTTCTCTTTGCCAAATGTACAGCATTTATAAATGCGTCATTATTATTAGCTTCCATCAACTGCCGTAACAAGATTATTAATTAGATGGGGACATTTGTGACATGTACTACTAATAGATCATGTCACAGATCATGTCACATAATTATGAATCCCAGTGGGCACAAAATTCAGTTTAACTTAAAATCAACATTTAATCAGCTTTGAATCAACGTTAACAACCATTTATCAATGTTAATTCGATGATCTGTGATCACTGGGATACACATTACTCTTTTTAAGGTGAGATCCTTCTTTGTCAACTGAAAGCGTTAAAATGTAACAAATCCACTAAATTGTGTCAACGTCCAGTATATACTCGTTGAAATATGAATATGAGTACATGTAATGGGAAAATCTTCCTTTCACTTTTAAGACATGCACCCCCTTCTGCAACAGACCCCTGTTCCCATTATGCTCTCACCATTATACCTGAGTGTGCATAAATCTCCTTCAAATGTCTGTTACTTTTGTTTCCACTCGGGCCCCTAGCAGTCACGCTCATGTTTGGTTTAAAATCAAAGACACCCGACCATTGTTTCTTCAACCCTCCTCGTTAGAGTGCTAACATGTTCAACGTTAGTTCTCTGCCCCAGACCCTAGAACTTGAAGGCCTGACTGCAGTCTGGTATGGTATAGCTGGCGCCATCTTGAAAACATGGATTCCCCATCCGAACTGTTTGAAGGAAGCAGTATGGAGATATGATTTATTATATCTATTATGACATCATATGGGTCAGTTTTTCCTGTTGGGCATCATAATGCTTTCACGGCAATCGTCTTTGGGCGGCATGATGAATGAATGTAGATCTGGCGAGTAACTCGCGGGGGTGTACAATGTATTTATGCATCATGCCGGTATACTCCTAAATGGTCGACATATTGCACCGTGTTCTGTATTGGTGTATTTAAATATGAAGCCAAATGAACATGAAGAGTTAAACATGTTATGTGTTATGTGAATCTGAAAAACACTAATAAAGAAATGAGGATCACCTCAAAAAAACTTAAGTGAAATAGAGGTTTCCAAACTTTGATTTCGTGTCACGATGGCCATGAATTTAACACTCGGGATTTAACACAAGTCGTGAACACGAAACTGTCACTGGTAATCTGAACCTGAAGGTCTTGTTGTGCACTTTGGGGGTAAAACATGTTATTTATAAAATTGTAATGCAATGCCTAGTGTGAAAGAACAAGGAGACCTTTCAGAGAGGTGTGGTTATTGGGATTAATGTCTTAGTTTAACATGAGTCAGCGTGTGTATCTGATGCAAGCCTATCAGGGGTTGCGGGGAAGGTTGATGATTTGATATAACTTGGAATCTTGGTGAAAAGTACAAATGAAGTGTGAAAAGACAGATACGATTTTGTTGCTATACTATACAAGTTTAGCTCCACTCTATCCATAAGGGTGCAGCCCATCCGTTGGAGTTCCACAGATTTTCTATTTCGTCAGTTAATTATCAGAATATGGTGAATGCAATAGAACTTATCATCGATTCAGTGTACATGACATGTAAATACTCACTAGACCGTTTCCCATGCCATAAAATCATATTAAATTCAGAAAATTCAATTACGGATCCTCCTCCTCCGAGAGAAGGAATGGAGGAAACCCTGGAATCCAGGGGCATGGAAAGGAGGGGGGGGCGAGGGGGACATGCCCCCCCCCTCCCCCACTTTTGGCCAAACCCAAAAAAAGGTCAAACTAAAACGGTCAAGTGAAAAGGGGTCAAAAAGGGTCGAAACACCCCTTAGTCCCCCCTACTTTGAAACTGCTTGCCACGGCCCTGTGGATTCGTGCGGAGTGTTTCAATGACGTCTATTAATAGGCGTAATTTATTTCGTAGTTATCATATCAATAACATCTGTTTTATTTTCTCATTTCAGCCATCCTCGCGAACTCGCTGTTCACCTTCCAAAACCATGCTTGCTCAAACGACAGACTTGATCTCCGGTGCCCGTTCGGTACGACGATACGGGTACAGTGGGCAAAATTTGGGAGGCAGGCCCCAAGTAGTGAAATATGTGGTTCTTTTGTTATGATGGACAAGAGCAAGAGTGCTGAGGCCTCTACCAAGAGTATATTTCTGGAGGATACCAACTGTGAAGCCAAGACATCACTAGAGGTAGGGTACCATGTTATCTAACCCTTTAAGAGCCGCATACTGCTTTATTCTTTTATGCCCCTTGGTCGTCATGATTCCTGAATCCAACCCTTGCGAGTAATTCGTCAGAGCTGCATTCATGCATCATGTCGATCCTGTATATGGGCGTGATATACTCCTAAACGGTCGGCATGATGCATGGATGAGTATTACTCGCCAGAGCTGTATTCATGCATCGTGACGAGGACATAATAGATGGTGGTACTCTTAACATCGTGGATTTACAATTACAATAAAATAATGTCTCTTGATACATGTTCTCGATTCTCAGGTATGTGAATCATAGAAAGTAGTCTTCTGTCTTCACCCCCCCCCCCCTTGTCTCCAATTACAATCTCAGTACTTACCCAATAATAGCCATTGGAAATGGTCGACATGTTCAGGTTGGACCTGCTTTAGGCTTGTGTCCACTAGCATATATTATAAGACTGTTTTGGCACTGAAAAACACGTTTAATAAATGCTAGTGGACACGGGCCTATTACCGAATGAAAATGCTGTAAACCTCAGTCATCATATACTATACCATAAATCCAAAAAGTAGTCTGAACATGAGTTGTTATTTTATGGACTATATAGGAAATTGCCTTTGAAGTAATTTGTCATTCAATGCCATACATCAAAACTAACTACAGAAAAACCAGCATAGAATAAGAAAGACTGAAAATAACTTCTTGAATTTATTATAGCCTTTATACATGAGAAGTGCAAGGCCCTATTGTACACCAACATGTCGTTAGCTATACCTTAGGGCTGATGACAGAGTGATCTATGTAATGCCTATTGTGAGTCTGAGATTAGAAACGATGCCCCCATAGTGGGTGAAGTATGTTCCCTGTCTATGTGATAGGGTGACTTGAATGGGGTCTAGTAACATGTTTTGTCTGGGGCAAACAGAGGGCAGGGTGACATTGCCATAATTTGTCCCTAGGTCTAAGGGGACGTTGTCTCAAGTCAATGAATGTGACCCTATCTGAATAGCATATACGTCCACATGTATAATCCATTTAAAATAAAATATCTAGAAGGCTGGGAACCTTCTAACTAACCCTATATAATCTCAGGAAATATACAACCACCAATTCAGGTAGTTATGTAGTTTACCTGATTAAGTATTCATCTAATTATACACATAGACAATAGATTATTAGAGATGTGTACTAACCCCAGTGCTGTATGTGATACAGTTATATTGTTGAGTGTTATTGAAATACGAAGTCTAAAAATTGTCTCAGGTAGCAATCTATTGTCGAAGAACGCTTAGTCCATGAACGCACCGATTCATTATAATTATTTTGACACAATATAGGTGTGTTCGATTCACAATCTTCTCGTTTAGACCACGATTCAGGCGTTAGTATAGATGTTCCTCCATCCTTACAAATACAGAACACCTTGTTCAGATCAGCCTGTCTAGTGTCACTACCCTCACCACCCACACCCCGACCATGTCCTTCTATTTACAAGGTAACCAAACCATCTGGTGGTACACCCACTAAAAGGGGAAACACTTTAAAGTGGATCCCACCTACTAGTTTTATGTTCCATCTCACAGGTGGGATCCAAGAACATGCTCCAGGACTTGTTCAGGGGTCAGTCTCATTCAAAGAGGGATCACTGGCCCCTCTCCCCCAGTTCCCACCAGACATATGTAGTATCACTATACTGCTATATTGGGATGTCACTGGTCGACCCTATACACGTGCCATGATGACAGTCGGGGTGATGGCGAAGGACACTGAGAAGTTACTGATATTGTTGGTTCCAATACATTACCCCCTCTCTTATGCTATAATGTAGGAATCGGAAAATAATCTAGTATAGTCATTAGGGTCATCGGGGGACAATATGGCTGCCTACATAGGCTAACCAGCTACATCCCATAAAAAGATGCACTGGTGGAGGGTGGAGGATCAGTTGGATCAGTTGCGGTGTATAGCCGGGACAGTCAACACTTACCTGGGTCAGGTGAAGGGATCCAAAACTTGACCCTCGGTTTTGACCTTGAGTCTGTCTGACCTTGGATGACCTTGGAGGAGGGTATGGGCAGGTTGTAGGTGATATAGTGCAGAGTAACCTTAGCAGGTGGTTCCGCCAGGAGACAGGTTTGGGTATGGGGGAGGAGGGGTAAGATGGTCAGTCTTTGATCATTGGTATATATAGGGCTCTAACGCATTATCTGATATCAGTAGCTTATAATTACCGCAGGCTGTATATCATTGAGTTCTTGAGGGGCTCAAATAAATATCGCATCAGCATTGTATATAGACATAACAAATCGAGAAACATACTATAGGTAGAAAGGTAAAAAGACCAGAGTGTGGACTATAAAATAGTGATCGACACAAGGAGAGAAAGGCAAAATGACAGTGTCAAAGACGAGAAGGAGAAAGAAACAGAAATAGTCAGAGATCAAGAGAATTTAACCAGTGGTCGACTATTGGAGAGAAGAGTCGTTGTTTAGAGGTTTACTTGCAGTACGACTTATGAAGTTTGACTTAAGGGCTACCCACATACTAGTTAGGCCCCTATCAGGAGATCATCAGATACGGAGACAAATTGTACTGCCTGGTACCTGTCGTCAAGCCTCCCCCGGCCATGTAACAAATACCACAGGGATCAGATCGTACAGATATGAGACAGTCTCACCACTACACTATACATTACACACCAACTATTGTGAGAAAGTCTCCTTACAACCCAGGAGGTGGAGGCTCCTCCTGGGCCTAATTGCTGGTGTATCCATCTCCATCCACCTCTTTCTAGTCTATACAGGTAGCAGGAGAAGGGAACTGCAGGAGAGGGGGGGGGATTCAGCATACAATGCATCAGTACAAACGGTATCGGGGCTTCAGTAGATCATGGTGGTATATTTGGTGACTTTCTATTGAGATCTGCATTCCCTGAGGAAACACTGTTAGAAGTAAGTACTGCTCCTGTACAGCAAATATTGCAGGCAACTTTGGTTCCACTATATTTTGCTGTAGATCTACAGCAAGTGAGCTTGTGTATATTTACAATGTACTGTACAGGGCCAGCAGAATCTTCTGTTACTGTACAGCAAAATTGATTGTAAATTATAGTCTGAAGGTCCTGGGTTCGCCTCCCAGTGCTGGTGATATTTTTAATCATTCATATCAGGGGAAAACAAATCTTTGGTGGATGTAGGTAAAACAAGAGAAGTGACTCGACCAAGGATTGAACTGACGACTTGTGATGTTGGAGATGGGCCCTGATCTGTTGCGCCACAGAGCCAGTGTTACAAACATTCATATTGGAATATATCTCTACTCTACTTCTCAACTGATTGATTATACTTTGTAAAGGTCTGGGGTTTGACTCCCAGTGCTGGTGACAGTTTTAATCATCCATGTAAGGGGATAGCAAATTTTAGGTCGATGTAGGTAAAACAAGAGAAGTGGCTCGACCAAGGATTGAACTTACCACCTGTGGTGTTGGAGACGGGCCGTGGTCCATTGCGCCACAGAGCTGGTGTTACAAATGGTCATATTGGGATATAAGCTACCTCTGCCATGTCTGTATTAAATGAGTTACAGCCTTGTTGCTAAAGATCCCTAATGAGAGGTGGCTAGACCAAGGCTCGATCCCACAACATCTTGTGTACATATTACAGGGAAAAGTGTTGTAGATCTACAAGTCACCACGGTAACCTGCATCTACAGTAACAGAATTGTACATGTACAGCAAAATTTGCTGGATTATTCTTTACAGCTTAAGTACTGTACATTTACAGCAAATTTTGCTGTTCACGAACAACAACTTTTTACAGTGAAGGCCAGAGCACTTAAACGCAAAGGTATGGTATGTGTAACACTGACAAGTATGGACACCAATACTCATCAAGGAAATATCAACTGAACATTTCAGGAGAAGGAATAACACATTAGGCCTGCATCCAATGTCACTATCATGTCTCTACGTAAATTATACACATGCGAATATGGCCCAGGGCTCTTGGTATTTCTTTGATGTCCTCTGGAAAGTACATAAGCCGTATTTACACGTACCTGTATAGGTTACCACAAGCAAGCATTGGATATCCCTATGCGATGTTCATAGGCTATACATGTACATGTGTTTCCTGCTTTCTCTGATCTCTTGATATCTTCACATTTCCTGAGGTTCCCATCCATGCTGGATCTGGATATCAGTTACTCCTAGAAACTCTCTGACACAGTGTTAAAAATGCCATGTTCTACAATATAATTATAACGTCGAAGCATCAATATTATGTTAGGTATTCCACATTGGAAGTGATTGTTCAATAACAGTTGCATCAATGCGTTTTAAATAACTAGTGCTCAATTCAATTATTAGTTCACAGGATATGCACGTCGAACTATACAGCATGCTATGGCATAAGGCTTTAGAATTTTACTAAACCAGGAAGGGTATATATGGTATGAGGGCCATATAGGAGGGCAGGAGGGGTCAGTGTGGGTCATTAGGGGTCAGTGGGGTGTGTCTGTGTGTAGGGTGGGAGTGGATCCCCATGGGTTGTCCCTATTGCCGCAGGTGTTATGAGTGCTGGTGATTACAGGGTGGGTAAGGGGAGGGTTACATAGGGTGGTAGTCCCCCACCTCACCTGCCTTAGGGTGATGGCTATGTATGTGTGGTATTATGGGTGTCTGAATAAGAGGGATGTTCATGCAGGGTGACATCCACATTAAGCCTGGGTTCCACCGGAGGCGATTTTGGCATTCACCAGTGTCATATATATATAGCGTCAATGGACATTGCACGGGATTCATGGAGTTTAAGAGCAGTGTGTATACATAAGCACATTTGCAAACCCCCCTCCAGTTATAAAGGAATGGTATGTGCCTTACCGTATATTGGTATGTGTATATAATCATGCCCCAGGAGCGGGGCGTTTCTTAGTATGGGTTGTGGCAGGGGGTGTCTTGTGGGGGTGACATACAGCCGTACCCCCCACGTGGACACACCTGTCTCACCTGCTTGTACCTTAGGGTGGACCCACCTGTGCAGTGTCCTCACCCCTGTTTGCTGTCCCTGTGTCTGACCCTCACAATGAACCTTATCATACAGGTCTCTGTCCCCATGACTAGACGAATGAAGAAGGTTATGGAATATAGCAGGTCCTCATATCAAATGAGGACCGTTTTGAATTGGTGGGGACCAAAACCAAGATAAATTCTTTAAAAATCTGAAATCCCTCTCCCACAAGAAGGGAAGGGTTGAGGCGGGTAGGGGACTGTTTCCTAAACCACCAGGCGTCTCTGGTGTCGCCAACAGGGATTTATCGACCGTCACATGAGTCCCGGCGAGAAAATGCGAGAGGGCATAAGAAGAAGACAGGTCTCTTCTTGTCGGTATCCAACAATGAAATGGGTATTGGTTTTTCGGGAATTCAGAGGGGAATAGGGGGGGGGTAGGGGTGCTAGGCTGTGAGCAGGGGCGGATCCCCCCTCGGGATATCACGTGGTCTCAGTGGGGCGTGTCACATGACCTAGGTGTCATGGCCGCCGTGTAGGACGTGTTATACACGTGTAGACTAACATCCTTGTGTATATATGGTCAGCTCCATGGACATACATTATGGTCAAACACAAATGGTCTGCTGTATTCAAATTTGACAAAGGGCAGGTTCAGAATCTGACTATTTTGAGTTTTCCCCATTACTTTTCATCTATATCTGCCTCCCTGCCTTTGTCCTTGCCTATCTGTCTGTTTGTCTCTCTGTCTCCAGATTGACGTCTTTTACAAGGGGTTGATTCATAGAGATCTTAAAATGAGGGTTGTTAACAGAAGAGATAGATAGATGAATCAAGCTACTTGGCACGTTAATCTAGGCTGTAGAAATGATGTTGTGTTGCCTTGTGGATCTTTGATACTCACTGTACCAAAGGACCTGTCGACCAGACTCCATTACAGTGCACATTCATTGCCAGTCCCATGATAAACTTTATGTCACATGCCGTTGATTCTTTATATGCACGACCATTAGAGAGACAGGCCTTCCCTCTCAACTGCACCCCATTGTGCAATACCAGGTATAAGGTTAACAGACCCTAATGCATACCCTAATAACATGAACATGATCTATCCCATTACTATCAGTCCCATTCCCTATATAAACCAGTAGCTCATTTACCTCCACATGTCAGAATGGGTGAATTCCCTTTTCAAACCTAGCACTTTCAGGGTGATTTCCCCATTCTCAACCCCTGTTTGATCTGACACCTCCCATTGGGTCTCAAGACCCTTTCTGTCCAGGATCATTTCCATGAGGGTTGACAGGCACCTAGATATGTCACAGATATGTGTAGGGCCTTTATCCCTAGGGGTGGACCCATGTTATTCTTGCTAAGGGGAGTGTGGCATTTGATGTATAATAAATTCACTTTAATTGAATTCAGTAGAAAGGTGCAAGTGGAGCCGAACCCGTAAACAGAGATGTATTGGTTGGGCTGTCTGATGTATACTATTAAGGTATATAGGGGTGCTTTTGAATAGGTCTCTATACATTGACCCTATACTAGTGTATATACATGTCAGTTTAGTATGTTAAGGACGTTGGCTATTTACATCTGTAACATAGATACTGAAATGGCAAATTGGAGAGCAGATCCATGTACCCTAACGTGATAGTTTCATTCGGATTTGTATCAAGATGTTACACGGACTATATCACATTATCAGTGAACTCTCACTTTTAATAGTCTCCACCTCAATGTGGTCACGTTTAGGGGGGGGGGGAACACATTATATAACCACACTGTTAGTAGTAGGTGTAAATGAACAGTAGAATCTACTGTAATTTTACAGTATATACTACGATTCTACTGTAGATGTACAATATAATCTATTGTCAGTTACAGTATAAACGATTTTTGGGTTTACCCTTTACAGTGTACAATATATATGAATAAGCTCTTGCTAATGTGGTCACATCATTGGTATGGTCACTTTTCGAAAGTCGCAACCTGCGGTGATCGCAATAAAGAGAGATAACTGTATATATTCACAATACGATCTGTATATATCTGATCAGACTTGAGAACGGAACATTCAGAAACATATTGAAAATAAAAAGTGCCACATGATATGAATCGTTCACGAGAATACCAGAATACCACAAAGCTCAGAATGGATACAATGCATTTAACAAACCTAGAAAATTCTGGAGTGACGGGTGAACTCCTTGAAAGTGTCATAACTCATATAGAAAGCTACATCTCTGTTAAACAACTTTCTGTGTTCATCCTTGTATGACCCGCACCCCCTTACTACTTCCTCCCTATGTCCTCCCCTACCACACAGGCCACACACATACATACCAAAACGGCCACTTTTCACGGTGGTGAACTCACTCTGTCATAATTGTCATAACAGAAAGCATTTACTTACTCGGGTGAGAGAAGGACACCATTCAGACAGGTGGAGGTGAGAGAAAGTGACCCTCCCCCCCCCCTCACCTCTCTCTGGCCCCCATCCCACCGACTACCATTACATTATCATCTCGCTATTAACATGATTAACATGTAGACATCCGTGTAAAGGTCACACACTTCAGAGTCCAGCCGCCGGCCAGTGGTCACCAGCTTGTTCTAAGGCCACTGGGAGTTAACTCAAGGTCATTTCAATGTCAACGTCAACTCAAGGTCATTTCATGAGGTCAACCCAGGGTCATCGTAAGGTCAAACCGTCAGGACTGCCTCATGATCTACGTGATTAAACGTACGTTCTGACTGCAATTTGTGATAATTAATACTATCCTGCATTTAGGATGACGTTAGCTGGTCCTAGGTTGGAATGAGAATTCCTAGTTTGTTAACAAAACGTAGATTCCGACTGTCCCAGTGCCGGTAGGTTCTAACGCATCTACACTATACTCTGTTTGTATAATTGCCACGCAAAATACACCTCCCTTTTATAGGCATTCCTATATCTCAAGCCTATATGACTAGAATTGTCCGCATGACCATGTGTATCACTATCAGTCTCCCTCATCATTCCTATTGTTTAGGCCACTCAAAAAAAAAAAGTGGTTTCTCATCACCAAGGTCTGAAAAATGTGACGAGGGAGGCTTTTATTTTTTTATTTATTTTTTTTTACTTGCGGGCTAAAATGTATGGGGATACTATGGGATGATATACGTTTTTCATGACCAAAATTCACATTTTAGTACTTAAGAATTTATGTATCTTTGAAAGTGGAGAAAATGTTATTTATTTCTATCCTACTGCATTACTGGCAGTATTAGCTTTAATTTGATACCAAATATCGCAATATTCGTCCATTTTTATCATATTTTTCCTCAAAAGCTGATTTTTATGATGCGTGCGGTGATGAGAAACCATTTAATTTTTTTAAGTGGCCTTATATTCATTCTTTGTCATATGCCTTAAATTCCTACCCTGAATGCGTTATGGCCCCCTACTCATTATTGTCGTTTAGATGACCATATGACATATTGGTGGGTTGTAAGTTAATGGGTATATATTCATACAGGGTATGTCTGTGTGTCTAGGGGTATATTTCAAAATTGAGTGTAAAGTTGGATCCCATCCTCTCAATAGAGGACTGGTCTGGGGAGTGATAGCTACAGAGGCCTTAGACCCTGAGGTATAGTGATGTTATTTGTATAATACGCAGGCCAAAAGGAGAAGTGTCATGAAAATGTGGGATCACTGTCATTTATATCCCTAGATGTATAGGTGGATTAGACTACCATATATCCTTCCCCATTCCCATCACTTTATAGCGTTTTATAATACATGCATTGCAATTAAGACCTGTGTACACATGTAAAGTAAATATATCCTTCATCTCCAGCGATAAGACGATGTCAACACCTGTAGGGTGACCCAGTGGGTGTTACATATCTCATCCCCTCTCTGCTCCTGTTCAGATTAAGACAAAGCTACATGTACAAGGTAACCCTAGTCCCGGCTTATCTGTCCCTGTCTAGCCTCCACTTGAGGCATGGAGCCTGATATATAGGGGTGGTACTGCATCCGGGCACTCGTGACGTGATTACCTCAGGCGCTGCTGCCACCTGACGGGGAGAGAGACATATTGTACGTCAGACGTAATCACGTGACGTAGATTTACGCAGAAGGAAGTATTCTCTGTATGTAGACCACTTGTGCTCTCAGAGCACGGGTAATACAGAAAAATGATTTCCTCAGTCTACTCTGCGACAATAGCATTTCAGCTGTCCCTATCGACTGCAATCACTCTTTTGACACATCTAGAGTCATATTTCTTTTGCCATGAAACTTCCTTTCGAACCATCGCCTTCTATGGGTCTCTGGAGGGATTGATGTTCAGAAATCCCCATTTTCATCCATAAGATACAATGGCTCAAATAGAAGCCTCAATCACTTATACACTGTTAGAAGTAAGTAGTGTTCCTGTACAGCAACTATTGGGGGCAACTTTGGTTCCAGTAAATTCTGCTGTAGACCTACAGTAGAATCTACTGTAGACGCAGACCTGAGTTCTAAAAAGGCTCACATATTCAAAATCTTGGAGATTTGAACCCCCAGGTTCCAATCCATAGTCCTGAACCATGACCACTACACCAGTGAATCCATGTCAGGTGCATTGAAACACCTCCTACTTATGTGTGAATGGTAATGAGGTCAACACAGGATCCCTGGGGACAATTTAGAACTAGACTTTTCATGTCTTATGGGTTAATATGAAAATTACCCTATTGCAGTAATGTACTAATAAGGACTGAACTACCATTAGTTGGAGTGTAATCTTGATGGCCTATAGATGTTTTTCAAAGTAAATTTTACTATCTTTCATGCAGATTGTTGAGATACATTGGTCTTATCCTCTGCATATTTTCAATAGAAACATTTCAGTGTACCAAAATATATTATACTTTAGCATTGCATCAGGAGAAATGTAGTTTGTGTGAGAGTTTCCTGCCGGGACTGGAACTGCTGACCCTCAGACTACATCTCCCACGGCTCTACCGACTGAGCTAGAGGGGCAATCACTTATATGTAGCCTGCATCAATAGGCTTTTGAAAGGATCAGGTCATATTTGAGCTGTGTAGTATGGTACTCCCTCCAACCTCTCTGCTCTCTCTCCCTCTGGTTGCTGGTTATGGGATTCGAACCTGCATCTACAGTAACAGAATTGTATGTGTACAGCAAAAGTTGATGTATTATCTTTTACAGCTAAAGTACTGTATACTTACAGCACATATTGCTGTTCACGAACAACAACTTTTTACAGTGTAGTTATGATAGTTATTATAGGGGCATTATACTCGATCAGCTGTTTAAGCCAAACAGTACAATATCACGACAAGATAAACCACCTAGGCCGTCACAGGCCCACAGATATTGTAAGAAGTTTGTGTTAACGCTCTCACAAAATTACAGATCAACTTCACTATAATATTAGGCAAGAATGGCCAGCCAACAATGACCGATGTATGACCTTGTGACCCTGTGGTATGAAGGTTAATACCACGTTTAGTACCTTAGTTATGTCCCAGTATGTATTAACCAGTAGGCCTCCCCATCTGTGGCCATAACCAGCTATAGAGTGGGATGGACGATGCTGAATGAATACTAAGTGTATGTATATGGATGATCTACTATGATGATTCAGCAGGCATGTTGTACTCGGTGACCTCTACTTATTTGTAATGATAGAATGTCAGGCCCTTACATGCTCTTACTTGCACCTCACCCTTTTGCCCCCCCCCCTCCCGCCTCCCCCTAAACCCTCAGTCAGTGCCAACATAAATATACAAGTCATATTACTATAGGTAAGCATTGACCGGTTTGACACTATGAATTCTCATTGACACATACGTGATGTCAGCCAATTACATTCAATCGATTTTTTATTAATAGTAATTTATTGATAGAGATTAACACTGTGTGTATTTAGACAATGGTAATTATATTACATCTGAATAATATGACATGCATGAAAGCACATGTGTACAAAATGAAATGGTCTTATAGTCATCAGACCACAACTGCTTGATATCACTCTGCAAGCTAGTTGATAACTTATGAATGGCACCAATCAGGTATAAGATTTCCTCATATAAAATCCAGAACCTACCCCGACATTCGCTTTTTCACAGCATCTATCTAGCGCTCTATGGCAAATCTATAGCGCTATAGGCTGCGACTGCCGGCATTGATCCTTTTCAGATAACCTTCAGATCCGTCCTGGGGCTATTGTAGATGGTGTAAGGGTATTTTCCCTTTATATCAGGTAAGGATGCCCTAGGGGGTTCTAACCACTTAGTCTAGCACCCCAGTATACCAACACTATGATGCCCCATTATGTGACATCGTACACTCTGTCTCTTGACATTTGGGGAGGTCAATTTCTAATTTTATCAAGTTGGGAGAGCAGCTCGTATTACATAAATTTTAGTTTAAAAAAAACATATTAACACCATATTAGGTCAGCTCCAATAGAAAACGGATCAGAAACCCTCTTTTTATTTCAAATTTCCACTACAGCAGCAAATAACGATAACACAATATCACCGTGGCCATCTCATATTCAGTATAACATTCAATTTAATCCAAAGTCTACCATGGGTGATAAATCCTTACATTAGATATACAGTAGGAAACTAAGAAAATCATGCAAAGATCTTAGAAACAGACCATACATGGGGGAGCTTCCATCTATCTTTGTAAGCACAGGCCATTGGATGTAAAAGGCAGTTCGACTGTGGGGGGGGGGGGGGCAACTTTAGCACGTAAACCATTGACAACGATGTGTTTTAGTGGTCCAACATGAAGTCATGGCCACCAGTCCATTCACATGGCCTGGCTGTTAGCACCTTAACATTATATACCACCCCCGGGGGACTAACTGTCCCCACAGTCAGGTCACAAGTGGGCCCTTTCTGTCCAGGTGGGACTACCTAATGCATGGGGAGTGGAGGCTCAAAGACTTGCCATCAATAGACCTCTCCACATGTGTGTATGTGTGTTAGAGGTGTTGTAGGTATTTTATTAGTCTACATAAAATTAATTCTGTTGGTTCTATACATGGTTTCCTATTTTGTACTAGATATAATGACAGCAGTATTTTAGTCCTGTAGGTTTAATATTAGTCTATAGTATATATCCAGAGTGACTCAAGTACGTGCACAATAATACTGAAAGCAATGTTTGCGGCATCATTAGGAGAAAGGCGTGGGGACACCTGCCTATGGAGCTATTCTTTTCTGATCCTCTTCTTGCCAAATCTAACGGCATCTCTCAAAAAGTCAACTTAAAGTGGTCCTTGGAATTACACTTTTCTTCAGTATGGATTAAAGGATATTGTAAGCTGTAATGGGATTCCGTCCTCGAATTTCAAGACCACCCACAGTTTGCTCACCTAAGGAGACACTACAAATCCCCCTCCCGAAATAAAGATATAAAATAAAGAAAATACAGAGCATGGGCTTCCTACCTTTCACAACATTTATGTACTCTTCTAGTCAAAAAGGTCTAGATAAAACAGCAAAAGGAATATAAAGTGTACACACACAAGTAAGGGGGATTTTTACTTACATGTATACATGTACACACCATTCGTGTTTTATACTGGTCATGAATATTAAGCAGTAAGAGGGGTGGGGGTCACTCCAAAGGGATTTAAAGAGAAAGGAAAAGCATTCATACATATGACAACTATCAATTAATAAGGTTGTACTGCCCTTGCACACCCAGCTTTTTATATGACATAAAAGAGATCAGCACGGCTGGTGCCCGATGCAAACAGGATCCTCAGGAACCTTTCTCTCACATCCAGGTTAAATAAAAGTTATTAAAAAAATATTATTGGTGGCAGATGACGTGCAGCGCGTGTATGCAGGCTGGGATATTAAGGCTAGACACTAATATCCTCTGTGAATTCCTGACAGAATCATTTATTTTCCAAACCACAGCTTAAAAACGTGTGTTATATATTATGACCTGTAAACACATGAATATGATTCGTTAGTATCTTGCCATGCATGAGCTACCAGACAGGGTCTATCCAGGGAGGGATATAGCTGAGGAGACATGTGATACTGGGTTCTAATGTCCTTGAGAGCTCTGACTGATGATTCGCGTACTGAATACCCGGGTACACAGGAGGGTGGAATGCACTTCCACTCCATCGTGTTTGACTTCTGAGGACATACAAATATTGACCGTCTTGTACTTAGCTTGTGGTTCTCTGGCAGGTGACCCTGACACATGAGAACATGTTAAGGGGGACATTTAGAGGGACCATCCCTGAATTGAAGCTTAATGTAAGGGCAAAATAGGCTAATAAACAGTACACGTTGATTCATTTATCTTGGAATGTGAAGTGTTTTCGTCTTTGATGCATAATCTAATATCATTATGTCATTGTGCGTTATCGTTTTAATTTAACGTCCATAATTATGTAGATATCCATGACCATAGTACCATTGACTCTTTATGTTGCTAAAAGATGGGATTTGTCATCATGATGCACCAATACTGCATTCGTGCATCATGCCGATCCTTTAAGAGTGTATTAACCTGTAGGGTGCGAGTTACTCGGCAGAGCTGCATTCATGTATCGTGACGACCAAGGGCATAATGCATTACTGCAGTATGCCATCCTCAAAGAGTTAAAGTGACGCATTAAAAGTGTCTGTACGAAAGAGAGTCACAAAGGAGTCAGACATATTGAGAGTCAGCCGGACGCTGAGGTTGTACATGACACACGTAGGGATGGGTCTTCGATAAACACCAAAACATGTAAGATGTTTCGTGCTTTGGCTAATCATCAATCCCTTTCCATCACCACATAGCTTTCCAGAAATGATGGCTGCGGCCATTATCATAAAAAAATAATTCTCCAGCCATGTATCTCCCCTGTGAAGATGACATTCACGTGGATAGATTAAGCTGTGTCTTTTCGCCCATTTTCTTAACGCCATCTTGACAGAGACCCAGGGGGGATCAAAGCACGTGACGACCGACTTCCCAGCACACTGTCGGTGATCCAACGCTTACCTGGTGCACCCTGACAGCATGTGTTATCACACTTGTCATAAATCTGTTAGGGGGTCTCCGTGGAGATATGGCGAACAGGTAGATGAGGGGTTGGTATGTGAGGTTAGACAGGGGTCTGGGTAAAAGCCGTGGGTGCTCAGAAGAATATATAGATAGTGATCCGCGGTGTATGGTGAAAACAGGTTGAAGGGTTGTCAGTGGATAAAAAGGTTTATAGCTAAAATTGTGGGGTTCCTGCAGGGCTTTATGTCAACGGGGGAGTAACCCGCTCTGAAGTTGTTGATAATTCTTATTGCCTGAGAAATCTATGATAATACGGTTAGTATTCATTCAACAGAAGACAGAAGATCAGAGACTATTCTCTCTTATGCACAAAGATAAAGGTGACAACCTGTGTTGCCAAAACTACTGCTTTTTAAACAGTTATATCAACATTAACTCTCACTTCTCTTCCCTGTGATGCTATCAGATGTAAAATATACAACAAGTATCAATCCTTTGATCCGGGTTGGTAAAACATCTAAAATGGTTACATGGAGGGACAAGCTATTAACGAGGAACTGTAACAAGCCAGTTCAGCAACGGGAAAGGCTGATGGAACTTGTGTGGGAACGTGAGGATTGTCTCCTTCTAGGTATGTTTATAGTATAGTCAGTCACAGCAACTGACAGAGGGAGACACCTGTCACTTTTTGTGTATCTAGTCCTCTAGGTAGATATCTCATCATCCTGTTTTCTTCACCCACCTGCAGCAGGTGACTGGGACATTTGAGTGTTGTGAACGTTTCCTCTCCCCCTCTGTCCCCCCCCCCTCTCCTCCGGCTGGTTTGTACTGTGAGGTGTTAAATAATTGTTTAATATTGTTTCTTATCAGCCTGCATCTGATTCTTTAATTTCCAAACATTGTTGTAGTGTGGATACTTGCATATATAACTAAAAATGACAGTGAAGGGTCTCTATGTTCACCAGTGTCTATCCAATAGCAATAGGACGGAGATGGATAGGGTCTACGGCAGGCAGGCATAGATCTAGGGAGTAAAAAGGTGGTCGTTGTGTGGACGTTTGTGGTTTACCACCGACCTCGAGGGTCAGGGCATGTAAAACGGTGCCCAATGTGGTTTGTTTTGGCGTGTGGCAGACCACAGAACACTGAATAGGGAAAATACAAATAATACAGATTTACATGAGCAGTGTCAATGAAAGACGATGGTATCAATCCACAATATGAATTCACATAGATCTAATACATCTTTTGGTATAAAAGATATATACAAGAAACCTGTAAATACATTATAAAGAATGTATAAAAAATACCATAGGCATGTCTCGGCCTATTATGAATGATATCCTGTATAAATATCAGGGCATAAATCCATTCAAAACCCCATCTCTCATATGATTATGTCATGTAAAACTTTAAGAAGACAGTACACGTGTATTGTGTTAGCATCCCCACATTCCTGTACATATATCTAACTGACAGTACAGTGCGGGGTCCTGTGGTATAACTGAACCAAAGTCGTTATCACTGAGCAATGCCAGCAATTTACTGTGATAGCCAAGTACTGTGCGCCCCTTCTGGAAATCTGTTGACAAGGCATCCTTTTGATACCCTAGCAAAGTGAGAAAAAAGCCTATACGTAGGACAAAAAGGACTCTAGGGACCTTGAGATGGTTCTGGAAACCTGATAGTTTCTTCTCCATCTTTCTTCGTCTTCTCTGAAGGTCAAGTGGATGGGGATAAAAACAAGTGCCCACCCCCCTCTCCCTCAGAAAGAAGAGGCATCTTCTATAAATGATATAACCGATCGATTGTAGTGCAATTGTAGCAGTTGGAGTGGAGGGTATAGGACTAGAATATACTATGATGTCTTCGCTGGTGCCCACTGAGGAACAATCACAACTCAAAGGAGCAAATGAGTGAGTTGGTGGTTTGCAGGAACCAGTGCCGTCCTTCGGGGGACAAGATGGCGGCCTCCATATAGAGACTAGAGTCACAGTGTTTAACCTACCTGTCGTTGTCTGTCTCCTACCTCACCTGTTACTTCGCTAGTTAGAGTAGTAAGTCAGAGAGGGTACCCCACCTGACATTCACTGTCATGTTGAACTGTTAGGTCATTTATCACACATTCAATGTGAGACGATAGCAATTATTTATTTCACATTGGACACTGTCCAAAGTAAACAGACAGGAAGTGAGGAAAGTCTAATGTAGATACAGTGTTAAAAATAAAGTGTCATGATGTTTCTCTAACGTTGCATAAACCTGTAATTCTGTATATTACATGTAGGTAGGACATTATAAAGGCAACGTCAAACGGTTCGTTAAATCGCACCAAGGATACAATGCATACGAGTTGTCTGTTATTGCATGTTCCATAATGTTAGCCTATTCCGCATATATTCAAACCACCGTGCACATTGCACTTATGGCTTTCCAAAGTATACATAACATGCCTAAGAAATATGATGGCGGGTGGCCTTATATATGTAGTATTTGTTTTTACATAATGACCACCCAATAATCCATGTGTTTTATCCAACAACCTATTTTACGTGGAATAGCAAATCTTTCAATTGTCCTCAGGACACGACAATTATTTCCAAATTGTTAGGATATTGTATTGTGAAACACCCCCTTAAGGGGAAGGTGCTGGAGGTGCTGTGGTATTTAGGTGTCACCCTGGAGGAACCAGTAAAGCTGTCACCACCGCCTATGACTCCTGCCATAGGCGGTCATTAAGGCAGAGTTATTGTGTGAAAATAGGCATTTCTTATATATATACTAAGTATAGGCAAAGGTTTCTGTTATGTTACATATGGGATCCAATCAAGGTTAAGTCTCAGCTAGATTTTAATGGGGACCGTTAATTACCCATCTACATCTATAAAGGTCTGTCTTGTTCTCAAAAGAGAATTACCTATAATACATTGTTTGCCCTGAACTACCTTAAGGTCGGCGTTGAGCATGCGCACCTAGCTGTATTATGTTCTTTGGTGTCAGGTGGTTTGTCTGATAAGACCTGATATGAATGCTACAGGCCAGGTAAGCACCTGATTGACATCATTCTTACACAACTCACAACACAAATAGGCCTATCTCGCCACAACAACCACAGACCCACTGACCGAAAAAGGGCAACCACAAAACCATTACCCAGGTCATAGCGCAATTGTACAACCACAGGGAATGCATGTATGTGGGTTAAATAACCAGCAGTTACTGTAATAACGGGCATTTTGTCTGTTGTAAAACTTTTATATACCTCGGCATTACTTGGGGTGGATCTGCATCCTATATTTTATGAGCTGATGGATTGGGGATGGGTCCCATTATATAGGGAACTGTACCGTATATAATATTATGTGTATGGGAATATTATCAAATTTTAATGATATTGGTTATGAATGTAATACTATAATGACGCACCAATTCTCTAAATGAACTGAATTCCAATTCAGTACGACTCCTAAATTGTGAAGATTCACGTGGAGAACGCAAATCTCATTCTCCACTGTGACATAATCTAGAACGATATAATTATATATGTTACCAATCGTTAACGGTTGTTTGATAGAATTAACCAATATCACATGACAAAAGCACTCTAGCTTGAATATATTTTCAGTCATTGGCCTTCGGGCTTTGTTGCAAATGAAGGCGGAGTTATCAATGATGATACCATTTATAAACTGAGAAGGCTGCTTTTAAACGGTGTCATCTTTTCTCTATTCGTATCATAGAATAAACTAATACATTTTGATAATCTTTAGGATCCATGCAGTTTTCAACACCGTCAATGCTTTAATATGCATCCTCTTCTGGATTTGTTAGAGTGGATCCCTATACTCCATGTAGGGTACCTTGGTAGTTTCCACTACTAGCCTTGAATAGTGGTATAGGATGGACCCCAGAGGAAAGAGAGAGTGTGTGTGAGTGTTGACAATGTCAGTGTTGTGTGACGTTAGGTGGTAGTGGATCCGTCACACCTGACTCTCCACACGGTGTTACAACTTAAATCACTCTTTCAGCTCATCCACACTTCTTTTCATCCTGCGTTCACCCCCCCCCCCCTCCGCCATTTCTTTTTAAATTATATTTACAATCTAATTCCCTAACTTTGCCTTTCTTACTATCCCTTTCTCACTGTCCGTATTTTCACTATAATTGCGATGTCCGTCCCACAGCTCACTTTATCCTCCTTTCCGTCTGTCTGTCTCTCACTGAACATTTTTCGATCTATCAATCTTTATTCACTTCTGTCTGTCAAGTTCGCTGCCTGTCTGACACTTTCTCTTTAGGCCAGCCAAAAGAAAAGGTTCGTTTTAGGCCACCCAACCGAGCCTAGTAAGCAGGGCCGAGCCTACGTCTTTTATGCAATTTTTTAAGAAATTTTCATATTCTTACACACTTTGTCGTCAATGTCATGGTTTACACAGAAACTAGATGTTCAAAATAGTTAAACTTCTTTTTTGATTCCACCTACCGACCCTAGACTTTCTTCTCATGTTACCTGAAACATGCCTTCTTTTTTTTGGCCTTGCCCCTGTCCATAGGCAACCATACCCAGTCGATCCGAGTTAACATCATAATATATATATCCGACCACTCCTTTCACATCCTATCCTTTTTTGTGTCCGTATTAGAAGTATCTTTTTCACCAACGCTCCCAATTTCTCTAAAAAAAATGAAGGGTCTCTCAATGGGACTAGTGTTGAGTATACAAAACAATATTGAAACTGTGTCAGTTCACAGTTTGTCGATGTATTATAGCGTTAGCCCTTTCACACATGTGTCAAATAGAGTGGCATTATATCCCACTAGTTTGACGTCAATCTTTACCTGTGTACCTTTTTATTTCAATTCCCCAATACGCTCAAGATTGCTTTCAATGAAGAGTTAATTTTAAAAAGTTAGTTTTCTGTTATATATATGCCCTATCATATGTTTGCCAGTAGGTGTCAGTCTATCCCCAAAATGAGGAAAAAGAATACGTATCTATAGGCCCAATAAGAAGTTAGGTTTCAGATTCATTCCTATGCTCAGGTGCCCGACGTTGACTTTATCCCTGCAAAATGTACGAATAGCTATTATCTTCCATCAACGAAAATCTACCTTCCCCTCCCCTACCTACTTGTACTTTTACCAACTCTGTAGCATTTCACACCATTCCGTTACAATCCATGAACTCCATCTTACCGCGAAAAAAAACCAGAACACATGTACACCTCTGTTGTGCAGACACCTAATTGACAAGTCATGGGGTCCTCTATTATTGCTATATCACAAAAAGAACTACTAGAGACACTAGCTTTGTATCAAATCTATTAAAAATGAAAGCACCAAGCACATGGTGTGACTGGTATTTGTACTCGTCACCCCCTGACCTGAAGCAAAACGTCCAATTCTCAGTAAACACTGATGCTATTTATTAATTATTTTTATGTCACTTTTTGTAACTGCTTAAGGGAGATAAATACAATATAGTTCATCTCCTAATTATAGTTTGGGATTACAGGTAATATTTTTAAATTTGCATTTGGATTCATAAGAGCGGTTATTATAATATACACTTCTCTTTACCAAGTTATCATACAAAAATCCAAATGCCCATGCTCTGATCTGCCCTGATCTGCAATACAGTATAATTTATACTATACAACGTACGGTATTTAATACAAAGCTTTGCATTATAGATATGGCAGCCAGCTCTTTTTTGTCAGTGATGGTATTCAAGCCCTTTTTTGCTGTCTTTCTCTTTTTGCAACATAATTACATTTGTTGTATATCTTTTGATATGCCTTTCCCTCTTATATATATGAGCCTGTGTTGAACATGAACCAGGATAGGCCTAGGCCCTACTACATCTGGTACAAAAATGAACAAAGCCACAACATTGTCATACGCTATATGTGTACAAACAAAGGACCTATGTAGAATATAATCTGAATACACACTACTCCATCTACAGTTCTGACCCCACTTATAATCCTTCCCTGCTGTCGCCCTCAATGTTTGCAAACATCCTTTTTCAGTCTGTGTTTGTATGTTTGGCATACCTTGAATACTATCAAACTTGGGCATTCTTTTCAATGTATTGTATTGTGTCTATTCAAGGACTTAGAGGTTTTGTAATTCCTCTTGGATGAGTCTGAGAGGTTACATTTCAGGCCTAGGATGTTATTCGACCAAAGGTTACAGAGGGGCAATTTAAGGAAGGAGGGTTCTTGGGATCCAGACCGCCATAACCCCCCCCCCTCCCTCCATAGCAAAAGTAAGTAAATAGTAGTAGCGTTATTTAGATCCTAGTTACTCCATGACACCCCTACTCTCTAATGGATTTCTTATACACCAGAAATGTAAAACATAAAAAGAAGAAAGAGAAAAGGACAGTAAAGATACCCCAGGATCTTTGTTGAGCATCACTAGGGCCCCAGACGAGTAAATTCCCAGCAAACTGACGTGAGCTAGGGTCAATCTGCGTGAGCCTGGGTTAGCCTATTTTGCGTTAAGCACTAGGTGTCTGAATGAGTCAGCTCTGCGTGAGCTTCCTCAAAGCTCACCCAAGCTCACACCTACTGACTCAAATGTAACCCATAGTTTGAGTTCGTTTGAGTGAAGATGAGCCAGGCTTGAGTTAGCTTAATCCTATTCCCAAAACAAGGTGTGAGGATGCGTGAGCTATGCGTGAGCTGACACTCATGTCACGCATCTTCACTCAAGTATACAGCTGAGAGAATGTGGAAACTGTATGTATAAGTCTACTATTTGTCCCATGTAGAATGGACACATAATGAAAATACTGATTTTATTGGTTTTATCCCATGGATTTTTATGATTTCTTTAATGTTTGCAAACATGTGATAATGGGGAAAATGTTGATTACAATCAACAATACTTTGTATTCATATTGAAGTCATAAAAGATGATTACTTTTCTCTATGGGATATAGCACTGCAGTGGTATAATCTAGATTTCACACAGTGTTTAGATAACCCTTGGATCAATTCTTACTAAAATAAGTAAGCTTAAGGTGCAGGGATCAAAGTGGTAGCACATACTTGCTTGGGGTTGATGCGAATTCTGAGGATGGGGATAAAACATGTTGCATTGGGTGATAATAGGGGCACTGCTATAGCTATATGACCTTCAGAGCTGTCCTATGGAGGTCACTCAGGCTCACGCATCCTCACACTCTGAGAGCATGCTTATAAATGGAAGCTCACTCAGATTGACTCATGCTCACGCAATGTATGCTCAGTCCTTTCCTCTTCTCTGATTGGTCAATTTTCAAATTTGAAAGTTCTTTGTCCTCAAGGGGGTTTCCCTCTGCCATTTTGAACTGACAGACACTGGAGGAAGGTTGTGAGGTAGGTTGGCTCTGCTTATACTGATTATTCTGAATTTTGTAGAAACAAAGTAATTGGGTACCTATTGCACAGGCCTATACATTACAGAGCTATGGTTATTTAAACTGATCATATTATTACATACACTCCTTCTACCTTCCTTTGTCAATTCTCTGTCTAATACCTGTATTTTATTTTATTTTTCAGATCAAATGTTGGACAAGGGGATTTGAGTTTTGAAGATAAGTGTAGGTTTTTATACACATAACCTATACACATGTACAAATTACTTAGCTTCACAATTATCTCATGCACAGGATATCTGAATTACCCATCTTCATCTTTTCAGAATGAAGTGGTGATAGAGGAAAGGATACACTATGGTGTGGAGACCAGGCACAAGACAAAATACACTAGTTAATATATGCCACACAACAAGATGCTTTAAAAAGACTACATTAACATTGATGTGAATAAAGATATCTGTCCCAGTATGAAATGATGTAGGTCCTATAGTAGGAATATAACCAAGTGTCAGGTTGAGTCAGCCTGAGCCTGACACCATTTTACTACCAAGTGTCAGGTTGAGTCAGCCTGAGCCTGACACCATCTTACTACCAAGTGTCAGGTTGAGTCAGCCTGAGCCTGACACCATCTTACTACCAAGTGTCAGGTTGAGTCAGCCTGAGCCTGACACCATCTTACTACCAAGTGTCAGGTTGAGTCAGCCTGAGCCTGACACCATGCTGACACCATGTACACGTTTTTAACACCTGGTGTCATACACTTGCTCAGGCTGAAGCAAACTGGCGCCAATTTGCTGGGTTGGACAAGGCGACAAGACCCTGTTTTAACCGTTATGGACAAGGGACAAGGGAATGCTAGGGGTTGGCGACAAGTGACAAACATACTTCTTAAACTCGACAAGGGACAAGACCCATTTCTTAGGATCCACAAGGGACATTGGCGTTCAGATGGTATTTAAACTAATACACTTCCCAAACGTTTTCCTCAAAAGGGATATCACTTCAATGCCATGGGTTCCATCGTCATTTTAGCTGATAAACAGTGGAAAATATTTGTCTATTAATACATAATTTGAGATTGATAACAATGTACCTGATTTATCTTGACAAGTGACACAGCCACCCCGGTCCGGGGGTATTACTCAGGCATACAGTGTATTCCCCATGAAGCCTGCATCCCACCTGCATGAAAAGCCACCGTCTTTACAACTACCAGGTCTATACATCACAAACACTTTTTGTGAGTAGAATAGAAGTGTGTCTCCCCGGAGTCTCATTGTAGTTTAAATCGTACCTTTGTGTAACTGCACGATACAGTAACACGACGGACCTGCACCCTCAGAAAAGTGAGAGTCATTGTCGCTAAAACTACCCTCACCTGAGAGTCAGGCAGTGCATGACCCTCAGTTGAGGGTAGTTTTAGCGACAATGACTCTCACTTTTCTGTGTGTGTGTCACCTCACAGTTATACACCCATGAGTCAGGCTTTATCCAGGTTTTTCTTCATTTACTTTATAAATGTCATTTTCCCTCAATCGCAACACCTTAATGCACTCCTCGCCAAGGTAATTCAGCTGAGTAGAGTGTCAAGTGAGCATGTGGGAAGAGGTGGGGGACAGGGGGCGTGTGTGAACTTTACCCACTGGTTGCGATGTAACACTTGCTGATGTTATAAACAGGTAAAGTATCAAATTGATGTTTGTTTCAAACTGCCTCCCGTTGAACACTAAAGTGAATCTTTGAGATTGGTTTCTTCATGAGGGCCACCGTCCACAGAGCATAAATCGGCCGTATGTGGCCATTTTATATGCAATTTACATAGGAAATGAATGGCAATTTTATCCATACGGCCGATTTATGCTCTGTGGACGGTGGCCATTAGGGTGCGGTCATGTAGGTTGAAAACATTATCCTTGACGTCACCGACAAGGGAGTAAGGGAAGGATTTGTGGGTCCCAAAACAATCTCAAAATAGATGACGGCACTTATGGCCACCGTCCACAGAGCATAAATCGGCCGTATATGGATAAAATCGCCATACATTTCCTATGTAAATTGCATATAGAATGGCCGTTAACGGCCGATTTATGCTCTGTGGACGGTGACCCTTACGGGCCCTATGAAATGTGAAAGCAGTATTCAATTACATGTATCACAGAATTTAGCAGCTAAAGTATACTGACAGCATTTATATTGTGTAACAATATACAATAATGCTTTAAATTGTGATCAAAAGGAACGCAATTCACAAAATAGCTCAGAACGTTTTTCTAGCTGCATTTTATGTGCGGTATTTCCTTTCTCGTGAGTCAAACGTTTCAAGCAATATTATAGGCAGCTGATCAAACCATTAACATCTGAATCCAGTATTAAAATTAGGAAAATGATATTAACACTTTACGTCAATCAATAATTAGTAATTATACACCGTCATACTTCAGGCACATACTTTTGCACTGGTATCCATCCGTGTGACGTACTCACATAAACCTTATTTTAATGTGTGAAATACCAGTGCAAAGGTCACAACGTAAAAGGCCCCCAGAGCTAAAACCCATAATGATATGCATAATAAGGTTAATGCTAAGACAAAGGTCATATGCCGTGTATAAGTGTACCCTGTGGTTATGGATACATTGTGTTTGCATGTGAAAGTGGCCTGAGGCACAGGAGGAAGTGTCAATCAGAGCTGTCTCCATACAAAGGTGTTACAGACATGTCCAGAAAGATGACCTGCCAGCCCAGCCAGCTTCTCATCTGTGTTGTCCTGGGGCTGTGGAGACTAGAAAGGCTCATAACCTTTACTGCTTTAGGCACATGTATACGGTGGACACATTCCTGTGGCTAGACGGGGAGGGCAGCATAAAGCTACAGAAGAAATTGTGACATAATTTTTTTTTGCAATGTTGATTGACAATGGTCGTAATGATATTTAGACTTTGATATGACCTTTCAACCACGGTACAGGTGCATACCGTTTAATGGCTGGAGCAGTGTTAAAAGGTATTGAAATACATAGCATAACATAGATATGGCCACTCCACTTTCCCCCACCTCCCTCCCTCCCTTCTCCAACCCCTGCTCTCTCCAGTATTATGTCCATCGCTCTCCTCTCCCACTCTCTTGTCTCTCTCTTCTTCTCTGTCTCTGTATCTGTCAAGATATCGCTCTGGCTGTCTCTAACTGTGTGTCTCTCTCTGTCTCTAAATCTGTTTCCCTCTCTCCTTTCTATCTGCCTCTCCCTCCCCTCCCCATCAGTACCCATCAGTTACATTCCCTTCTCCACCCCTCACTTATTCACTCTCAGTCTAAAAAGTCTCCTCCTCCCCCTGTGTCTCTCTCTCCCTTCCTCGTCTAGTTAGTTCCCGGTTAGCTCTTATCCGTTATATTTATGTGAATGCCTACGATTCCCCAGGTGAGACCATGTTCAGTAGATTGGTGTGCCGTGACTGTGTTTATCGTGGGAGGACCGAGGCATGTACAATAAATCCCAGGGGCCGACAGTGAGTGCACCCTCCACTGGTAGAGTGCTCCCATCTGGCGGTTCATCTATCAACTACCATACTGTATCACTCCGAGGAATCAGTCCAATACTTTCTATAGATGACAAAACATGTGTTAATGACTACTGGTAAATACATTGATAGTTCCGAACAGAACAAAACGGCTATTGTTAAAGTAGTAGTCCAACAAATGCCTCTACAGCGGCTGCTGTACATAACACAGAAGAATATATAACCAGAAGAAGGCTTGCTTCTAGTCTCACCTGAGACACCATGTGACCACGACGAGAACCAATAGTTCCAGAAACCCTCACTAGGGGTCAGTCGTGTGCCTGTTCAGTTCTGCGCACCTTGCATCGCGAGGGTATAGTTTGTTTGGACAGTGGTTGTGATCAGTGGAACATCAGGTTGTCTATTTGTTATAGAAACATGGCGACTGCCTCTTGTAAGGCAGATACAGAATTCTAAACCCTATTCTCGGGTTTCTAGATAGAGAGGATTCAGTGTCAGAGGTACAGTGGTGTGTATACCGTGGCCAGCAGATAGGCCTACTGGGACATTGGGAAAATAATAACAACACTACCTCTGTTTATTGATATGTTTTCTTCTGATGTATCCTCTGTGTATTGTTATCGGCAAGCTTAACATGTTTGAACCACGGAAATATATGTTGATAGTAACATAAGTATGTAAGACTCATTGAAAGTTTAACTTTAAGTTGTACCACTGTGTACAATGTATGCATGACCGAAGTGTGATTGATCAGATAGTTGATGGGTCGAGAGTTGATTAGAGAGGAGCTACAGCCATGGGATCAGGGACTAGTTTGCGAAATAAAAAGGATAGTCTATTATAGCAATAGGAGATTATGATCTGGACATAAATCAAGATGTAAATATTATGGATGAGTTGGCATACATAGCTCTATTACGTTTACACAGCTATAGCCAAGTCTCATCCCATCCCACCAGCACACATACAAAAAGTATCAGGTGCCCCAGTATACTAACACAAATGTCAGATGTGGGTGGAGCAACAAAAAGGACGAGAAAAAACACGAAATAAATATAAACCTGATGTTAGGAGGGTGAATATCGTTGGCAATGTCCCATGGGGAAGTCCCATCCACACCTCACACCTAGCTACCTATAGCCACCAGTCTACACTACTCTACTCCAACCTCACAATCAGTTCTTATCACCCCCGAAAATCGATTCTTTTTAGATCCAAATAAATCCACTATATTTGTTTCCATTCTTTAACCAGATTGGTCACCTGCAGGGGAAAAGCTATGGTTTTTGCCACAGCTAATCAGCTTATTTTATGTTGTAATTGCGGGATGTAAATATGACCATAACACGTCTAACAACCCACCGTACCTAGCCCAAAGCAGGCTCTTATCACTGAGCACTAAGTTGTTTGGAGAGGTGTTCCCTCTACTCCAACAAGTTGGCCTCTTTCCATCAATAACAACTGCCTCCTAACATCAATACAGGCTTTACTACTAGTATTAGAGCCCCAATTGTCAGCTACATATTTTCTTTTTGTCTGGGGTAGATGGGGCATGTCTAGGACTGATTGGTTCCCTTATGCTCAAATGTTTGATCAGATGTGCATTGCTTAAAAAGATCAGTCTCTTCAAAATCCTGGATTACTTTTGACTGCTGGTTTTTGTATGTTAAAACCTCCGAACTATTTCCAGATGGCAGAGCATGGAAATGATGATAAATGCTGGGTACTGTTCTCTGCACATTAACCATAATTTTATCCCCTTTCCAGTATCAGTCAAGTGTTAAGTGTTAACTGTTTCTTGGTATCACACATTAATAACTCCTCCACGTTGACTTCTTATGTAACAGCTCCACGGCCCAATGGCTGTTTGAGGTGGCTCCATGCCCTACTAAATCAACAGCTTCAGGTCTGATTAGGAAGTTGGTGATCTGGTGGCATTTAGAGATGTTTAAACCAACAATAACATCAGAAACACAAAAGTAATTTAATGACCTAAATGTCTAATTTAAGTTGATCAATTTTGCATTAATTACTAATTAGGGTTTAAAAACTATCTTTGGATGTATGCATGAATGTATGACATGGTTGTATTCATCACAAACAGGTATGACATTATGTACATGATTAACAACCCTGCGTAGCTATTTATAACTCCTCTATAACCTCCTGAGAGAAATTTGCAAATATTTCAATATGAAGAGTTTGAATGTAAACATCCAAGAATTGAAGCATAATTATAGTGCTTTTTGTAAAGACACCCTGGGGTCATTTATTGTACTTTGGTGACATAATGTATACTAAGTTGGTCCTAATGATATGAAAAATAGTAAATCTTAGAAAAATTATTTGAGGATTATATTTCACCCTCCCTCTTCCTTCTTGTCAGATGTTTTCCTTATTTTCAGAATGGCACTTATGCTGTTTTGCATCCAAATTCTTCATATGTAAACTGGCTTGAAATAAGAAATCTAAAAGACTAATTCATCAATTTGACATTTTATTTGCAACCATCTTTCTTTTATTTTATTTCATTTTCAGAAAAAGTCCTCAATCGAGCTATTTCTGTTCTGGTAGTTGGGTGTGTCGCTTGCTGCACCTGGGTATTGTAATTCCCCTAAGTGTCCTGTTGTGCTCGGGTTGTTCTCATAGAACCACTGGGTGTGAAGGCCATAGTATCACCTCGGGAATACAAACCGAGCAACTATACTCGGTTTAGCATCTGAAGGGGAGCCTTCGAAAGGCAGGTCCATTGCAAATGCGTGAACACTGCATGCCATGCTTGGCTTCTGTTATGACGGGGGAACATGTTCTGTAATGACGTCACCGACTAGGGGTGGCAGGGTACTTGAGTTTGTTTATTTGTTTTGGACAATCTCCCGAATTAGTGATAAGTGGTTTGGGGGGTGCTCTTTCAAAAGGTCCCAAAATAGGTGATGTCATTTGGGAACGTTCCCTTGGTTTATATTGGTTGATTTATAACTTCAATCTAACGGATATAAATTCCAAATTCCCATGGTCTGCAGATGTTCCTGAACGTAGAGTCGATGGCTCATGGATTCTTCGATCAGAGTTAATTGCAAAATCAACAGGCAGAACAGAACAGGAATTCTACCGGTCTGCGGAAACACATGTCCCACATGTGCCATCCAGTTTTCTCTAATTCTGTTTTCTCATTGCTCTTTTCGGGATACCCAGATTACGGGAAACAAACATTTACCCATTTAACCACTAGATAAAATAATCCTCATTCTACTAGTATTCATCCATCTAATTCAAACAAATACAGGGCATATAATTAATATTGTATGAAAGAATAGATATCGTGTCCTATCCATCTACATTCGATAGAAATAAATCAAGGATTGCATATATGCATGTATAAATTGATGATCTTCTAATAATTTTCAAAGACGACATTTTCGAACCCCAATTTGGGATAAATGTAGCCCGTCTTGATAAAAGGTACCTTCAGGAGGGGTTCTTAGGATTGTTTTTGGCCCCAGCATAGAGCGCCAGAATAACAAAAGAGTGCAAAATAGTCAGACAATGCATTGTGGTACTCTTTTTATGTAGAATGCGATAGTTGTTTTGATATGAATATTACATCGTTGGTGATGACATTTCACATCTGGAATGTAAATGAAACGTTTGCTATGCATAATTGGCACGTATGACACTATCTGGTTGTCATGGAGACCATTTCATTAGTCTACAGTCCGTATCTCTTGTGAATGGTACCAGTAACTCAAAACTGCAAACACACCGTGAAAATCTTTCCTAGAACCAATTCTACACTAAAAATGCTTTTTTTCCCTCTTCAATAACCCAAATTTGTATGCTTATTAAGATTTTGTCTCGCTTATAACACAGTTAGATATAGTATTGCAAGTGTTTCCCACAGAACTATCAGGAATATCTCACAATGTCTGCAGGTCAAAGGGCAGTCATCAATGGATGTGTTTTTTCCGCTTGGTAAGAAAGATCCTATGCATGTGCAGTCTAAAACTACCTAAAACACACCTTCCTTGTGGGAGTATCATCGTTACATCATATTTAATTGAGTTCCCTAGCCATGAATGCAATTTCGTAATGGCCTTTATTTCATATAATCTGCGGATTAAGGACACATGATAAGCCCACACATAGGCCCCTACCTTTTTATACCTCCGCCCAACAAAGCCAACGCCTCCAAGCCATAGTGGTGCAGGAATAATCAAACTATTGGTACAGCAATAAAATACATCTAGCCCTTGGTAGACGATATGCAGGGCATAGGACAAGCGTTTAAAACAATGCTCAACACAATCTCCATTTCCCGAGGAGCGAAGAGAAAAGCGAGGCTTTGAAGAACCTAATCCTCCTCGCTGCGGCCGACAGGCGAAAAGAATAATTCTGTGTTTTATGAAGTAATCCGAGGCTGGAATCAGGCTTGGAGACCCAGCCATGAATATTCCACCTGCTTCCAGGATCCTGTACTCTCATGTTCTGTGTCTAGGCTTTTGGGGAGGTTGACAAAGGCTGACTTGATGGGCAGACTCTGCAATGCCAAGAATATGCCATCCAGGGTGTAACAATGACAAACTACCGCGGTAATGGCAATTGGCGCAATTAGGGTCAGATATCTGATGTAAATGCAAGCAAATATCTCGAATCCTTTTAGATCCCTGGGTTTTTTGTATGATAAAGATCCTCTATGCATGACCCCTCCTCACCCCCCCCCACCTCCTGCATGGCAGGCAGTACCAGCCCAGATGCTTTGCCATGAATTTAACTTGAAACATAGGGCCTGAAATACTATAGGATTCGAGAAAGTAAATACATTTCAAAGAACTAGCCAAATACTACAACACAAACTATAGTCCTCATCTCATCAAGCTTGCTGGTTTCTGGTTGGTCTGCAGACAGGAAGGTACCAGCACGTAGGTACCAGCAACCTTAATTAGAGTGAGATTATTAGACACCCTCGTGAGGTGGCCACTATCTATTCATCGCCCGGGGTAATTATACATAATAGCAGTCATTACTGGTGTTTAATACCTAAGTGTGTCCTATTCTTGGCAGGAACATTTTATATGGACCCTACTGATTGCTTCTATAGAAAGTGCCTGTAATTGGATATTCAGTGGGTGCAATATGAGGTAGCCTAGTTGTGCTACCAGTTTTTATGGCATATCATTTCCAGTACTATACTCACCCTCGTAGCTAAATTGGACACTGTAGAATAAACTAAAACCCATTAAATATCCTCTGCGGAGAGGGACTGATCACCATGAACATGGCAATCATGGATGCAATATGAGATGCAACCTAATTATAAGCCAAGAGCAATAAGTGTACTTGCATGGTTTCATAAGAATCCAGTTTAGTATTACCCATCTGTAAGGAAAGCAGCCATCATTAATTTGTGAGACCGATGTGCAACAAGTAATCACACCCTGAAGCATTGGCATTTCAGGGTGTTGCATGAAAAAGGTCATCTTCACATATGCATCAATTTCTCTCAGCCAACTGATGTTGATATTCTGGACTTGCTGAGATTACATGTGTACATAGTGATGAATCTGGATCATTGGTGTCCATAGCTGGCCAGAAACAAGTCAGGTTACGAGGACAGAACCAATTTCTTTCGAGAAGGGCCCTCCATTTTAGCCATTTACATTTATGGAAAATAATTACCCTTAAAGGAGCAGGTCATTAGTGGCAATGTTGTTAACATGCCTGCCTCAGTATCATGTTACGCTAATTACAGATGTTGAACTGATGTCTCAAGAACTGTTAGAGACATGCTAATGTCTTCTCACCGGAAGCAAGTCTGGTCTTACAGTTCCAGACCCCAACACCAGAGGGGGTGATTAGTGCCTGCTTAACAGCGTTGCCATCTTAAACCGGAAGTAGGGGTGTCCATAGCAGGAACCCCACCATCCTGGCCTGTTTGACTGGTTTGGGCAATTATGGGTAGTTTCTTACCATGTTATCCTGGTACGAGCAAGCAGTGTTTCCTACAGCGAGCAATCAGGCTGCTCGTTAAACCCCCTCGTCTCCTATAAAAGGGTCGGGGTACCGCTCCCCACTCCATTTCTATTGCTACTGTTGGAATAGCAACATGTGCTCTGTAAAGAAGCCAATTACTACTATGGCTCTCTTGCACCTGGTCAGGCTCTTTTAAAGTTTGACATAAAGCACATGGAATTTGCTACATAAAAAGGATAGTGGGGCCTTTCCACTTCCCATGACGATAATGATGATCTATAGTACATGCTGTTATTGTAACCTTTACGTGTATATATTTACCAGCAATACACTACTCTGGTTGTTTTCCATCTGACAGTAACAACGTTGCCTCCCACATCCCTTCTTACCGCCCTCCATTCACACCACTGAAATCTCACATCATGACAGCTTCACTGCCAAACCAATGAATGATCAATCAAACACAACTTCCAGATCCCGAACCTCCTAAATAGCACATTTTGTGGGTGGACAGCTGTGTTTAGGAAACAGCAGCTTGTGGAAATGGCGTTCATCACACTGTAATCAATCCCCTTCATTCCTCCAGCTCTCAGCTACCGGTAGTCATGACTCTTGATTATTACTAAAAATGGGAGTTGTCGCAGGAGGAACCTCTGGGGGTACTGGTAGTCGCGACTCCCAACTGTCACCCTAACCTGGAATGGGGGAGGGGGGTGTTGCAGAAATTGGCAATGTTGAATGGGTGTCTTGCTCTAGGATCATTTATTGCACTTTGTCATGTATTTGCATTTTACCTGATTGCCCAGTAGTCTGGGTCACATTGACTACCCTAAATATCACCTTGGATGTTGATGCTACATGTGTGCAAAGGTTATACTGAAATAAAATCCACTGAACCAGCCCACACACATCTTCTTTGTGCAACAGACCCCGTGGTGAAAATAACAAAAGTGGGTGAGAATATAAGAATAGCATTGTGGGGCACATTCATCATTTGAGCAGATTTTGTGTTTTGATGGCTACAGAAAGGTCTGCTTCCTGTCCAGACTTCAGATTCTCTCCCTCTCCCTGAATAATATTTTCCCTTTTTAGAGTGTCAACTTTCTTGCTTCTGCCTCTAACTGCTCGTCCCTTGGTCCAGAGCTGTCAAGATGGATTACATGCCCTGCCATCCAAAACGTATTTTATGCGAAAGTTTACACTCTAGAGTGCCCCATTTCCAAATTGATTCCAGCATCGATCACTCAACCTCTACACATTTAGCCCTGGCAGAAAGAGCAAATCTATAATTGGATGGGTATAGTAGGGGAAATAGGGGTCCAATACAGCCCCACGGTGGGGGTTGTAGCGGCAGAGATAGTAACTAAAACATACCAAGTACTATCTTTGGAAGTTCTACTGAGGGCCTAGAGCATATGGCTTGGTAGAACGAGGCTTGGGTAAATAAGAGCCAGGGACACCCCTTGGGGGACAAGATGGCCGCGAATACCGAATGACCGATTACCAGTTTTCAGGTACTTCTGCATCGTCAAGGGTCTATTTATGTAGAACCCCGATATGGTTTATTGAGCAATAAGGCAGGCAGGACCAGCGTCTCTTGTGGTGTCAAGGTGATACGTCAATTCACCCCCAAGACTCTACAGAAGTAATGACCACATCCTCAGAGAGGGAGAAGAAATAGAAATTCTATACCATTTCTGTGTCCCAACATAAACGTGCCTCTCCCTCCCCCTATACCCATGCACTCCCAGTTCAATCTCCCAGGCACATACGGTGAGGTGACACGGGAGGGATATAGAAGCAGAAATGAAGTTACACTATGCATGAAGTAAATTGTGTCTTAAAATGTCTCCTTTTCCCTAGAGCTGCCCATCCTCAAGTCAGTTTACCCAGCTGGTGAGGAATCACGAATGGAATTTAGTAAGGCACTGCATCCACACTGAAAAATTAAACGTGTCTCCAGAGACTATCATGAAATAAACAAGTCAAAAGTTGTTACCATCCCACAAATATATTCTGGAACTGGCAAATGTCGGGTTTTGGGCTAGCACATGCCAAGTGGGTCCAAGCTAGAAGACCCGCTTCCTTGTTACTTAGACAAGTTTTTGACTCATTTATTTTATGACCGTCACTTGGAAGAGTCTGGAGACAAGTTTACTTTTTGAGTGCAGCTGATATGCAGTGCATTGTGATTTTCTTGTTTTCCACATATTGAAGTCCATACTGTTCATCAATGTTCATCAAGTGCATAACCCTCTCATAAGCAAAATAAAGTGCACTGTGGATACTCAGTTTCGTGGAGAGTGGTAAACATCATAATTCAATATTCAGTTTAGTTTGAAAAGGTAAACTTGTCTCCAGACTCGTCTAAGTGACTGTCATAAAATAAACGAGTCAAAAGTTGTCTAACCTATCAGGTTAGCATCTCACAAGTAGAATCTGGAGCTGGCAAATGACAGTCACTTGGAACAGTCTGGAGACACGTTTACTTTTTCAGTGCAGCCAGTACACTATTGGACTCATGACAGTCATGTTTCACACTCCCTGATGTATCAGCTTAATACTTTCCAATATCAATCCAATGGATTCATACTTAATGGCAAGTAAGTCACTTCAGACTGGAACGTAGATGTTTAGCAAAGGCAGCACTTCCTTGAGAAGAAATGACATTACTCTCAAGTGCCTTTCAAATCATGATTTTATTAATGAGAAATAGGAACATGCTGGGGTTGGGGTTGCAATGGGTTAATCAAAGGAGGAAAGTGGAGGAGAAATCATAGACGCACCACCCATGTAGTCAGCAGATTGGGCAGGGCTCCAGTGTAAGGACAGGATAGCTTTATGTAACCCTATCTACTACCCCCAGGCAGGCTTGAATTATTCAGCAAGGCCTCTTCCTCTTCTGACAGAGTCTGGGCAGACTGACGGAAACTGTGATTGGAGATTTCATCTGACCTCTGTCACACCCATGTGTGACCTTTGCAAGAATGGTTTCTTTTTACCTTACTTTTTTCCTTATCGACTAGACAAGTGATAACAAAGGGATGATCCTATTGGCTTTCAAGGTTTATGTTAATGTAGCAGTTTTTTTTTAGATTGTTAAGATGAAGTGGTTATGCCACAAAGCTGATACATTCCTGTTATCCTTTACCTTGCTAAGTAAAACTTAAGGCAAAGGGGCATATATACAATTAATTATATTCGTGATTACTGTAACATGATCTGATATTATGTATTATAAATAATGCTGTTATTTTTCCTTTACAGGTAAGTGTTTCCTCCGAGGCATCTGTCTCTACTGGTGGTGAGTTAAATTGAATCATCTTATAATAAATGTGTGTAACTACCAGGCAACTACAGTCAAGTGCGATAATGCAAATATGCCTTTGCAGATGCTTCTCTTTAGATTCACAGTGAGAGTGTAGATCCAAGCATTTATCAATCTGTACCATGCACGCTATCGCTACCTAGTGAAATATCCATAGTGAAAAATATGTTGTGATATGATATATAACTATGTATCACCATATCACGATGAATTATATCAAAAGTGTATCAGCAAATATAGGTGAATTATAACGGAAGTCAACTATTTATGTCAAATATAGATCAATCAATTCATAAAAAAAAGCTTGCAGTCCAACTGCTCAATTAGCCTTAATCATGCAGTCAGAAAATAAAAATGCAGATGGATCACAGTTCCCAATGTGATAATGAAGCTCCCAAAAGACAAATCACCCCTCAAAGGCACAATTTAATTTTGATTTAATAGTTTCCTCTTCGTTTCATTACAGTTCCCGCAGCATATTGTTCTATTTGTCGCACAACAGTCTAACGATGATTGTTTTAAGCCGGAAGTGATTTGTTAAAATTAATGACAAATACGACTCAAAATAACCTGTCCGCTTTAAAATTTTAATCAGGGATGGTCACTGGGGAAGATTCCCCCAGGATCAGTGTCAGGATTCCACTGCCAGTAACAAGCAGGGAACCTGGCTGTTTGTCTGCAAAAAGACATTGAATATTTAGATACGGAAGGCAATTATAGATAAGCACCTTATCAATTTCAAAACAAGCTTCAAATAGTTCCCATTTTCTAATCACAATGTGAATCCGTCAAACAACGCAAATAACTAAGACAATTGTTTCAGGAAATAGACTTACATTACATCAGTGGGTTTCACACAAAATAATCTGCGAATCCATGTAGGCTACTTTTATTATGTGATAAGATAACATTTCCGATCGACTTCATTTGAACATAGCTTTCACAATGGCCCACACTTTGTTTATCATAGAAATTATGCGAGACACAGTCAGAGGCGTAGGAAGCAAATCTTTATTGGGGGGGGGGGGGCCCAGGGGGGGCCCAACCCAACCGGCCTTAAATATTGGCTTTTAATCATGAAAGTGGATATACACACTCATATAGGAATTGTATAGAAAAGTAGTATTTGAGCCCCCTTTAGTTATGATTGGGTGCCAGGCCCTAATGTCCCCACTTTTCCCTATGTGGGAAAGGTACGTTTTGGAAAGTTTGTGTATTACATCATAGGGTCTTGGTAAAAAAATTTTGGGGGGCCCAAACATATTCAGGCCCCCCTCCTCTGTGATTGGGGGGGCCCGGGCCCCCCTGCCCCCCTTTCCTACGCCACTGGACACAGTACAGAAGTTGCTTTATAAATAAGTTATTCCTTAGCAAGTCAATAATAGATAAGCCTCCAGAAGGTAGGGGTAAAAAATTAACTGTATACTCCACATTGCCATTGCCGTTCTCCTACTTCATGTCCTTCTATAGCACCAATACGCTTTACTATTGCTGCCTCACCTACCAGAAGTCTAGTGGGAGACCATTTGGAGACCATTGACTCTATGCTACTCAGATGGTATATTACCCGCAGGGGAAAACCTACCACCCAGTCACATAGTAAGCCTCAAGTATCGCTTCCAGTTAATGCTGGGATACATTATATTCCGGGACTGGTCTGATCACATTAGGTAGAAATAGGTGGGACTGACAAATGAAGTCTTATAAAGTGAAGATGTCTCTTTATTTCTTTTATCAAAATTGGGTGGTTTTATTATGGTTAAAACATTAGACAAAGAGGAAAGTAATTGAGCCGAGGCATTGTAATTTCATAGAAGCTAACAATGTGGCAGCTCAGACAACATAGGGTTGATGTTGCCTGCAACAAATGGGCATTTAAAGTTGAGCATGGACATTGGACATGAAATTGTTATCCTATTTCAAATATGACGTTGGGTTGTTTTGAATCAAGAACAGGTTGTGTCAGATATGTTGATAGTGCTGACATTTTCAGAATCCAATCTATAATATCTGCATCACAGTCACGGGTTCATTTGCCTTTCTAAATGTCGGTACCTGATACTGTGGAAATATGTCCTAGCAGCTCCGCTCCTGTCAGGTTGTCTAACACCTCACTTTGATGTAAAACTTTAGGAGCGTGATAGCTTCAACTGAATATCAGATATTCATCCATATACATTGCCTAGTGCCACCCATTTCCATTCTAATATTTACCCTACATCACTGGAACAGACCCTTTAGCAATTCTGATTGCCTCCACACCTTCTGCTATAGACAGATAGGGGTGGGAGATTGCCTTGCTTTACGTTGTATAACACCTTACCCGCGAGCTCTCGCTATACTCATTAATCAGCGATATAAAAGGTAGGGATCTAGCGTGAAATCGAGCCGAAGCTGGAGGCAATGGTAGGAAAGTCCTGGCAGGAAGGTACGTGTGAAACCTCTCACCATTCGCTTTCACCATTTCCCTACACCCATGTTTGACACCAGTTCGAGCGACTAAATTAGTTCGCAGAATTCGCTCGCAAAGCCAGCTTGTGATTGGATCCAACATCGTTTTCATACTCTACAGCAGATATCCTCTACTTCAAGTCTACAATTACTATGTAAGTACTTGTAGCTGATAAGGCAACATCCCAGAGGTGCAGTATTGAAGTCATATATATGTCAAACTGCTCAAATAGATGCACAATATATTGCCAATTTACAAGTAATTTGAATCAAACCTTCATGTTCATCCATTTCCCTAGCTCTTCAACACAATTGGTCAATTATGATGTAACTTCACTAAATAAAGCTCTGCATTAGAAGTTTAGAAGGTTTTGAGCCAGAGAGTCATACCAAAGTAAAAATGTCATATATTATGTGGATGGGGTAGACAGCTGGTTAGTATGACCAGTACAGGTTATAATATACAGTAGAAGGCAGTAGAATGCAGCAGCTAGGAATTCTATAAGCTGGAGATGAATGTGTCTTGGGGCTCTGTAGGTTAGTTACACATTCATGAGACAATCCATTACCAGCCCTTTACCCCAGTACTATGCTCGGTACTTAGTCTCCTTCATATGTGCTGTTGGGTCTGCAATGCTGGAGCTAATTAGGTTAGCAAATACTTACCATGCAGCTATAGTGTGATGTGCATAATGATATATGAGCTACTTGATATATCATATTAATTTAATCACCTTCACTCTTTTAATTTGGCATTAACAATTGTATTTACCATTGCCGTAGGATGCGTATATACATGGTGGAAATTCCTTCCATTCCTTATTATCATCCACTTTGCATTATCAGACCATCCTAGTAGCAGCCTTATTGGTCTAGTGCATAGACTACTCACTATGTTATCTGATAGGCCACTGCTATCTTATAGATGGCTATCCATTAGTCTTCTCCCTATGCATCTTCTGTAGTCCACACAGGGGTGATTATCAGGCTCTGATAGCTTTTCTACATAGACAAACTGCAGGCATTCATCCCAGCCATATCAGTCATGATAGAGCCCACTTCTATCACCGCTCGCTTTCACTGATCACAACAGGTCCTAGCTCTAGACCCCTATATTGCTATTCATACACTCTGAATCCCATTTACATTATGTATACAAAGACATGACTGATTTGTCAGTTATCCTCAGTTCTACATTACTTATGCAAATTACCCTTTCAATGCGCTTTGCTATAATGCTTTAGATGTTTCTGCCATGCGGCGGGGGTAAAAAAAAGTTTCCGTAAATTGTTTTGAGGCCCACCATTTAATCCTAAAGGTCTTACATGACTCTGAACACATAGATCTATCCAATAAGGAAGCTTGCCCGTGTCAGATCTTACAGATCTCATACATGTACTGTAAGATCATTTATGTATATTAATTGGATCAGATCCTTAACCATGGTAAGATTGAACTGGGCCCACTACCTTACAACCACACATAATGTACACCATACTTCTTTACCTTTGCATCCTTTCTACACCTCTCACCCTCTCTAAAAAAGACTCCTCTCAGCTCTTTTATGCGTCTTTTCCCATTTCCAGGCTACTCTGCCCAAGCTTTTCACCAACATTGATGGTTCACCCTAAATGGACCTCTCTGAAGACACCACCCTTACATCAACCCTTATCTACATTTTATCCCTATGCCCCTGGAGCAGAAGGACTGGTTGAGAGATCCTTGTTGGAAACTCTTGAGTTTTGTGAATCTGTGACTGAGACTATTGGTCATTCTAGCTCATATGCATACATTGTCAAAAGAGAAGATTTATGTTTGACAATCAAACACATCTTTCTGGATTGTGTGGATTTTGCGCTCATCTGACTATGTTTCTTCAAAGTAGCTGGTCTACAAAGGCATTTAAACACTATCAAGCCCAAGCTTATTCTCAACGTTTTGAAAGCGTATATGAACGCAGAATATGCAGGATTTCATTCTGCACATTTGTATTTTTATCAAATGATTCTACTCTCCATCTTCTCATCCTGACTGTACCAATGACATTTTGTTTTGTCTCATCGAACTATTTGTTCATCGAACCATTTGCTCTCTAGTTTAAGTTACTTGCCATGAACATGACCTGAGTAACTCACTCATATAAATGATCCATCTTCTTGTCAAATTTCGCCCAACTCTGTGTCCACTGTTTCGTCAGAGACTTACTATAACAACCCCACGCCTACCAAACCTACGCCCCTTTTCACCCAAACTGCAGTCTACGCGTCCATCACACAACCCACTCTGTATTAGTGCTGCCGTGAACAGACAATAAGGAAAGGGTCCTGGAATACCAAATACCAATATGCATAGAATTCCCTACGGATGTGATGCCCTTCCATTGTTCTTCTATGCAATAATGCTAGCAGTTCTAAGCTACCACAACCTTAAACATTCCTCTGTAGTAACACCAGCAGGCAATATGGTGCCTCAACATGGGTAAAAATCGACACGGGCGACATGGCGACACGGCCCTTTTAGGCCCTTTTAAAGATCGACGGACACAGAAAAATTTGGGATAAAAATCGACACACAGGAATTTCTCTAAGTTCTCATATACCTAAAAATCGACACAGTGACACGGTCCTTCTGCTAAAAATCGACACAGCGACATGGTTAAATTGTGGGCACCCATGTAGAGGCACAATATGGCGTTGGTACCCAGGACTGTCCAGACCACACATGCCCTCAGCAGCAGCCTTACAGATGGATATCATACCACTAGGACCCTATTGAGTAGACCCACCAGAACACGGTTCACATCCTGTACGCTTATATTGATCAAACCAAACTGTGTGGATAATGCCACCTTCACAGCACCAATGATCATGGATATTCTAGTTCATGACCGCTCCCCCACACAGTCTGGGGACAGGGGGTAGTCATGTGCCTCTACATGGGTAAAAATCGACACGGGCGACACGGCCCCTTTAAAAATCGACACGTGCGACACGGCCCCTTTAAAAATCGACGGACATGGACACATGAGGTAGAATATATACTAATTCTATGGGTTAAAAATCGACACAGTGACACGGCCCTTTTGCTTAAATTCGACACGGCGACAAGGCCAAAACTGTGACTACCCATGTAGAGGCACAGTCATGTCCCCTGTCACTTTCAAGAAATGCTCATGTCCCATGTCACTAACTTGTTATTCAGGCATGCAAAGCGGTGGAGAGAGAATATTGAATCAAACTTGATAAATGGTTGCCAACGTTTATTCAACGTTGAACAGCATTTTGTGCCCACTGGGTACGGTTATTTTCAATCTGCAGTAGCATAACAGGCATGGGTCGGCCATGTTAGGATTGGGCTCTAAATGGGGTACTAAATTATAGTAGTTATTGCAAAATGAGCCAGCACATTGGTCACATATAGATCTACCTTCCTTAAGCAGAGTCCAAAATACCTCCAAAACTATTTATATTTACAGGTTGATGGACGGATACTTTATGAATAGACATAATATTTATCACAGAAAACTCTATTATGTCTAGATTCGTTCAAAGAACAATTCAAAGTAAACATCAGAGGAATTTGGCACTGGAACTTAAATGAGGGCCGCGTAAAATCGGGGGAGTTCATGTGGAAACTGTGGACCACAATTCAGCGAATTGGATGACAATTTAGAGTGGGGAGAGTGGGACATGTCACAGCAAAGTCCACAGCCTTTGCACTACACCTCTGTGCTCCTGGTGGTGCTTTATTTCAATACCACCTTACACCTGCGCTCATTCGAGGCCGCAGCTTATTTATATAAAGACCCAGTACTTTATGACCATTATACGGTTCTACCAATAGTACCATAGTGGTAGCCATGTGGGTCATAGAGCAAACGGCTCAACCGAAAAAAGCTCTTCACCCTAATCCATGCTGCCACACATGCATACCGGCCCCCATTGCTCTGCAGGGACACACCCTCTTCCACACTGCTCTTAGCACCATCGTTACGACCTATTGACAGAGTGGTAATCTCCTCACCAGCCGTCCCTACCCATCCAATTCCCGCCCCAACTCCAACTCACACCCCTCCGTCCTAGCCCCACCTCCACCTGCAGTCTCTACCCTATAGCAGGGTGAGCCCAGATAAGGCTATTGGATTGGTTATCTCTGCCCAACTGGTAGGGAAGGGAGCAGCCCAAGGGAGCTGCTCATTCACACCATCTGCTCCCCAATTGAAGTTTATCTCACTATAGCTTAAGGTCACCCTCCTAACCTCAGACACTTTCTATCCTGTTCAATTATTTGTTAGTGTGTTTGTCTAATATGTGTCTCCATTTTCAATCTTTCTCTATTGTCTTCTATGTCTGCCAATCTGTGTATACTTTCTTTATGTTTCTTTCTCTGACTTTCGCCATCCCTCGGTCCGAGTTTCTCAGTTCTCTGCTTTCTTTCAATTGGTTGATCGATCGGCTCAGGCTGTCCAGCACATAAAATCATAAAACTATGCTGTACCTTAATTGCAAACAAAAAAGATACATGATTGGCCAAATGACCGGCTTTTGTGCTTGTGGATCGGACAATAATTGATATGCTAGAAGGAAACCCCAAGAAACGTTTGTTACTGTTTGCCAGAATAATAGCTACATCAGCTACATGAAAAATCTGCTTCATCATAATTAAAATCACACGAGGTTCCACCGTTAGATTGATTATGTCACTATCCTTTATTGAATTAATAAAGTCAAGGTCCGCCATAAAAATCGCCCCTACGTAAATTATCGAATTACAACTTTTGATTGATATGAAGGCAGCCATTAAAATCTAAGTTTAGTGAATTGAGATTTTTCACCGTGTTCACACATTTCAAATAAGACTATGGCTCAGGTCCTGTGTTATGTTCTGAAAAAGTGCTGATGTTTTATACCTTTTGGTGGTACATCACAGTAGAACTATGTGCATGGAGCTTCCCACCTATAAACCTATTCAAACTGCTGTTCTTACTATACTGTGGATTATAATCTCTCCATCTAAAGTTCGATGAGCATCCGCTATACGGATACCATAAAAATGTGCTCTTATCCCTTATCCATTCACCATTGCTCTTCATAAAGAGTAAAACAAGCTTTAAGCATTTAGTATATCATGCAACGGAGATATCCCCTCTGCGTCTACAACCTCAATTATGGTATATAGTAGTGTATGGCGTGTGGGCCTTTGTTGTGTAAATGCACTCAGAATAAAAAGCAAATTCCCGCGTTATCGTGCCTCATAAAGGAGGCAGCTAGCGTGCACTTTAGGGTGTTGTCCAGTTTCATTGGCTAGTTTGGTGGTGGCGTCAGAATGGACTGGGAATACCTCAGGGTCGTATACTGGGGCCAGCAGCTTTTTTCACACCGGTGGAGAGCATCTCTGAGCGCCTCTGAGCGTGTCCCACTGGAAGCAATGAGAGCAGATAGATAGGCTGGTTGTGTGGAGATAGAAGGGGGCTGGGGTGGGGGCTATAGTCTGTCTGTGAGGATTTGGTCTCTCCAAGATTGCTGACCTGCTGACGGTGGGGTCTGGATGCCCTCCTTCCTCCTCCTCAGTGTAAATTGGGTATTCACGAAGTTAGTCTACTCACAACACCAATTACAATTCCGAACCGAAGTAACCCTTTGAACTAGAACTGTCTTTAAGCGAATAGATGAATACATGTATGAATATCAATGTTAAACACCCATGATATCCTGTGAAAGGGCCACCATTCCAAGTCTACCTAACTGTAAGGAGGGAGAGTGGAGCTCCGGCATTGCGTCCGAATATTAGCAGACGCCAGCTAACTCTATTGCCCGCTAACAAAGGATGAACTTGCCAAGTGACTATACACCACCCATTTTCCTGGTAATCTTAATGATTCCCTCCTCTTCTCTAGCTGCCGCCGCTGTAAGACTGCAAGTCTGAATGTCCTTCCCTTTGGTCTTAACCTCCCCCCCCCCACCCTTTAGAGGTAAATCGGTTCAGTTACAGTTTCAAAAAAGAAAAAGAGAAAGAAAAGGGTGCGGGGGTAGACCCCCCGATATATAGAGCAATGTTACCAATTTACGGTGGTGCCATCTTGAGGATGGGCCTACAGACTGATTAATATTACCTGAAAGTGGGCTTTTTAAGATTTCAGGTAAAATGGGTGGTGTCTAGTCACTTGGCAAGTTCGTCCCCACGTGGAACTATTATAACAGTCACATTCGAGGGTTCCAAGATGAGTCTCAAATTGCTCTTCTGGATACCCTTTAACCTTTGTACCAGCCAAACATGCTTTTGGTCGGGAACCTGCATAAAACCGTATAGGCCCTTTGGGGCAGAGCTACATATGGAAGGTCCCGCCCCGAGGAACCTGAGAAATGTGTCACTATTAGCTCACGGCTCAGGAGCAGTCCAGGGCGTGCAGCCCCTTTTACCATAATATTCTGTGTCTGCTGAAACCTCATAAGTGTGTACATTTCATGTATGGTAATGAATAATGCAAATTAGTCTGTTTGTACATGTATAGCATAAATATTTCAAATGTCCATTTTGACAGTATGCAAACCTTCATGATGCAATCAATTATAAGACCCGCCTGTAAAATGCCACTAATATTTTGAAGAGTTTGGAAGGAAAACGACATAAGCGCCATTCTAAAAATAGGGACAAAAATGAAGATTAGGGACATTGAAATATAATCCTCAAACAATCTTTCCAAGATTTACTTTTTTCATATCATTAGGACCTATAATCAGTATGCACTCTGTTATCAAAGTACAATAATTGACCTCAGGGTGTCTTTACAAAGAACTCTGTATGCTTCAATTCTGGGCTGGAGACATGTCGTTTTGCATCCAAACTCCTCATTTTCTCTCCAGAATGAAAAATGGACCATTTCAACATTTTAGTTAATTCAGGGACGTCAGTGGACCTTAGTGAATCCTGCAATAATGTCCCTTTTTGATTGTTCCATATTAGATATTTGTTGCAAAACAGTGGGATTTTATTCACCAGAATGTTTTGAGTATTGCCCGAGTAGCCATAAGAGTGAATATAATGCACAAAGATACTGTTATTCTGGTTCCCGAGATTGCATGTGGCTAAGTTTCATGTCACCATCTCCCTTTGCTCCCTTTGGCAACATAATATCGCCTAAATATGGTTTGACCACGTGAACTGCTCACTTCTGACTCAACCTAACCCTAAAGTGCTAAAAATACTGCCCCACCCCCACCTACAACATGCACCCATCACTAGCTCAGTGCAGGAGTGATTGCATATTGGCATGCACATGCAAAGCCCATGTTAGGGAGTGGACATTTTTTTACCCACACGGGGGGACCTTATCAGGACCCATATTGGACGGGAGTCTTTAAAAGCGAACCCCTTTTGAGGTAGCATGCAACTATGTGTGTGTGCGTGTGGGTGGGGGGGGGGGGTATGAAAATTCGACCCCACCCTGTTGTTTGTTGTTTAATATGACCACTCCCTTAAAGGGTGGCATGGTGGCTCATTGAATACTCCTGTGTTAATAGAGGCTGCCTTGATTCTGTCATGACCTGTAGATCTATGGAAGGGAGGTGTATTTGCATCCCATTCATAGATCTGCCGGATACATTCGGGGTATAAATACTTTATTAACCAGCTGAGCCTCAGAGGGTGCTAGCTACTAAATACAAGTTGTACAGTCTGCTAAAAAGCTCAGTCTTCTGCTGAATGTAGATTCTCATACAAAAACGTTCATGGCTCGTACAGCCTTATTGATAGAGCCTATGAATATTGGAAATGATAAAAAGCATGAGAAATGTTTGGGATACTACTGTGTCATATATAGGATTTCGGTACACTGTAGAGGGTATGGCCTGCATGAATATTTGTTGTAACCTGATTCAGGGAAGCGGCTCGGCCAGGCCTTTGTGATGTGCTCACGAGCAGGAGCAAACAGGTCGCTGTCAGCAGACCCCTAAGGCTGTTGCCCTGCTGTGTGCCTAGAAACATGCATTGAAGGACCGGTCACTCACCCATTTAGCCCCTCGAACATGATGGCCACTCCCGATACTTACCCCTTTCAGACGTGTCTTGGTGAATATATAGCATTCGCAAGGCTTTACAAATGGCTTCACCTAGTGGCTAGAACAGTGTGATGCATACATGTAGTAGGAATGGTGCATATTCCCCTCTGTCTCTCTACCTCTCCATCATATCTCTCTGTCTGTCTGTCTATCTGTCTGTCTGTCTGTCTGTCTCTCTCTCTCTCTCTTTCTCTTCATGTGTGGCCTTTCAGGTGTGGCCTTTCTATGAGCAGCTCACACAGCTTATTGCCAGTAATCAGGGCATTAGCCTACTCAAAAATACCTGCATCCAGACAACTGGCCTGTTTTATACAGAGGCAAAATTATCCATTACCTGTCAATCAAGTTCTCCAATGACATGCCATTTCAGATTAAGATTCATTATTGCCAGATTATTGAGTTTTCAGAATTTAATGGAAATGGGAGAACGGTGTTGTAACCAATTTGTTAATATGGCTGGAATACTGGAAATAGTTTGCCTTTAGCAGCCCTTTAACCATAGCTGCAAGGCTCAAGACTGTGAGTATACATAGGGTTCCCAGATCAATAGGAGCGTTGAAACCTCATTCCCAGAAAAACGAATTTTAATATTTTTCCTCCACCCACTCACTGGGGGGAGGGGGGGGTTGCCATGAAACTTGGGGTGGGGATTTTATTGCTTCCCTAAGGTTAAATGCGGTATTAAATAGTATGTTAACCCATGTGATCTGATATGCTGAGATTTGGGAGCCTGCCGAGTTTATAGTATTCCAGGAAATTCTACACTGTTTTTCTGGTGCCTTCAAGCGAGAGAAAAACAGGTAACATGCAAGAGGATTTTGGCTTCACAATATGAGGCTACATCCTCCCATTTCTCAGGTTAATCACGATATTGCACGTTGGTATTTTAACACTTGCCTGGCCTAGTCCAGGGTCAAGGGTGACCCTAAGGGGGTTATACTACCCTGGGGCATCTTGAGCCAGAATATTGATCTCTTTCACTAGTCTTAACCAGGGCAGTAAGCCGGGGTCCTACCACAGGCATTGATGTGGGTGGTGGGTTGGGGCAGCCACCTCACATCAGTATCATGTCGGCACCCACAGACTGATGTGTCATCACTCACAGACCAATGTTAGGCCAAGAGAAAAAGAGAAGTGTTAGTTGCAGATGCCTAAACCTTACCTATAGGGTAGAGCCAAGATTGACCCGCACACCTCCTTCTCATCATTTGTACTGCAAGGCTGTCCTCGATAGATCAGGTCACATTTAGAATTCCGCTGCATGCTTGGCCCCTCCTCCTTCTTTCCTCATCGTGTCCCTCCCTTCCCTCTCTTCATCTCCTTCCCTTCCTTCCTCATTTGAACTTCCTCCCTGCTCTACCTTCCCCGCCTCCATCCCTCCCTTAGACTTTTGATTAGTGCCTTTCCCTTTAGGGACGTGAAAAGAGCATTTTCAATTGAGGATCTACAGGGGGCCGATAAGATTGTGTAAAGCCTACTTCAACGAATAAGGGTCCTCTCATTGGAGAGCTAGAGGTGGGGGCGCAGGGCTTCCCTCCACTGCCCCTGCTATCTCATCCTCTCTCTCGCCCTCCTCCCACTCATTTACATGTCCGTCATGTGACAATCTGTGATTGGGCAATGATCATGCAGAGACACGATTTGTGTTTGCGTTTGGGATGAAGCACGCCCAATGTCCCTGGACACAGAAAATAGGGATGGATCAAAATCAAACATCCGAAGGTTTGAGACAATTGTCCTGGGCCAATATTGCAATTTTATTGGACGGTTGGATGGCCCATCCGGGGAACAGTGACGACTGGGGTCAACGGAATAAGAAACATCTCACACTCAAGAGACGTATCAAGCAGACGCATGTGGTTACATCAGGCATTATCAAAGCTCAACACGCAGGGATACAATTTTAAACATAATTGTATAAGGCCAGAGCCTCTAGAAGAAATGTTTGCTTCAGGTTAATTGCATATGAAATCTATTTCAACATAGAAATGTTAAGTTTTTCTATAAATAAATGTTTGGGACATTCTATTGTCTGCGTAGAGTTGCTAGTATAGTTATGTGTATGCTTTTTGATGAGTTGTAAAGTGGTTCTATTCTTTGAAATGTTTATATCCACCAATGGATACTGGAGGTTCACAGAGCTCTGTACTGAGTAACCACTTGGTATTGTTCACACACTAATCCATACATCCAGCCCCTGATGGGCTTACATGCCAAGGGGAAATTGGGAAGATACATTTCAACCACTACAATGTACACTACAATGTAGAGTATGTCTAACCTAAGTAGACCTTTCATCTAGTCTGTACTGAGTACTAGAATTCTTGTTTAAGCCACTATTGAGTGCCGAATTTACAAATTAAATAGCAGCTCAGAGTTTAGGGCTCCTCCCAAGTGCCTTCTATAGTATACTGCTTCTATTAGATGTCCATGAAATGAAACTATAAGCAGATGAAAGGTGACAGACACTGTATTTTACCATGAACCAGATAAGAATGCCTATTTTGACAGTAAGATCAATTCTTGCATGTTTTGAGACTATCTTATTGGACTAAACATATTTAATGTCTTCAGGGCCTTTCTTAGCCTTGTGTGTTCAGAAATATTTAGTGGACAAAGCAGGTTTCTTTTTTACCATAAAATACTCCTTAAGTATTGCCGGAGCAATGTCAGGAAATCCATAACATTAGCGTTCCTGAAATTGGACTGTTTCATGTCATGATCTCCCTATGGCAACATAATATCATCTAGATATTAAGGTTGATCCATGAGAAAAGCTCACCACTGACTCCCACATCCCCTAAATGGCTGAAAGTACTGCTGCACCCCTCCTGCAACATGCAGTCATCACCTACCTAGTGCAGAAGTGATTGCATGTAGACATGCACATGCAGAGACTCGTGTTAGAGGTGGGGGGAGGGGGGAGGTTATGTGATAGGTGGTATGGTGGCTTTGGTGACTATTCCTGTGTCAAAGGGCGCTGCCTTGATACTGTCATGACCCTGATGCGTTAGATTGATGGACAGGGATATGCTCAGTCCAGCACCTGCTGGTAAGGCTTTAAAAGGTAGTTATTAATTATCGAGTCTACGGAGATGTATAAAATTATCATCTCTGTCTGACAATTTGGGAAGGGTATAAAGTGGATATACAACTCAATGGCATACTGGCCATGAAATTGAAGAATGGCTTGTGTATTATAATGGTATAGCTTATTTGTGTAAATGAATGCTTTCTCCATTTATGGTATCGATGCTGTGTGATTAGAGCGTTTGTGGATTTTTCGTCCGATTACCCCCATCCTCTAGAATAGTCTTTTGAGATGCACAGTGATCTTTATATGTGGCCTTCACGTTACTGCAAGGAAAATAACCATAAAATACTCAGTCCTCAACATAGAAACGTTGATGCTACAAGGGAGTGTGGCCTGTTCTGACGCGATCCAAGCATTGAAGTGCCTCAGCCGGGTCATTGTGAGGTGCTCACGAGCAAGAATGAGCATGTCACTGCTAGTAGACCATAAGCTCATGCCCTTAACACTGTCTGCTTAGAAAAATGCACGCGATGGTCACTCATCCATTCAGCCACTCACCCATAGCCAGGATTGACTGACGAAAGCTGCAAAGCTTCTCTTGGTCTACCCCTCACCCTCACCATCACAATTTACCCGTTCCCTTTCCCCTCCTTTTGTTCCATTTTCTCCTGGCCTGTGTGCCTGCCGCTCTCCATCACCTCTCTCATGTATCCCTCTTCCCACTCTTCATAGTCCTGCACATCTGAGGTTATGCCCTCGGCCAGGGCCTGACCTCTGCATGGAGAGGTGTGGGAGGCCTCCTCCAGTTGACATTCACTCTCAGCCCCTCCATGAGCAACTCAATCACTGAGCAGCTCACAAAGCAGCTCACACAGCTCACTCCCAGTAACTAGGTCATTAGCTCACCCAAAAAAGACCTGTAACCAGACTACTGGCCTGCTTTACCCAGAACCAAAAAATCATCCATTAACTGCCAATCAATTTTCTCGCTGACATGCCATGCCAGATTCCCTATTTTCATTATCATCAGATTATTGAGTTATTGGAATTTTGATTGAAACAGGAGCGCTTGTTGCTGTAACGAATTTTCCCATATGGCTGGAATGATGGAAGAAGTTCCCCTCACGCCCTTAGCCTTGGCCTCAATGCTAAAGGATGTAAACACTTAGGGTTATGTTGGATCGTAAACGAATCCCACCCGAATGAGACGTCTCGATCCCAGATCAAAGGGCACCAGGAGTCTGGGACTGTAAGAGCAAGGACCCTACTTTTTTCGCGCACCCTCTGGATGATAAAATGGAATATTAAAAAATGCATGCAAATAAGGTCGAGGATTTTATATGTATTCTAAATCCTAGTATCCCCCCCCCCACATGATCTGGGATGCTGAAGGGGTTATAGCGTAAAAGGAAACCCTACAAGCCTTAGAGACAATTTACAGAAATGCCTAGGAGACAAATGCAATTTTCACCCCTTTGCTCGGGTTAATAACATCGTATGGTAGTTTGACTCGCATATATCTGGCCTGGGTTCGGAGTCCTACGTGGGTTAAGGGTGACCCTAAAGGGTTAATTTATACCACCCTGGAGCACCTTGGGCTCGGGTATTGATCCCTTCTAGGCAGGGTACTGGGTAGAGATCCCACAGGAGGTATTGATGTGGGTGGTGGTAGCCACCTCACATCAGTGTCATGTCGGCACCCATAGACTGATGTGTCATCACTCACAGACCCACCTTGGCACACTGAAGAGATAGAGGGCTGTTCCAGACCACCCCCTCCCCCCATTCCCTATTCAATAGAACATGATCGACATGTTTTGTAACAGGCTTATAATATTATATGACGGTAAAACATTTATGCCGGAGGTTTTTCCAACCTACCTGCTTCTGGTCGTGTTTTCTAAAATATGGCTACTTGTACAGCAACTTTTTGTTTCGGAATTAATACACGATCTGTGTTAACTGAAACGCACGTTTTTAACTTGCAATATCATCACCATGGGTGTCTATGACGACAACTATTGGGTTATGTTTCAAGCTTTTCTCAGCGAGCTCTCTTTCCACTCGCTTTTTATTATTGCTGCTGTCCTCCCTTGCTTTTACTTCCTGTTCTTCTGCTCCTAACTATCTGGGATTGGATGTGGTCAGAGTCCAATGATTTCTCATTGGATAAGAGATACGATACCCTTTAAAGAGTTTGAAGCGAAGGTCATTTCCAAATTCAGACGATTTGCTCCTCAAAATGGGCTGTGCTTAAATCATTGTGCAGGTTCTCTCTTGAAAAGTCTTTGATAATGATTGAAATTTTCTATACCCATGCTTTCATGGCTGCCATTCTGTTGTGATTCAATCAAGTTTACGAGCGTCTATAGGTATTGATAAATGTTAGATCTGGCAAGACACTTCCCATTTCTATTTCAATTCTCAATGCAATAAATGACCCAAAGTACACTAGAATGTGTTATCCACTAAGCACATACTAGATGCGATAAGGGAACGTCTACAAATGATGCAGATGAATGGGGCGACTTTGTGACGTCATTTGTGAACATTCCCCAATTGGTGGCCTGACTTGTGGAGAAAGGTTGTTTATCCTGTTACGCCAGCTAGGTTCTTGTAGATATATCTCCAGTTAGAGATAGGTAACTCAGTTGTGAATGATACACGTATTTTGCCCATTGATACTGCTGGCATTACTGTACAAAATCCTTTACAAAGTCCTGTAAACCTCAGTTGAACATACAATACATAAGAAATATTGATGAAAAACAACATTCTGCAGGGTGCCATTACTACTATTTAGATTACTCCTATACTTATCTCCCAGACAAAGGGGTTGTTTATACCACTGTAAATCCTAGATTACAGGCTTTGATCTCAGGAAGCAGTCCCTTTAATCTTATCTTTAGGTATAGATTATGGGCTTAGAATAGCACTACCCGGGGCACCACCCTGGGTAAAGACAGCAATAGACATGTTCCAGTACACGGACAATCTTCAGAGGGGATTATGAACCTCTTGGCTGTGTCAATGTCTATCAGGCTTTCTATATATACAATACTTTACAGAATAGGGTATACTATAAGATTGGTTGGAGTACTTGTATTGGCGCACAAGAACCACAGGTTGAACCTTATAGTATAGTAGGAAATACACCACTTTATTACTACTACACTACTAGCCATTCGGCTACCCTTACAGTAATAAGGGAGTGCTCATTTGTTAACAACAGGGGGCGGTGGGTTTAGGGGGGTAAAAATTTTGGACCCCTTGACCGGGGGGGTAAAAAATTTAGACCCGTCTTGTGGGGGGTCAAAAAAAAGTCAACCTGTTTTGAGGGAAAAAGCCCGCGCGTTACTATGCTACAAAGGGGCGCGAATGCGCGCGATTTTTGGCCTGTCAGGGGGGGGTAAAAAATTTCGACCCCTCTACGGGGGGGCAGTCTAGCGACAAGGCTAACCAAACCGAGTCACCATGACTCGGTTGTAATCTCATCCCTGGACATGTGGTCTGGGGCTCTACACTAGGGGGAGGGTTGCTCTATAATTTTTTGTGGTTAAAATCGTTTTCCTGTATTTCTGTATCATCTTAGGGTAGGTATGTCGGTGAGATGAAGGGCACAGCAGGTGGTATGTGTCACCTCATCCCTAAATGAGCAGCTCAGGCCTCCTGTGGTGAGGGGGTGGTGGGAGAAATAGGGGGATGGTAATGAGGATTTTATGGCAGAGGAGGGTCCACTTCAAACAGATGATGAGATAACTGACTGTATATATTAAGGACTGGACTATGGTGTTGATCTATTGGTACTTTTTAAAACCCGTTATTGTATTGATAGACAATGGGTATCAATATCTCCTTGACCTCAGCTTTCCAACAGTGAAAGAATTTTTCAAATATTCCCATTAGAAGCTGAGTTAGGTCCATGCAGCTACCTCCACCTCCCCCTACCCATGGTGCCAGTACCTAACTTTAGAAGGGGGCAGTGAGGATGGAATAGTGGTAAAAGTGTGTGAGGGGCAGACATAGGGAGCCCCACTCTGGCCTTATCTAAACATCATAACAGTGGCCCCTGGTCGTGGGTCGCCCGTCCTTGGACGCTTTGACGCGAGACTGGGGGGGGGGGGGGGGGGTTGAAAAAATTTCGCACGCTCTGCGCAAAATCTCACCACCCCTCCCCTGTTGTTAAAAAATGAGCACTCCCTAAGGAATAAGTAGTAGGGACTCGAGCCAGATCATGGGTATCAGTTTTGGCTTTGGTTAGATGGGATGATAAAACACTTTAGCTCTCTACAACTATTTACTTCAGTCAACAATTCAGTGTAAGTGTAATATGAACAACGCTTTTACACATCTACACCATGAACACCTCTATATACTTGATTTGTTCCCCCCACGCCCATACTGGCTGAGATTCACCTCACGAACTACACCAGTACAGGCTCTGGCTATATAGTGGTGCAACTTTATGGTTACAGATGCACTGCATTTTCCCCTCTGACGGCATACAGTAGGTCTCAGAAGTGGATTGGAGCTAGACTATAGTCTCGATGCAAGGATGTCATGTCCCTTTTGTGATGGTAGAGTTATTGATTTTCGTGATGAATTGGCTATCATCGATTTACTGATATTGATTTATTTTGGTGATGATAGACTGCATAAATATAATATAGAAAACGTTTACAAATCCTGGTTCTACAATCGTCCATGAGATGAGCACTGATACGACCTATACTGTGACAGGTACTATCACCATAGATACATTATTATCAGTCAGCGGGGTGAATACTTCTGCTGAATCATACTGGAGGTAACCCAAAGTTCTGACACTGAAAAAGTAAACTTGTCTCCAGACTCGTATTAAGTGACTGTCATAAAATAAACAAGTTAAAGGTTGTCTAACCTATCAGGTAACCATCCCACAAATAGAATCTGGAGCTGGTAAATGTCGGGTTTTGGCCTGGCACATGCCAAGTGGGTCTTCTATCTCCAGCTAGAAGACCCGCTTCCTTGTCACTTAGACAAGTTTTTAACTTATTTACTTTAAGACAGTCACGTCTGGAGACAAGTTTACTTTTTCAGTGTAGACAGACACAAAGGCCCACAGCAGTTGGAACTGGAACTCTGTTGTATCACACATGGCCATTTACCCAGTGTGATACATTTATGCAAACAAATGGCATAAGACATTGAAACACTATGCGGCCATTAAGACTGCAGGGTACTCTTTCAGCACTCTCTTGTTAGTTGACTAGAACAATACTTTTTTATACTAGAAAAGTGAGACATGTGTATCTATGTTGGACTGTTGTTAAGAAAGCCGCTTCAGAGAATTTACTATGGTTTCAGACCCGCCATGAAACATATTAAAACCTTTTCAGATGTTTTTACTCATGTATGGTGAGCAACACGAAATAGGATTGTATCCATGGGATTATTTGAGCGAAATGATGATTTACTTCGCGGATTTGAAACCGTGGAGCTTGCTTTACCAATCACAATTATTCCTCAGTGGTACAGTTTTTCCCTAACAGTTTTAAATTAAGCACTGGTGGTCTTTTGGCTCCTAACATCTCTCGTGCTACATGTACACTTCTATAGGGAACTTTCATAAATGACGTCACTAGCTAGTGGGTGGAGGGGGGTTTGGGTGATGAAACGTGACCCTGGCCACACATTTGAAGAGTTCAATTTGCCCAGAATTCTGACCGGGAGTTAGAGGGTTTTAATTTGAAAAAGATTCCGAAAAGGTAACGCCATTTGTGAACGTTGCCTATATATATCTCCGACCCACTAGTGTCTAGTCCCCTCAGAGCACCTTACTTATAGCTGCACCCTGCCCTCACGTCGGCAGCCTGCCTGAATAAATGGCCTCCCATCGGTCACTGGTATCCGACGTCTAAACACTGTGTCCACTGCCGGACACCAGCCGCCATACCTCCACACTCTCCAACCATAGGCGTTGTAGGTGAAAACATATATGAGAAGCCAGGATCTCCGCTTGGGGATTGCTGCGTCCCATCTGCTGGTGACTGGCCGGAACTGCCCTTCTCATGATCCGGCCTCGATTGGGTTCGATAACTTGCTGTTTTCTTCTTGCCCTTTCTGGATCTTTCTTGCCTTCTTGTATTTCTTCCTTGAGGGAGGGTGGATCTTTGTGGCCGGCCCCTCCTCATGATGGAGCATCTTGGTTTCCCGCCAAAATGGATCTATCATGGCCGCCTTGAAGCGAAATGTCGTCTGCAGACTGGAAGAAAGGGGAATGGATGAGGAGACATATTGAGTCATTGACCATCTCGTTAGGAAACTCTGTCTCTGGGGCACGCTGTTAAAATATCACTGTCGGTTGCACAGAGTAATGTATCTACAATGTTCAAAACATCGAACTCCGCTGACTTTGGAGAGGGAGTGATTGCAATGCAGGACAAATATCATATCTAAATATGAGCACCGTTTGACGCGAAATGATTCGGTTTGTGAAAATGTGTGATATGTAATGTCCTGTCATTGGAGGCAATGTATACTGCTATAGTGCAAGTTGAAGTTACATCAGTAATCATATCACGTTAACAGAAACTGTACAGTCATTTCTCCTTTACATAGATAATTGCACTTATTCTAGAACAGAAGAGCAAATGGGTTCCTCTATGTGCATATAGCTGGGAGGGCAGGGGATTATGATCACGAGAAGGCTATCTAGCTGTCAGTGTATTAATCTGCTCTGATGCGCTTCATAGTTTCAGAATACAGAAATGAATGTGAAGTTCCCATATCCGTCCACATCCATCATTCACTATATTTCATATGTATTATGTCAGGTATTGTCAGTATTCGCCAGGGGATTCCGAGATGGTTAGAATGTGACTGCGCATTCCTGAATGGAAATCAAATGAGACCTTTATCCTGTTTCTAGGTGGGAATGAGATTAAACAGTTAAATGGCAATCCATTATATGAATTATGAAATAAAAGGAAAAACTTACAGGTTAGTCATATTGAGCCAGGACCCATAAAATACCGCAAAAGCAGCATGCACGCAATAAGCCACCTATAATGCATAAGATACGTGGGTGAAGGGGAGGATGGGGGAAGTCAGAAAAGTATGTGTGTTTGAGATTTAAGGTTGGAAAGAACTAGAGAGGGAAAGTTTGCTTTCCTCGTTGCGGACAGGGGTGACCCTGAAACATAACTTTGCTTTTTAGGCTTGCATGAGGATGATTAGGGTTCACCACCAACTGTAATGGTGGGGATGGGGGGGGGGGGGGGGTTAGGGCTGGGGGACAGCCTAGGGGATGACATGGATGTGGGAGCCGCTGGCAGCCACTCACAGACGGGGTCCTGGATCAGTAACACACCACAGGGAGCATATCACACGCCATGCCCAACCCTGCCAATTCATCCAATAAGAATTGGAAGTACATGTATCCCCCTGTCCTCTCTTTATAGATCCCTTAACCATGGTGGTCTCATTGCATGCCTCCTGGATTGCCTCGCCAGCCTCTGCACACATCTAGCCATGCACTGGCCATCAGCTTTTACAAGATGTCTGCCACCCTGAATAAATGACTCACTCCATCCCTTTGTTCAATCCACCTTTTACGTCCTCCCCAGTCCCGGCTCCTCCTCTCCCTTCCGTCGTCCTCCCCTCCCCTTATGTCATGCTCCATACCTCCGTCTTCTATCTATTATATCTGCATCCCCCACTCCCCTTTACTCCCTCTCTTACCATCAACCCCCCTTCCTCCCTACCAGCTTTCTCCTGCCTATTCCCTCTCCGTTCATATTCCTTCCCCTATCCTACCTTCAATACCATCCTCATACCCCTAGGAGCACCTCCTTTCCCTGCTCACATCTGCATGTAGAGATCACTCCTGTCCATTCCCAACCCCTGCAGCCCTACCCACAGTCCCCACCCGCCCTGTGATCCCTTTCCAGTCCATCTCCCCTGGCACGTGCCCTCAGCTTGGGTGTCCAGGCGGCTGCTCGGGTCTGGAGACTGACCCTGGTGACCAGTGTTTGTCCTGCCTGTCTTAGACCCTAACCAGGGACGACAGCTACTTGCTCCGTCTCCTTTTTTAGCCTTGCTCAGACATGACAGCCCTATATTTGGACACAGTATAAGGGTAGCACAGTAACAGTAGCTCGGTCAGTTCGTCTGTATAGAAACTGGCAGGTAGTATCACTTGTCTATACAGTTGTTATATAAAAGGCTTTTGCGTGGGATGGCTAATAAACTAAAGTGAATGTTACAAATACGGTACAACACGTGGTACTTGAATACATGGGAAAGAAGACGTGTCCATATCATCTTCATGCATAGAACATGTAGTTCACTAATTGGCCACGTGCGGCCATAAAAGACACACTGCATGGACTGCCATCCCTTATTGCATGCATGTATGATTTCTTTCTATTGCCTGGCAATACTATCCCTATGAGTTGTTCCATGCACATTTGGAGTTATAGCTATAGCCAATTAAGGAACTAGCCTTAATTCTAGACGGGCTTTAACAGCTCCTGTCCACCGTGGAGGAGGAGCACGCCCCACCTCACCACCTCCATCCTACATCCACTCTGTGTAGGGGACTCAGACTCCCAGGGGACAGACAACAGGAAGGGCAATAATAGAAAGCTACTCTGGCCTTGCTAAGGGAAGAGTGGATGGACGGGAGCTACTGGGGGACTGAAGGCACTGTCACTGGGCCCATCACTACTACCTCCTTCTACAGTGTGTATACTGAGATGTGGTGTTTTGTGAGAAAACAGGGGGGGGGGGCTCAAATGTGGCCTGTTGTGATTTGAGCATATTAAGGGTATTTATATTACCACATAATATTATAACCTTTTATATACAATAGCAAATAACATTTAAGTTTGTTGATGCTAAGTCCTCAGAGGCAGTTAAATTATTGAACTGTCAGCCCATTATAATTATTATATCCTTTCTCTAAACACCTGATGACCTCTGGAAAAGGCAATTGCAAGTTACTCTGGCTCGCTGGAGTAGAAGCCCAGAGCTAGGAGGGACAGACATAGAGAGGAGCTGTCCCTGGAACCATGCCCCACCCATACCTATAGTATATCCAGTCTGCCTGAACACGGCATGGTCTGCTCACCCACTGCTGTTTTTGCCAGCCGCCACAACATGAGCTGCTCACTCCATCAGGGGCCATAACAAGGAGCTGCTCCCAACCAGTGATTGGGGTACAGGAACAGGGGGTACCCGGGCAGCAAGGGCAGGAGGCACGGCCCGACTACTGCACTCTCAGACAGAAACAACATCATGCTCGTTCCCTCCTCTCAAAAATACCTCCTTTCCACGGACATTGGGTTAGAAAATTACCCCTTTAAAAAAAAAACGCTGACATTTCATGGTAGAAAAACATTTCTACAAAACGCTGACATATTTTTCACCAGCCTCTTATTCTGAAATTTCAAGAAAGCTCCTCCCTCTATGGTTCTACATTTCCCTTGTGTGCTAACTTTAGACCATACATTGAGGATCCTCCTATACCCTTTATTCACTTTTTCTTGAATTTGGGGACACTGGAAGTGGGTGAAAAAACACCCTTATTTCAGGTTTTTAGGAACGAGCATAGGTGAGATTGCAGGGGCCGGGAGGCAAAGCCTGAAGCTCAAGGTCGGATAGAGGAACATTCTCATGTCATGTGTAAAATGTTCATGACTGTATACTATAAGTATTACTAGGTATTACACTAGATGGTTGTAGCTAGATGTGTAAGGCCTTTATTTATGGTGTGTAATGGATGTGAGTATATTTATAATATATATATGTGGGCAGTGATCGGTCGTTGGTCTATTTCATAAAAGGATCAGCCACTGTTGTCATCCCTTCATAGTTATTTGTGAAATGTTTGTGCAATGAGCATCTCTGGGGAGTTTGCTTTTAAATGATTACTACTTAATCAGAATGCTTGTTGCTATCCATGAACACAAATGATAGCAAAAAAGAGCTTTCCATATTAGAATCCCTGTATAGCACCGCGGCGTTTGCTACTGATATAAGAGGTAATATAATAATATAGACCTAAGCCCCGCATGATCGTTATGGGAAGTACACAGACCATTGCTTGCTATCGACAGACGAACAGACTTCCTATACAAATGTACTACTTTCCAGTAATAATGTATGGAAGAACTACTAATGATTTAAAAAGTAAACTATTATTACCTCAATGCTTGCAGTTTCTACATATTATATCAATATATGAGTATCTTACCACTGGCACTGCTCACACGGCCAGTATAGAGAGGCAGTGAGTACTGTTTCCTGGCCGGGACTGTGTGGGATCCACCACTGGGACAGGGATCTATCTGCCACTGGTGGCACGTGTGATCCTTTACACCTGGGAGTCTAGCCACAACATTAGAACATAACACTACCCTCCCCACAGCACAGCACACCCACCCGCCATTATTGCCAGTCTGACACTTCTCCAGCCACCCAGCCACCACCTGGCGGCTTGGCCTGCAGTGTTCAGACATTACACAGGCTGTTTTATCCCCATCACACGCACACACCAGAGAACTGGCGTAGGAAAGAGGGAAATAGTCCGATGGTCCCCTATTAAAATCCTTTAGCCGCCGCCCCAAACCGACACCCTTGCCCCCTCCCCCAAAAAGAAATATGCTTCCCATGCCCCTGCACACACTCAATTTCAAAGAGAAAAAAGAGTTAAGTCTCCCCCGGTGTCTCTCCTATTGGTTTTGCTACGGTCTCATAGCCCCCCTCCAGGGCTCCATCTACTCCAGGGCTCCATCTACCGAAGCTTGCCATTGTCTGTGCTTGGTGTGAGTGAGCATTAAAAGTCTGACTCACGCCCACCCTGCACCCCGCATTGTGACAACAAATGCTGCCTTCTGCACGGGGGTGCTTACAGTGCTTTGCATGACCTGCCCAGGACACCACTGCAGCTAGCTCCCCCACACTCCCCCACACTCCCCACACTCCCCACACTCCCCCACACTCCCAATACTAGCTCTCACGATGCCCACATTCTCCCACTCCTCCCCACACTCTGTCTGACAGTAGCACACGGCCCACCCCCGGTACAGGAGGCAGGTTAACACCAGAACCAGAGGAGCAGGAGGATGGAGGGAGGTGTCAGTTGGCTTAGGACTGTCCTCTGAGCTGGCAGCTGTTGGCTGTAGCACGTGGATGTTGGAGCCAGACAATGAGCACTAGTAGGAGTTGTAGCTGTGACTGGTTCCACCCCTTGGCTATAGGCACTGCTACAGGTAGTCAGGGACAGGAGCCAGTACCCAACCCCCTGGGGGCACCTGTACCTGCACCCACGCTGAAGGACGCATTATATCTACAATATCAGTCAGCCTAGACTTGCACAATTCTCTGATAATGGATTGGTCCGGGTTTTAATTAGATCTGACATATACCCTGAGGCGAAGGTCAACAAGATAATTAAACACAGGGGCTGGAGGTAATCTACTATACATATACTACAACCACCCCGCCCTTCAAACAATCATCCTCTTTCTGTCAGCCACGCCTAGCTGCTAGAGCAGCAGTACACATACATGTTGTACTACAGTCATTGCAACATATAGGGCAACATTAACGGTTTTTGAAATGCTTCCATTATTAAAATTACACCCTACTACCGTTGGTATGTACTCACACATAACATTGTAAGATGTCGTACTAAGTATTTTATCCAAAGCACAACCTTAAAGCAATCACGACAACCCTCTACCCAATATATAGTCAGAATGATCGATGGATACTTGATATTCAGATATGAATATATTCACCTGTGCTTAACAGACACACACCTACATCTACCTGGATGTATCATTTAATGCATATCAGGAATTTAGACCTGCTCACGTTGAGTCAACCCTACCACCCCCTCAGACGGCTGACATATTGAGCAGTGTGGTTGTATGTTTAGACACCCTACATGTCAATAATAAAAAGGAGACACACTTCTTTTCTTCCACAAAAAGGTCATTTGCCCTCTCAATGCCACTAGATGCTACTCTCAACTATAGTAGTAGTTTTTATTATCACTACCTGTGAGCTAGTCTATCCTAAAGCTATCTATCCTTGTCTGATCTGTTCATTGGTATGCCTCCGATGTACTGACAACAAGAGGCCACCCTTTGTTGGTGTACATATACATACCTCCACACGCTGAATACGCCACATACCCAACCTCTGTTCAACCTGTGTGATTTCTACACTACTGGGGCAGCATACATATGAACTATACTATTTACTACACTAGACTACAGTCTCTCCCCACATGTTCAGGTGTTTGTCCGAGGGGAGGGGCCATATGGTTGTGCTGGGAGTGTGACCATTGGTTAAAGTGATTTGTGAGTTCTCAGTTTGCCTCCTAGTCCTAGTCCCAGGTAGAGTCACTGTTCCTGTTCCTGGTGAGTTAAACAAATGCCGACTTCATAACTGATAATCCCAGTAGGCAGATGGGGATTTACAAATGTCAGAGGTTGAACCCCATTCGGTTTGAACCATAGCTTTGTCATAGTTCCAAACTTAATCTTTACTTTCACAGATATCTTCACCTATGAGGGTGAAACTGATGTATAATGTGTAAAGATACGTCCCACTTAATCATATTAAGTTGCATTACAGAGTCGTCAGGACAGACTGTAGTATAGTCTTTGTACCTAGCCTTCATCACCACCATTACCCACCACCCCACAACACGTGGTGGCTTGGGTCTCCTCCAGGTGGGCACTGGAGGAGCATCTTTCACCTCCAGGTGAGGAAGCTGTACGAAGATAGGGCTCAGAGCCAGCCAACAGGTACTACCTCACCACTCTCCAGGTACAGAGTGGGAATTCCTCCATTCTGAAATCTGTGGTTTTTTTTCATTTCTTTTACGTAGGACGTCGTATAGGTTAACTGGTTAAACCTGCCACTAATTATTAAAAGAGAGTTTCATATTCATTAAACAAAGGAAAACTAATAAAGGGGCAAGTTTGGCAGTGACTACCTGCCCCACGTGCAGCCCTGAAAGTGCACCGCTGCCTCCAGTAGGTCTATCTCTCACCCTACTCCCCAGAACTGCCACTGCTGCCTCCTCCACGGCGGCTGCCTCCAGGCACTAAGCACTACTACAAGCCGGCTGCCTGCTACCACTTCCAGGACTAACACAAGCCCTCCCCCCTCCAGCACCAGGTCAAGGCTGTAGATCACTGGTTTGACAAGTTGTGTAGCAACACTACCCCCACCCCACACACCCCAGGCCATCCCTCCTCCATGCACCTACTCCTCATCATTCCCCTGCACCTGTGTGAGTAGGGGAGCGCACCTGGAGGCTTGTCCTACACACCCCAGTAGCACCCTGGAGGACTCACTGACTCACTCAGTCTGTTTCACTCGCAAGGGCAGCGTGCACATGGTACAGAGGAGAGGAGCAACCGCCTCCTCTAGTACAACTACCTCGTTGCTACCACACAAGCCACCCATTCTGGGTACTGAGGCTATGCATAGTGAACTGGGATTCCTACAGTGGAGGCTGCTTTTTCTCTTCTCTCCTCTCCACCCCTATTGATGCTCTGGTATTCGAGTATTGAAGGTTGCCATTGGATTTACATACATATACCCACACCAAGGATTACCACTGTATAGCTGTCAATACCAATCAAAAACTTTACACCACCCAAACTGGGGTTCCTCCGGATCTAGGGCTCCCAGCATTGCAGTTGCACTACTAGAACATTGACGGCAAGCAGGCAGGCAGGACTCTTGTCAGCAGCGCCCAGCCACCACTGCACCTTCACTCCACATCCCACCGCTGTGGCCGATCCCTCTGAGAGGATCAGTCATTGGATCACTGCCTGGAGGAGGGACCACACGTGGTGGGGACTGGGGAGAGCATACTAGGAGGCTACATACTCCCTCCAGTGAGACTCCTATACTGGAGGACCAACTACCCAGCTGTGGACATACACACTCTTAGGGACAGGAGGAGAGTGTGGTGGTATACCAGGAGGAGGAGGATGTGTAAACCCTGGTGATTGCTGCTGTTGTTGTGGTACAGTACCCACAGTTATACATGGGGCGATTTTATGGTCTGTGGACCAGCCCCCTGTCTGTGTCTGTGTGAGAGATGGAGTGGACTGTGAACATGAGGGAGTCATAGATTTGGCACTAAGCCAGCACAGTCCTGTCTACCTACCTACTCCCTAACACCTCTACAGTTCGTACCTGTATGAGACATACTGTATACATACAGAAAGGTGTGAAGGGGGCCACCAGCTAGTGGATTTTAGATGTATGATTTTGCCTGGATAACATCTGGATCTCTACCTGCTACCCTACATTAGCCCTAGGATGTGTATAGCTTCACCTGGATTTTATAAGGTTGGCTGGATATTGTAGAGTATTCTATCAGATGTAGGTATACAAAGATTCTATAGAAGCATCAGGCCTTGGTAAAAACCAGTGTTGTCATAACCTACTGGAGTCATACAATAACCCTTTATCAAAGCCATCCTGCTGTTCTATCACCCTATAGGCTGTCACAGGACACTTTATTATAGACCTCAATCTTATTATGCTACACTAGATTATATTCAAAGCCTTGGAAAAGTCAATAGTACCCAAGGTTACATAGAAGGGATTGATACCTTCTACCTGGCATACATACCTATATGCGCCATAGTTAAGATATTTTCTTGCTCTACCTACCTACCACTCATAGGACCCACTTACAGTTAGTCCTACCTGTCTTCACCTCTCATCTCACCTGGCCTGCTAGCATTACCATGGCAACCACACCCTCCTCCACCTACCTGGCTTAAAGAGACTGTAGTCAGGTGGGTAGGTCTAATAGCTAACACTCACCTCCACCTTTCACAGCCATCGAGATCGCTCTCCCACCGACTAAAGAGCCAGACTCTTGCCATAAAGGACACTGAGTAAGATCCTACTAAAATGGACTCTTACTTCCCAGGCCTCTAACAGTTGACCACCCTTAGCAGCAGCACCACTACCCTCTCTCCTTCAGCAGCCACTTCATTGCCTGTCCAGCAGCAAGCATCATCAGGAGGCACTTCCACCCTGGAGGAGTTAATGTGCACCGGTCGTTAAGGGTACTACAGCCGTCACCGGAGGCAGATAGATCTGCTGGAGTAGGAGGGCAGGCACTGGAGGAAAGGAGAAGGTGTTGTCTGGGACTTGATCACTTTGGAGAGCCGTGTGGAGTTGCGGGTGGGCTAGATGGTTAGTATCCAGGGTAGTACGGCCGTCGGCAGTGCTCCGTAGGTTACTGGAGGATTTAGAGCACTGCAGGTAATCACCATAGGCACTGCCAAGTGAGCAGCCACCCAGATAACACCGGAGAAAGGAACCACTCCAGAGAAGGCATATGGTGCTGAATGACTAGTAATAAACCCTCTGGGAAGTGCTCAATAGGTCACTGGAGGATTTAGAGCACTACGACTAGGAGAGGTGGGCAATCACCAGTTGTGGCTGCAGGGTTACATACAGACCCTGCCAGATAACCACCCGGCCAGATAACAACGGCACAGTTGCTGGAGGAGCTGCACACTATACTATAGAACCGAGTATTCCTCCTGGACCAAAAGGCATTAGTGGAGTACTACCAGACTACTATAGTGATATACTGACAGTAGCCTAACCCAGGAGGTAAATGCCACATACCCAGACTCTGAGGTATACGAGTGACTGACTGCCTCTGCTCCAGGGTGCCAAGCCTCTCTACACCACCCCTGTTACCTCTGTCATTATTGGCAGGAGGATCCATCTACTACTCCCATCTCCTCCCCTTCACCCCTCTGTGAGCAAGGCTGTACCCCTGACCCCCAGTGGGCAAGATTCACCCCAGTAGGGTTGTCTGTAGGCTGGGGGCTGAAGGGTGGGTCCCATCTCATGAGGCAGCCTGGGGGGAACCCATAAGGAGAGGCAGGAGGGGAAGGTTAGGGCACTAGGGTTATGCTTTGATCTACATCTTCACTGGAGGACGTGCATGAGAGAAAAGCGTATATCGGCCAGAGATAGCCCAGTATCTCACAGTGTCTGTTACAATCACTACCATCAGTCTCTGCTCACCACCCTGGAGAAGAAAGGGTAAGTCTGGATCAGGATTTCGGACGTGTGTGATGGACTCTCCATGGAGTTTGGTGCACGCATGAAACTACAGCCTACATTATAATGAGAGCAATATTATATGAGAGAAACTCCTGGATAAACGTCTTCTGCATACAGAATAATAACTCCCCACACTTAGGTTTCAAGTGTAGATCCTAGACGGCACATCGCTCCTTGGAAAAACAAAAAAGGGGGATTATAACATTGCAGTGCCGGAGAAAGATTAAGTGGGTCCTGGTTAGAAGAAACAATTTGTGTACACATAGGTGGGTGAGAGTTTACTCGAGAAATCCTAAGGAGATTACCATATCCCACCTTGGGGGTCGGGAGGAGACCCAGGAGGAGACTCACTCTGTGCGTTTGGGATTAGTGATGGATTAAGTGGTGGAGTATACACACATGATCTTAACCTGATACAAGGCCCTATTTATACCTCTTATATACACATATACTCACCATGGAGTCCACCCTGGAGTACCTCTGGAGGATACTTGTCTGCCTGGTAAGTTATACACCTTCTCCTGTTGCTAATCATTATAAATGGGCGGCAATATATATATATATATATATATATATATATATATATATATATATATATATATATATATATATATATATATATATATATATATATATATATATATGTATTATGCTGATCTGACCTACTGAGTATGTAGGCCTACACCATCTTCCTCCTCATAGAAGGCATAATTATGTATGCATGCCTGGGTAATTTAATTGGGTCTTGTGGCACTACATTATTGCACGCATATAAACTGAAAGCGATCACATTGTGTCAATATTTTGAATTATTTACAAAGGAAAGGAGGGGAATGATAATACGATCCACAGCGCTGCGGTATCGATCGATTGGGTGGAATTGAATATTAAACATGTTCTCTGGCATAAGACTTATTATATATTCCCCCACACTGTAAGCAATGTATTAGTGCTCAATGTCATTTCAAATTCCATTACATACACATCAAATCCTATGGAGCATTTGATTTCCAATAAACCCAGGTGTTAATGAACATCATTTTGCAATTCCACATGGTTAATATATAGGCAATAGGCCGTGAAGAACAGCTGGTACAGAATACCAGAGGTCTGTAAAATTGGTATTCTAGTAATTTGTAAGCCTGTCCTACCCCTTAGACACACTCTGCCAGTTCTGTGGTATTGGCTGTAATTTCATCCAGTCGGGAAGGAGAGCGTTCAGTGAAAGTTCATCCCTCAGTACAACAGGCGGGCATAGAAGGGGGGAGGAGGGACGTGATCCACATGGTTAAAAGGGTGTGAATAACCTAAAAGACTTGCCTATATTCTCCCTGTCAGTTTCCATACTCTGTTTCCCAGCATTTGTGGGAATATTGATGCCACAGCATGCGGCTTATAATGTTGTCCGAGATTTCTTCACATGGTTATGTTGATTGGGGGTGAGAAAGGGATGTATTAGTGGGGAGAGGGGGGGGGGGATTGATGATGAAAGGTAGGGTTACCCCACCTGGTTGCATTACCTACTTAGTATCTCTATGGCTAGTCAAGAGATCCGACACAGAATATAACACCCTGAGTCTACCACTGTGGAAGTCAATGGTTCCTATTGGCCCTGACAGCTCAGTGGGTGGTGTTTATAAATCATGAGGCTATGTATTATGTGGGGGAGCATGATAAACAGTAGTTTCCAGTTACTTAGTACGGTCTGTGTGATGGGTGCATTGGTCATAGTTGCTGTGTGTTGGGGGTGGGGAAGAGGGGAGGCAGGAGTAGGGTATGTGGGGGGGGGGGGGGGGGTAAGAGGAGGAAGTGGGGGGAGGGGTGCTTAGGTTATGTATGTCAACAAGTTATGCGGGGTTGTATGTTATGATGGAAGTCTTGTGCATACCATATGGCATCTCTTTTTAACCCCCTTGGAGGAAATCAGCACTATTTTATAGCCCTTTTTAAAACGTTTGTACACTTTTCTTTTATGGCTGTCAAATATTTGGATACACTATATAACTCCTCTTTAAGAACGGATATATATCCTACAGAATTCACATGGTGGTTTGAGGTTAAATGCATCTTTGCAATCAGTGTGCGTGTTTCTCTCAATTATAATTCACCCTCCCATTTAACCCATAAACCTTCCGTAGACTATAACATGTACACTGTATCTAAAATATATGTAGGCTCACCCCATCCCTATTATCAAACTAATAAAGCCATTTTATCTATCGCTTTACACCCTTCAAGGAAACCTCACAGTATGACTATTATAAAGTATACCGATAAAATAGTCACATCATGTTAAACAATCAATCGATCACAAAGTTGAAAACGTCTTTCCAATAGATTTGATATATCACCGTACATTGTAAATCCTAATAAAACTTGATGCAAGCTGGTCATCGTAAGACGCTGGGCTAAGGTCAAGGTCAGCAGACTGTCGCGCCACCTTATGGACTAGGGCCGGCTCCCCCAGCTGGCCTATAACTGAACTATCAGGTCACTTCCGGTCTAAAATTATGAATTGTACTGAAATATTCTGAGGAGAAATATAAGGGTTGCCCATGACAATTAACCATGTTTGTCTGTGCCTGATTGGCCAATGTGAGCTCTCATGCAACTGTTCAGTGAACAACATGCCTATTAGACCATAGTTCAGTGTAGAGATTACCAGCAGAGGCCAAACCCACTATAGATAGGCTGTGAGTAGGGTGTATGCCCTGCTGGTACCATCACATGGTGCTTATCACATGTTACCCAAGCTGCATGTGTTAATGCATGTTGGCACGGAGAGGGGTTGAGGCAAGGTGAGGCAGTCCTCTACCAAGGTCAGAGGATGAGCTTTACCACCCCCGCCACCCCCTCACATATGGCACAAACCCTGGAGGTTGTCTGGTCCCAGACCTTGAAGAGGATGCACAAAGGTTAAACCTTGAAAGAATGTCTGATGGGTATGAAAATTCAATATCCCAGGATGATGAGTAATTCCTTTAGGAATCCCCAAAATGTCTACAAACTACCAGACTGTTAAGCATGGTTTCGGATCGTATGGCCAAGTATGGTACAAGGATTTAAACTTGTAGGTAAACAGTATTGATGGCTATATCATACAGAGTACAAACCCAAATGCAAGGCTTGCACATTAATATTATGGTAGTCTACCTTGACCCAATTGCCATTCTTAGTGTCTTTGACGAGAGATGATGGAAACAAAGAGAAATTGTCCTATGCCTGGTATAGAAGTTCGACTCACATAAATTTATGCTCATGGTATTTCTTCCCTTGATCTAGACTATTTGCCAGACCCAATCTATCATGCTTGAGTTGTCTGGTTTATGTTCCAAGTTCCTGTACACATATTATATATGAGCAAATGTGGACGTCTTTCCCCTGAGCTGCTCATCCAGACCTGCTCCTCATCTTGAGCTGCTCCTCAAGCCTGGACCTCGTGCATGTAGCCTGTTACATGAATCACCTTAGGCTGTAGTTCATTGCGGAGCTGGCAGTCCTGAAGACTTAGCTGCTGTGGTATAGGGTGGAGCTTTGCTAGTGAGAGCTCTATGCAAAGGAGAGTAGGTACAGGTGAGGATGTGGTATATGGCTTAACAATAAAGAGGAGAGCATGCACATGGGCGGTTCAAAGGCAGTAGAGAGGGAATGTAGACAGCATGGAGTGAAACTGTGAAGGAGGTAATGAGAATGACAAGGAGAATATTACATATCTGTAAACAGAAGGGGGTACAGGGGACAACATTATGTCGGCAACAAGAGAGGTAGAGAAGGAAGGAAGTGGGCCACAGATGCTTTTGAAAGAGGGAAGGAGATGAAGGGGGTAGGCTATGAAGAGATGCGCAGCTCCAGGGGATCCTGTGCCATCCCTTAACCTGGTTATCCTGCTGAGCTTTACGTGTAATCTCCTCCTGGTCCTGTCAAGGCAGGTGGACCTGTAGAGGGATTATTGTTGTTATGCCAATCCCCTGGACTCGCCATTCAGGGCCTGACCCTTATTATCGACTAGTAGTCAGCGGTTGTTGTGTTCCCTCAGAAGGACAGTGTAGGGTATATGAAAGACTGCATGTACCTGGGTCAGGTCTAAGCTCCTCAAGTGGAATCGATTTTTCTGGGCAGCAATCATGCAGGGACCGGAAGTATGAGGTATCCCAGGAGTATTAAAAAAAGGGAACACTACTTTAAGACATGTATTACAGTTGGGATGGATGAGTGGGAATTGGAAGGTAAAAAGATTAGAGAGCGAAACGAATCCGACACGCGTTTGGGAAGACTGGGAGAAAATGTGTATAAGAAAAACAAGAAGGAAATGTTTGCCTAACCCTCTAAGGGCCGCATATACTTATAGTGCTACCCTTAGAGAGAGCCCTGGTGAATGCACTCACCAGATCTCCATCCATGCGCCAATTCGACCCTTTTGGTATGTAACAACTCCGTATCGACATGCCATGCTCCATCCATGCATCATGACGACCAAGGGCATAGTGCAGTAAAGCACTACTTTGCCCTTAAAGTGCTAAGTCAGTCAATCAAGCCTACTTGACTAGAAGTATAATAGAAATATATAGTCTGGTCTGGCCACTGGGGTCAATGGAGCTTCATTCCCGGGAGTAGACAGTATTGACCTGATGTCCATGTTCATAGCTGCCTCGTATACACAGGCCTACCAGTCGACTCTAATGTCGGTAAAGTCAATGGAGCCGTGGTGCTGATACCACCAAGAGTTGTTACTTGTGCAAGTGCCTGCTTACTGGGGGCTTTGCAAAATCATACTCCAACCCTTCTCCGCTACTGTAGGATAACTATACAGTTTGGGTCTTGTTCGCATCCAAGCTCCATTCTCACCACTAACGCTTCACCACATGGAAGATTAGAACAATACTACAAATGTGAACAATAGACCCTTGGTGAAAATGCCGCTTTAAGTTTCCTTGCACATCCCCAGAAACTAACAAATCCTCAAGATCTCAGAGAACTCTACAAATCGATGGATTGACATGAGAAAAGCGAACGGATAGTCACGATGGTCGAGGAACACCTGTGGTACCTCAGACTCCATTACTTAATGTAGAGTCCATGGCTCCTTTTTAAGATGCAACAATGAACTCCTGTGTATCAGTGTATTGTTGCTTGAGATTTCAATAATACCATGGGCATGGGATGACAACAGACTGAAGTATGTACCTCACCCTGAGTTTAAGATGGTGGACTAGTCTAGTCTGTAATGATTGCATACTACACTGTAAAAGGTTGGTTGCCATTTTTGTAGGTGTACAGTAGATTCTACTATATGTGTACAGTTTATTGCAGGTAAACAGTAGAATCTACTGTAAATCTACTGTAGATTCTACTGTAAATCCATTCTACAGTAGATTCTACTGTGTACCTACACTAACTATTTACAATGTTTGTATTATAATTTGTCACCCTTCATATGCATACTAAGATGTGTGCTCGGATCTGTATAAGCACCCGTTCTAATTCCCCGATGTAGATCTCTTCTTTCCGTGTTACAGATGCCCCAAAGGTCTCATATGGCTGTGTTTCACGACCTTGGGCCAATGTTTTTGTCTCTGACCGGATGCCGTCTCTGACTGGGTGCCGTCTCTGACCGGGTGCCGTCTCTGACCTGGTGTCAAAATTTATTTAATTTAAATTTTAACCTATAGTCATATATATAGGGATTTGTAAAAAACGTTATGGCAGTTGTTATGTAATTATAATTAGCCTCCTGCTGTTGGTAGAAGAGAACTAAACTCCCAAAGTAGCATCCGGTCAGAGACGGCACCCGGTCAGAGACGGCACCTGGTCAGAGACGGCACCCAGTCAGAGACAAAAACATTGGCCTAAGGTCGTGAGACACAGCCATATACGTAAGGGATGGCGACACTAGATCATACTAGTGGCGAGCCAGCTCATTCACTGGCTCTTTGATAGCCCATCCCTAGCTACATTAAAAAGTAATGGTGTGCATGTACTGCTATGTGTTTGATAATTAGGGGGAACCTTTAATACTTTATCCAAAAAGCAATCGTCAATTGTGCACTGTAATATAGACACAGAAAGTCAAGTAGCAATTGGCGTACCGGTACTTTATTTTTTAATGCAATTGTAATTATTGCATTGTATACAATAACGGCAATTGCCAATATATGCTGTATAAAGAGAAGGGAATTGCTAATTAGTATAGATTAAAGAATAGGAACTTCCTGTTTTATAGACTTTGAATTTCTGAGAATGGATTTCACTTTTTCTATGCAGTCTATGAAGAACCTAAATCTATACAGAACCCATATGCAAACCCATTATAACGACCACTAGTACCCTTACCCTTGACCATGCTTTCATTGATTTTTATGGCTAGCACAGGCATGTCTAACCCAAAGGGTTCTTGGATGTCTAGGGTGTCCTCAATAGAGATGCCTGACTCTTTCTATCAGCTTTCTCAGCCCCGAACCCATCCCTCACCCTAATAGAGCCCTGTAGCAAGACCTTGTCTGAATGACCCTTCTCCTCAAGTTCTAAGCAGCACACCTCAATCAGTCTCTTCCCCTTTCCCCCGGGATTCCATTAGATATGGTGCCCTATGTGGACCTGTAACCCCATTCCGATTGTTGTTCTAAACATACCCTCCTAAAATGATATATCTGAAAGTAAATGATCCAAATCTCGCTCATGAATATCTAAACTTTAAGAAGTGTCGCTTCCCCTTTAAACACCCAAATCCAATGTTCTTGGTTCTAATGATAATTGGTCGTTTATAACTTAATTCCAAGTTCCTTCGTAATTGTCCTTCTCACGTTAAGCTATCAGGACAGCTCCCTGAAAACGTCAGTCACATGTGGAAATCAGCTTTACATGGGCTTAGAATAATAATATAATGTCCACCAAACCTATATGAATTATAAAGGGCTTCCTAATAACATTGCTTGAGCATAAGGCTAACGATAAAGGGATGTTCTATAGTTTATAGTGAACAACAGGACATTATGATAAAAGAGTATATGGTAAGAGAAGAGGAGAACCCCTCCTCCGTTCTGATGAGCTAGCTATATCATGTGCTTTAATAAGATCCTTTTAAATTGAGGTGGTAAAGGAAGAAAATTATTTCATGCATTGACGATTAAATTCTAGCCTGCAACCTAAACAAACATAGATAGATTTTAGCTGTCAGCTATACCAATAACTGCCCGTCGCCCACAGCTGTGTCCAGCGCTATTTGAAATAAGCCTTGGATGAGGGGCCATGCGTCGAGACATGGATAAACAATTTGTCAAATGGTGTACTCCTATAACAATGGGTGATCGATCACTTCCTGCTGAAACTAGATTATGGTATTCTCGTTTTTAGCGTCAATATACCAACACAATTTAGAGTGCTTTCTCTAAGCTGACATACCACATAGTTCCAAGTCTATGTTAAACAGCCTGATCTGTATCATATACCATTTGATACACATGGACGTGTATGCAAAATACCTTTTCAGAACTGAATGATATGGTCAAATGTATCTAAAAGTTAGTTAAAATCAGGGAGGACACTAGGCCACCCATTTACCCTATAACATTATGATAAATATTGCTCATCTCATTCTTGAGAATATGTTTCGCTTCTGTGCTCAATATCTGTACAATCTATATAGTAGGCTGTAGTATGGAGGTAGAGTGCTCCATACAGATAAGTATGTTATACTGTTAGGACTCACAGGGGTTTCTCTGGACAGCCTTATCAGTATGCCCCATACCTTATCCTTAACGACAGTGGCTATGTACCACTGATAAACAATCATGTATCCATAGGGATGTAGCAGATAGTAGCATGGTGGAAAGCGAATCTACAAGGTAACTGGTATTACTATTGCTTCGCACAGGCTAGTTCATGGGTGTTCAATGCATGGAGCTTGTGATTTAATGTACATTCAAAAGCCCGAGAAGACCCAGCCTAACAAGATTACCGGTATATGTACTTTGACTGAAGGAGAGTTTGGGGGGAGGCTAAATTTTAATTGCACAACTGGGCTATAGGGATTACACTCTAAGAACAGTGTGTTGCGGGAATATGCATGAGGAGTTACACACACATATTTGCAACACACCTTTGAGATCAACACACTTTTGACAAAGAGCGTGCAGTGGGTAGTGTGTTACACGAAAATGTGTGTTAAAAGTGGCTGCAGAAAAGCGTGTTGATAAGTGTGTAAACGTAACACACTGTTCTTAGAGTGTAGCAACTTCTCCCGGACTGCTACCTGGATGATCATGATCAGTTACTCGGATACAAGTATGTACTATTACTTAATTTTTGCCTTTTGGTTTGAGTTGTCCTCTATGATTTTTTGTTCATCGTTTATCTATACCAGGATTTAGGAACAATAACCTTTTACTCTTGTTGCTTACATGTATACATATGATGTACAAGTGATAATACAAGTTAGAGTGTCAGCATATTGAATTGAATTATTGTAGTGCAAAAGTAAAATATCCAGGGGAATTAAAGTAATGGTCTGGGCTTATATTTCGAGTGAAATCTAATCAGCCAGCGATTCATGTATGTGAGTAGGCAATAATGTAATTCCTGTATCAATCAGTTGTCAATAACACTATATTAAGATGACAATAGAAACACTGATCCGTTTGTGGAATAACCTTTTATTATAAGAAATTGTTGTTCCCCTATACAATATAACTTCACACAGGATGTAATTAGATTAATCATTTTGTATGCCCACTCTGATCATATAAATGTGCCCACTCTGATCATATAAATGTCCTCTTGTTTTTCATTATAGTCATTGATTTAAGACCCCTTCCCCGAGGGTTTCTCCTATAGCCCCATATCACAGTAGGGACAACAATCTATAGCATGTTGTGCTGCATGATACGACAGCCAATTATGTCGCTTTAAGTGAGTTACAGCGGGGATCATTTTGTAGTTTAACTAGATGCCACCATGGGGACAACTGGTTACCATGGAAACCCCAATGGGAATTTATAGTAGTTCTACCAATGCCAATAGGAGGACTATAATAAGGCTGTAACAACATATATGTTGTATAGTTGGGTAACGTCACCACATTATCTGTAGCTTCTTTGTGGATAATGGTTGAGTCAACATATTAAATTTTTATGACGTAGGCAGGGAAACCCAAGCCTTTCAATATGGTGTCTGGAACACCGAAACAGGCTAGAACCTCTAGCTGACAACGGGCTAATTTCTCGGCACCAGGGACAACAATATAGTGTGAGTGAGGAGACAGGTTTCCCCTAACTTAATATAGGGGTCCCTTGTGTGGCTGCTGTGACAAGGTATAGGGACAAATGGTGTCCATATAGTGGATTCCTGTCATAGAGTATCCCTGGAGGGATTTGTGTGACTTGCCGCTAACAAGATTTGACACCGACCTGTAGAGATCTGCAAAGATCTTGTTTGACTCTTATTTCTTATTTAGCATCCGAATTGCATGACACCTCCAGATGTTTCATAATAAGTGATGATTCTCAGCAGAAAGGATTACCATTTGCTGGCATATGTCTGAGACATCTCTCCCTAATTGATCATTCTATAGTTAGATGCTGACATTGTTTCACTTAGCCTCATCAGTAGCAATATGCTGGGTATTAAGATGCACAATATCCTCCATTTTATCATGCCATTTCCTCAATCTGTCGATTGTGCTCCCTCCAGGCTGTGTGGGACTACTCTGGGCACATACAGGCCCCCTGGGTTATAACTGTTATAGTAATTTCCAGTCTGCCAGACAGAGCATGATCCATTCATCACTGTCTGGTGTAAAATGTATAATGTCATAATTCTATCACAGAACATGGCACTGATGAGGTGTTTCAGACAAGAAATAATGGCACCGTGAAAATGCATATAATATCATCTTTTGGCTTACAGTACACACTACTTATATGACTTGGCCTTCTTGAAAAGAAATCCTGATTTTATCCAGTCATATTCTACCATGGTGTATGAACATGTACATACGTTGTGTGACAATTTCTTGAGATAGCCTGCTCATGCTGGCCTCCCCTTGACCAGAATGTGGGGGAGATGCCCGGCCCCCGCACTCTCAGACAGAAATGACACCTATGCTCGTTCCCAAAAACAAGAAATAAGGGTGCTTTTTTTCACTCTCTTCCAATGTCCCCGAAATCAAGAAAAAGGGGTATTTTTCCCAAAATAACTTCTTGTTTCCCAAGGAAAGGGGTATATTTAGAGGCCAAGTTCTGGGATTTATCAAAAAGGGGTATATTTCATAGACTGAAGATCCACATTGAATAAAGGGTGAAGGAGGATTCCTAATGTGTAGTCACATAAGGGAAATGTAGAACCACAGAGGGTTGAGAAGTTTCTTGAAATTTCAGAAAAGGGGGGTGGTGAAAACTATGTCAGCGTTTTGTGGAAGAAAGGGGTGAGTTTTTACCACGAAATGTTCGTGTTTTTCCACAAAAAGGGGTCATTTTCTGACCGAAATTCCTCGGAAAAGGGGGTGATTTTGAGAAGAGGGAACGAGCATGATGTCATTTCTATCTGGGAGTGCGGGGGCCGGGGGGAGATGTTTAGGCAGGATGCCGGCTGGTTGGGTACCGGAGCTTTTAAAGGACCAGACATGGGACTGCTCTTTCCTCCAGATATCTAATTAGGGTAGTCTTTGTGGTGTCTCTAACAGAACTGGTAGTGGCTGATCAGTGACTAACAAGCTCAGTAATGGGAGGTAAAGGGGTAAATGTATACAATCTCGACAACCTTAGACCCATAGTCACTAGCCACAGTGACCCTGCACTAGTAAGGGCTTACTGAAAGAGGGTTCTGCGTATTATGTCCCAATTTACAAATGACAATATACTGTACAAACAGTGGTTGTTGCTTGAATGAACATAGTAAAGGTTGTGAGGTATTATTCTTCATAATTAAGATATTATGCCTTTAAATTAGACTGTTCTCTTCACCTGTCAACAGATCAGATTTCACTTCACTACATTAACTGCGCTTGCCACAGTATAACAAATGCAAACATTAGACATGATCAACCCCAGCCATTTCTGGATGGACTTCGCCATTGTTGCCCCCTAGGCTCACCGGTATTGAAAGAGGGAGATGTTGGTAGGGCGGAGAGTGGTCGCGTATAACTATAAGGTATTTTGGAGGACCAGACAAGAGCTCCTTTGATCGTGCAGGGATCTAATTAAGGAAGTCTTTTGGGTGTTTATAACAGAAATGGTGTTGGCCAGATCAGTCACCCCAAAAGGTGGTTAAAAGGTAGGTGAACGGGAAAGGCTAATGCGTGTAGTCCCAAACCAATAGAAACAACAGCCCCATCCACCCGAGCAAGCAAGATGAAGTTGTGAGCGGGCACAAGGTTGTTGGGTACTAGGGCTTTTAGAGTTCCAGATGTCCATATTCCTCCAGGGATCTAATTAAGGAGGTCTTTGTGGTTACTCTAACAGAGGGTAGTGGCTGATCAGCAACAAACAAGGTGGGTAATGGGGAGGTAAAGGGGAAAACTTGATGTATACAACCTTAGACCTACAGTCAGTAACCACAGACCAAGTCACTCAGGAAGGTCATTGGCCTTTCACTATGGCCCTTTTAAGGGCAGGTCCCCCGAAGGTCCCCTGTAGCATACTTCATGGTCAAGAAGAATTGTGAGCACATGATTCCAATGGCCGCCTGTCCTATATCACTATGATTATACACGATTCAACTGTCTGAAAAGACTGTCGTAGAGATTGAATAATGTCGCGTCATTTCCTAAAGATGTGGGCTAAAATACACGCCAATTACAACATGAGCATGACCTTTTATGTGTCAGGATAAAATGGCTACCATAAGAAATTCGAAATTGGCTTTAACAGAAATAACATTACGTTAATTTAAGGTTCCTTTTATGTCACCATGGGTTTTCTTTGGTGGTGTTTAACACTAATCCCTAAATAAATCTTTTTATTATCATAATATCTACCTTTGTATTGAATCAGAAACAGCGCAGATTAGTGCGTGGTTGTTAACTTATTATGATAAGGTGCCAATTGCTCGTAAAATATTGGAAAACCTTTCTTACTTTTGTTATTTACTCTTTTCTATCTTTATTTTACAACCCTCATCACATTACACCACCATACGATCAACTAGGGGGCACCTGACCTATAACCAACAACTTATAAATAACATGAAACTGGAATAATTCCGACAACGGGCTTCTAGCCTATGTATTTCTTCAATATAGATAAACAATTACAACAACATCATAACGGAACAGGAATATAATGCACATACCATTGTGTCCGGTGACATGTCTTTATTGAAAGCGAATGGCATCATAACCCAATACCTAACCCTCATCGTATTATATAAGAAAATATATTGTAGTATTGACCTTATTAAGTGTGATAATTGCACAATATTGTTCTCGCATACAGACCGTATTGATGACAGATCGAGTATATTAAGGCAATCAGTAGGAATGCAGGGAAAATGTGATTATCTTTTGTTGGTAATTATTATCAAATCTGAACATTATGGAGCTTAAGGCCACTCAAAACAATCGTATCTTTCAGGTAACCCTACCTAGCCAAACAGGGCCGACCTTAGAGATTCTTATCCAATTTTGATATTAATTTTAGGCAAGTCTGGGGCTATTTTAGAGTCAATTTGATAGTCCACGAGTCAAGGCTGTCATCGGCAAGTTGGCGTTGCAGTTCGCAAGTCAATTTCTGGGTACATTTCAGGCCAAAATTTAAAAGAAAAGTTTTTTTTTTAATCCGACCCACCTACCCTAGACTTTTTAACATGTAACAATAAACACACCTTTCTCTTTCTTTTGCCCTAATAGAGCAAGTATCCAGCGCCCGGGTATTGTATTACGTTCCCATCAATATTACTCTGTTGATCAACGGCCTTAACCGCTATGTTACATAATCATTCCTTTTGGTGATAATAAAATAGTGTGCAAGGTTAAACATTACATTGTTCAGAATGCGTACCACCTTGGTGATGTATAGAGCAGGGAATATCTAGCAAGGAATGCACATTATCTATATATTGGGTTTCCCCAATAAGTGAAAGAGAAAGGAGATGTCACGGGATCACACTGCACTGTAGAAGGGATCCTCCTATAGCCAACCATATACATCGTATTCTGAGGGATTCAGCCATGCTCGTGGCTTCCGACAATAGATTTGAGAAAGGGTAAAGGTATAATAAGCTGCTTCTAGGATTTCTCGGCACGGAATTGCGGTTATAGCACAGAGGACAAGATGCCTGGAAAGCGTAAACATGTTCTCAGATTTCCAGCAAATCAGAATATAATGATGGGAACAATCATTGTGTGTTGATAACCAAGCGATTCAATCGACAGAAAGGGAGAGGCTGACACAATCAGAAATAGAGGAGGAGTGAAAATACAGAACTATTAACTCATACTTAATGAACCCTATGGTAATTAACACAGAAAAGAGCAATGAACACAATGCCTATTAGTATTATAAATCCCTGGTGCAAGTCAACGCAGACTCCTTATTAATCTGCCCACATATGGCATGTGTGCTTCTCTCAGATAATCAGGGTATAGGATTTCAATACGACACGACTCACTTGACACGCCATGACAACCTGGGGCCTGATGCCTCCATCAGAACCTCCAGCAGCTTCAAAGGGACATAGAGAGGAGGAGGAGGGGCAGGCATGGAGGCAGGGAGGGCCGGGCCTGCAGGCAAGTAGTTTAACACAGTGGTCACTCGGCACCATACCGTCACCATACTATTGGCTTGGGGGTTGGGGGGCTGGGGGTCGGCTGTACCGCTGGAGGTTGTTGTATGGCCTTGTGATGGTGTCAGTGCCAATAGTTCCTTCCCATGCACCACCTTAGTATACTGTGTCCACCAGCTAACAATACTCATACATTATAGGCAAACAGAGAGGGAGGGAGGGGTGAGAAGGGCAGGGGCCCAGAGGGACACAAATGGAAGTACGTGAGGGACAGAGAAGCAGTATCCAGGCAGTGATCTCTTGTGTTTTGTTCTGTGTGCATTTCTTGGGGAGAGTGGATTTCTGGAGTGGTTCCTGGGTTTACTATTGAATAACCATGCAGCGCATGTATAGATGTACATTACATTTTTTTCTTAACTGATGACCAGTTCCCAAGTATAGTGACAGATTACCACCTATATATTACCAAAGCTCCTTGTGTATGCATAGGTCCTCTCTGAGTCTGACACACAAGGTTGTGGAGACTGTATATCTCTAGTTCTACTCGGAGGACAATAATCAATCTCCCCTCCTTGACTGCACTGTCCCATTCCAGGCAGACGCCGCCCTGTGGAGGCATTTCACGCCCGGCCGACCCTGTCACACTGCAGTACCGCAAACCGCACAGAGAGTGCAATGCCATTTGATTTTTATTCCTTTCCCTGCCTTTCTGTTATATTCCCTTCTTTTTTTGTACCCTTTGTGGTGTTTTTTCCCGCCTGTTCCTGACATACGCCACTCACAGACAATGCTTCATCGATATACATTTTCCTCTGCTCGCGAAGTCGAAACGGCAACTGCATTTTGCTCCTAATTTTATTCAATTAAAAGTCTTTGACAAGAAGAGGCCTCCACCCCCAAACAATGTAGCCTTCTGTGCCTTTCTTGCGTATTTCAAAAAGTGGCCACATCAGAGCAACATTTTGATTTAGTTTTCCTGTATCATAATTCAGATAGTGATTATGTGTGTAATATTATTATTATTTTGACATTTCTTTATGATTGCTTAGACGATTGAAATTGCGAGAGGATCACAGAGTGAAATGCTTGATACTCTACCCAACAATTACCCTGTTAATCTACAACAACAATTAACTATGAAAAATGCAACAAAGCTATCAATTAGCGCACTAGAATAATTAACCTTTTTCCAACAGCGAGGCGTGAATCCTTAAATTGAAGCCTGAAGCAATGAAAACAGTGCAGTTTGACAGCCAGTGCCTTGACGTGAAGACCCATAATGTTAACTTCGTGACAGGCTGAAGGGACTATTTTTAGTACCCCCAATTAAGACATTTAATCAAGGACAGTTATCTTCTCGCCCAGCTAATTATCGTATTATGTGAAGCTGCAGGACGGGCAAAATTAGAAATAATCTTCATTTAACTATTGGTTTAGGTCTGAGGATGAGAGATGATTGGAAATATAAATAATTATCTTCACAGCAGCAGGTACTCTCTCCCATCATTCCCACTTACGGAGACATGTTTAACATTTGTAGAATAAAACATGGTACCCTTTGTTAATAAACAAATATATATGAAACCATCCTTTAAATATCATTCCTCCTGATATCAATGTATGTCAATTGAAATAAACTATCATCCATGGGACGATGATACATACACTATCGGGTATCTATTGTTACAATACTGGGTGATTTTCATGTTAAGATCTCTATTTCACATGCAGGTGAAAATAGAAGTAATATCATGGTTATAAATGTTGAATATAAGGTAAACAGGATTCAATCTCCAAAACCTCCCCACTTACTATGATTCGTATTGACCAGATCGTAAGACTATCTTCACGTTCCTGTTACTTCGCAACACTGCCAAACAATGCAAAAACTAAATCCGCTTACACCCCCTTGGGCTTCCTCCATTACCAATGACGTGGACACTTGCGTTTTTTATTTCACTAGGAAATGATCAGTTTAAGCTGTGAGGTACAGAGAAAAACATACAGTAAGTGAAGACTCTGATTATCAGGTGCCTCCATAAACAAGGGGTTAGAGTAGCGGTCTTATTTTCACTCAGCTCCCCAGGCACAGCCTTCAACCTCCAGCCAGTGTCTTTGAATTACAACTATGGTCTTTGATGTTACAACTATGGTACAATACCTATTGGAACTCCTTCTCATGGTGAAAGTTCATTGTTTAGCAGTGTAGTAATAGAGTGTCATATCTGGGATGTGTTAATCAATGCTGACATTTGATGCCGTTTTTCCATACTATAAATGTGAATATAAACTGCATTCACAGAAAATGCAAATGGAAAAGAAATTTGAAGGCCCATAAAATGCCATCACCTTGCACGTTCTTCCAAGCCTATTCCTGCAGACTGACAAAAGGTAAATGAGAATATTGTCCTCTCAAATAGTACCGACAAGTCACATATCAGCAGTCCACAGCCAATTGTCTCTGGCATCTCCCTATAAAAGTATGGTAATTCTCACACAATGTGTCCATAAATTGCATATCATTTTCAACCAGACTTCCACACCTCACACGCTGTGGGATAGCAGCCACTAGATACCTAACCAAGTGCAACCAAGTGGACTTAGTGTCCTGTATACTGAGCTGTTGTACTAGGACTGTGTTCATTCAGATACTATATACGCCTCACCCCGACCCCACTTGGAATCACAGCTGGCCGGAAAATGAAGCAGGTTATTGCAGGTCTCCACCATAGATCCTGTCTGCTGCCAATGGCTACTGCCTCACCAGACCTTACCACCTCTCAGTGTGGGTCCTGTGAGTTGTATTCCCCTATTGTATGACATGACCTTTTATAGTAACAAAGTTCCTCTTCATAGTAATTTATAGTTCAGAGACAATGCAGTGATTGGTCAGTCATAATACATGTATTCAGGTCCGGATAACTGGAAGCTAACAGTCATTACATTTCATCTAAGATGATGTATGTTTTTGATGAGAAGTGAGAGCTTCTACATATACTTAAAAGTATATGAAACACTACTACATTTAGAAAATCACATAAGAAGACATCCGACATACAATCTTAGTAGTATAGTATGTATCGGAACGGGACTATAGTTAAGTACTGTTTATTACTCAATCGACATGCAGCCAATCAGAGGCCTCCATTTGGTCACGTGACCCGTTGCCATGGTAACGTGACCTACTTAGGGCTCTCAGCCAATCAGAAGCCAGCATTCTGGGTGACCTACTGACCTACTTAGAAGCTCTCAGCCAATCAGAGGCCGGCATTCTGGTAACCATGGTAACGTGACCTGCTTACGTCACGTGACCTACTTAGGCTCAGCCAATCAGAAGCCTGCATTCTGGTAACTAGGGTAACGTGACCTACTTAGGGTTTGTTTGTAAACAACACCACGTGGCTCTCTTGTTTGTAAACAACACCACGTGACACGTGACTGTTTGTAAACAAACAACTTATATATAGAAAATAAACACAACAAGTTCCATGTTATGTTAAAATTATATTTTCAAAAAAAAAGCACATCTGTTACAGCGTCTATGTGTAACTACGCGCGTTCTCATTCAAACACTATAACACTATCATACCGTAGCAGCAGCAGGTAGGACTGGAAGAAAAGCAAGCGCACGAGCAGAAGCGACGACACCAGTTGCACCATCCGGCCGTCGCGTTGGTAGCCCTACTACTCGTCGCGCGTTCAACTGGAGGTTTAAGAGTGACAAATGACGATTCTTTGTCGACGCGACTGCTAACATCAGCATCGGCAGCAGCATCGGCAGCATCGGCAGCAGCATCGGCAGCATCGGCAGCAGCATCGGCAGCAGCGGCAGCAGCGGCAGCAGCCTCGGCAGCAGCGGTAGCAGCAGTAGCAGCAGCTGTAGCAGCAGTAGCGTGAGCATTAGCAACAACAGCAGCAGCGACAGTAGCAAGGGCGGCAGAGCGGGCACTAGCAGCGTTATCAGCGGCGTCATCGGCAGCCGCAACAGCATCAGCAGCAGCAGCGTCGGCATCGGTGGCATGAGTAGCTGCATCGGCGGCAGCAACAGCAGCAGTCACAGCCGCAGCGGCAACAACAACAACGTCATCACAACCAGCGTCACTAACAGCCGCAGTAAATGCAGCAGTAGCACGCTGAGCAGCACTAGCAGCAGCAGTAGCAGAGGCTACAGCATCAGCTTCACATTCGCGCGCCGCTTCGTCATTCCGCTTCATGTCACGGTAGCAACTTTCCATCATGGGGATCTGCAAATTGAGGCGCGGTGCTGGTGGTGGTAGTAGTAGTAGTAGTAGTAGTAGTAGTAGTAGCGTGAACGATGATGACGATGCCGAATACGGTTTCACTCCCCCTTATATACCCTTACTCCCCCCCCTTTTTTTTCAAGCCACCGGCCAGCTGCCCCCTCACGGCAGGTCTTTAGATCAGCCTTAAGTCGCTTACTACGCGGCTCATCATCCCTCTAATTGCATTTTCCAGCCGCCGGCCGGCTGACTGCTGACGACAGGAGAGGGTGATTTGTTTTTCTTTAGATTTAAGCCGCTTACCACACGCACACCCTCTAGTCACAGACAGAGTGACAGAAAGGGAGGGGGTCGCTTTGTTCACGCTACCTGTAGTTGTTTTTCTATACACACGCTGAGCCCATGACCCGCTAATCCTTTATACAGGTAACACGCGTTCAACTAATTACTCTATTGTATGACAGTCGGTACACGGATTTAATTTTAAACCACCTTCCCATCTGGATCCATGTCTGGCGGGGTGGAAGGATCCAGCTGAAAAGCGTGATTAGGGCTTTTGTTTCTCTTATGATAGCAGCAGGTCAGCATGCGACAGCTGAAAATGTCAGACTCGCCGCTCCTATAAAAGACTGAGATGCGTCTCTCTTTCCACACACCCTTCTACCATCGCCGCCGACACCGCCACCGCCGGCCAGCCGACCGCCGCCACCGCCTGCAGTCACCGCCATCACACCAGCAGGGAATTTCGAGCTGAGTCTGCTTATTGCTTATTTTTTTTGTTTGAGCTTTTTGTTTTTTAAAAATTTTTATTTTCACTCAGTCTTTTTTGTTTCGGAGGAAAGAAATATGGCGCTGCAGAGGGCGCGAGTTTCTAAAAGACGGTCGCGCGAACAAAGTGCTCTCCTCAACTGCCCGGCTATTTTTTTATCTCAAAGGAGAGAGCGTCACGTAGTTGAGGTTCACGCTTCTCTTGAAGCGTACCGAATTCTCGAGAAATGCAAAGCTGAGCGCCATCGTCGTTATACAAGAGCGGAAAAGGAAAACGTAGCGACATGGCCGAGAGCCGTCTTCTCAGAACAGCATTTACTCTACTATTGCATAACAGCCGCTCTCAGCGCCCCCACTCGTTGGGCGTTTCATGAAAAGAAAGAGCGCCGCTACTCTCCTCACCCTGCCTCCTCTTATAAAGTGAGAATAAGTGCTATGAAACGATTCGACAAGCCGATCGGTTTCTTGGGAGCGACTGCAGCTCCCACTCGGTGGGCGCGCGTTGTGGCCGACGTGAACACGGTCTCTAAACGTTTCGACGTCGTCACTTGTTATCCCGCATATTGCAACGCAGCCGAATTGAAGAAGATAGGGACGCACTATTTTAAACCATACGCTCCAATATGTATTTGTCACCGCCGCGCTCACACGCCTTATTGCTTTTTCGAGACGATCGTGTCACAACACAGAAATAGAAAAAAAAACGGCAAAGCGACGAGCTTTGCCTAAATGATCAAAAAAAAAAAAAAGAAAAAAAAAAAAAATTAATCTCCTCCTCCTCCTCCTCCTCCTCCTCCTCCTCCTCCTCCTCCTCTTCTTCTTTTTAAAAAAAAAAAAAAATATTTGTATCAGACTCCTCTGGAGTCTGATACAAACATTTATGACTATTGAGTGAAAATAGAATTTTATCGCAAAAAAAAAAAGAAAAAAAAGTCACTTCTGCCGCCGCTACTGTGACACCGGCCGGTATCAATAAAAAGGTCGGCTGACTTTTCTCCACAACCATTCACTACCGACCGTTCGAGTGAGAAACACAGCAGACAGTCAGACACACAACCGCTCTCTGACGCGTCCTGAAAAAAAACAAAAAAAATGTCCAGTAGTAAAAGCAAACTCTTCACAGAAATTCATTTCGACGCTCGACTACAAGGACCCTTTAGTTGTATCATTAGCGGTCCGTCGGGTTGTGGAAAATCGCGCTTGGTGGATCAATTTCTGAGCGACGTGAACAATTTGGTCACGCCGCCGGTGGAAAAGACTTTTTACCATTACGGCGAGTGGCAACCTCTGTTTGAAAAAATGCAAAATCAGTACGGTGTGGAATTCAGAGAAGGTCTTCCTAGCAAAGAGTCTATAGCGGGAGACGTGGAAGTAGCAGAAGAGGCTTTACGACCCCACACTCTACTGATATTGGACGATCTGATGAGCAGTTCCAATCAGCAAGTGGTAGCCGACATCTTTACTAAATACTCGCATCACTGGAACGTGAGCGTCATATACATCACTCAGAACCTATTCCAGAAATCACCCGACTTTCGAACTATGAGTCTGAACGCTCACTACATGATCGTTTTCAAGAACCCGCGCGACATGGGGCAAATAGCTAGTCTGTCTCGCCTGGTGTTTCCGTCCAACGCGGCGGCCCTCTCTAGTATATTTACCCATGAACTCAAGCGACCTCACTCATACCTCCTTCTGGACTTCAAGCAGTCAACACCTGACGATCTGAGAATACGCTCCTCTTTGACGTCCATACACTCTCAGCTAGTGTTCGTACAGCTAGACAAAAAAAAGAACAAGAGAAAGCAGTAGCAAAAAAATGTCTTCTCATCTACTCGAAAGACACTTTGGTACTCTCAAGCACTTAGCTAAGTGCTCGCCAAAGGACTGCTCGCATCTAATAGACTCTGGAAGCGACGATCTGATCGCAGCGTTAAGTGAGATCTGTCACAATTTACTGGTAGGGAACATCCCGCTCAGCGACAAACAACTGGACAAGCTTCGAGAATCGGCTGACGTGTTGAGGGAGGTCGGCAAAAAATCTACGCCCATCAAAAAAAAGAGACGCGTCTTGGTACAAGAGGGAGGTTTCCTCATTCCGGCTCTCATAGGGATGGCCTTACCGCTTATAAAGAGCATTCTCCGTATATGAGACACCTCATTCGACACCTACTCGCCGACAGCACCACCACCACCACCACCACTACCGCCACCACCAGCGTCATTGCCACCGTCGTCCCCATGACGGACTCAGAGCAGCAACAACACTACAAACGTTTAGCGCTCGTGGATCCTGAGACGCTCTACAAATCATCACGAGCAGGTCTACTTCATCATGTGCCCGCTGCTGCTGCTACTACTAGCGCTGCTACTACTGCAGTCGCTGCTGCTAGTACTTCTACTGCTCCAAACCTTCCTCCTCTTCCTGATGAGCGCACTGAAAAGAACGAGAGTTCCGCTCCTGCCACCGCCGCCCGCCTACCTGCCGACATGGCCTATTACCACAAGCAGGCAGAACAGTCCCTTCATCCCGACGCGGCCTTGCACCAGGTGCTACAGTTTATCTACAGGGACTTGGATTTAGTGTTGAACGACCCCACTTTGGAATCGCGCGAGAAAATGTTGAAATACCGAAGGTTGTTGAATAGATTGCAATTTTTTCTCGCGAATCCCCACAACAGCAACATCTCTTCGTCCTACTCTTCTTCGCCCCCGGCTCACCTCCGTCAGTCTGCTGAAGAGGCCAGCGCGTCCCTACTCGAGCGGTTGGTGAACCAAGTTCCCAAGAGGAATCGCACTCGGACCGTGGCGCTGTACAAACAATTGGAGAAATCCGGTGTGATCAAGTGGAACGAGGACGGTGCGGTGCGCGAGATGTCGGGTCGGAGAATACCACCTGAGCATCGCATCAACATAGTGGACTTACTGAACGACGCTGCCAGGTTCAGGAAGACGGCGCCCAGACCGGCGGGCTACTCGCCGTTCACGAAAGCGCTGCGCGAAGCAGTTCCCACAGACTCCTTGATCGGAAACCATCTGTATAAAGCGAGCGGACCTGGCCGAAGTTTGGACACACGGCTTGCTGACAGAGGTCGGAAACAACCGAGCTTCGACTCGGAAGAAAGAGAAGCAGCAGCAGCAGCAGCAGCAGTAGCAGCAGCAGACTCTTCTCTCCAGGTGGACGATCAATCCTCTGACGACGAGGAGGACGACAGTGAACTTTTCCAAACTCCGACTTCCTATAGGAGCGTGGCGAGTAAGAAAAGGAGAGGGCGCAACCGCCTAGCGGCGAGCTCGTCGTTCACGCCCTCAACAGGCCCACCATGGGCAAACCAGTGAAGAGACTGACCAAGAAGGAAAAAGAAAAGAAGCGCGTAGTAGCTAGATATACCGACGCCAAAGCGCCCTCCAGTTTCACTAGCGTGACTAAACTCCAGAAACATCATTTTCGCCACCTGAACCCGGCCGTCATCCGAGATGCTTTAGTGTCGCTGGACGCCTACACTAAACATAAACCCATTCGGAGAAAATTCGCAAGGAACAAGACTATAACCGGCGCAATCGATCAGCAGTGGCAGATAGATCTGATGGACATGCAAGCTTTGGCGTCTCACAACGACCGCTTCCGGTACGTGGTGACGGCGATCGACGTTTTCTCTAGGTACGCGTGGGCCGTTCCCATTAAATCCAAGAGCGGCGCTGATGTCACCGAGGCCTTCCGAGAGATGACAGGCACTGGCGAGAGACAACCGCGCACTGTTCAAACAGACAAGGGGAAAGAGTTTTTGAACAAGATCTTTCAAGATCACTTGAAGAGCGAGGGCATAGAGTTCTTCACTGGCGAGAACGACGACATCAAAGCTAGTCTAGTGGAGCGCTTGAACCGCAGTCTGAAGGAGAAGCTGTGGCGTTATTTCACACACAAGCGCACGTATCGCTACGTAGACGTACTGCACCATGTAGTGTCTTCTTACAATCGCACTCACCACAAGACGTTGAAAATGGCGCCGGCTCAAGTCAGCTCGGAAAACAGCGAAACAGTTTTCTACCGACAAGATCTCCCAACTAACAAACAAATCGACGAAATATGGAAAAAGAAGAAAAAAACAAAGACGTCCGCCGTCGACGTCATCGCTCCGGGTGACAGAGTGAGGATGTTGAGAACTAAAGGCGCCTTCGACAAAGGGTACGAGGGAAACTGGCGCGAGGAAGTGGTCGACGTTGCTAAGACGTTGGGAAGCAGAGGGTTCGAGCTGAAAGACGACAAGGGCGAGGAGATAAAAGGCGTCTTCTACCCGGAAGAGGTTCAGAAGGTGTACTAGAGTCGTTACGACAACAACTACCTGATAGACGAGGTGTTGCGCCGCAAGACCGTCGACGGTAAAGAGTTAGCTTTCGTACGTTGGTTAGGTTACGACGACAAGTTCAACGAGTGGATCCCCGTCAAAAAAATAACGTAGAAAAAAAAAAAAAAAAAAAAAAAAATGAACATCACTCTACCTAGCAACAGCTCTATGGAGTATTATCCTGACAACAGCTTGACGTCTTTCCGAACTCACTTCGACTCGCCGCTCCTTCTGCCCGAAGCGTACGAAGCGGCTCTGACTGAGATCATCCTCCCTACAGAATGGACTAACGTGCACGACGACGACTTGATCATCGTTGTTCCTCTGCGCACCAAAGGTTCGCTAGAGGAGGCGATCCAGGTTTTAAAAGAAACTAAATTCTCCGAAGGAAAAAAACCACAGGTAGACTGGAAGAGAATGAAAAACGCGAACGGTCTGAGCAAGCTAACGTTCAGCTCAAAATTCCCGCTGAGCTGGAAGGAAGCGAGCTATGTAACGGTGGAAGAGATATCAGACACGTCGGAAGAGCAGCAATTGAAACCGGAAACAAAAAGGTTCAAGAGAGAGGTCGACTTGAGACAGACGAATGCCGTATACAAGCAGTTCTTGTCCCCGGCGGTGAAGAAGAAGACGATCAGCCATCAAGCAAGACAGATGATCGAAAAGATGGAGAAGGACATGGGAGTGCGCAGTTTCATGCCAAACATATTCGAGATACCTCCTATTTTCACCGGAAGCAACCACACCCTAATCGAGCGCTTGAGTGAGACGTTGCGAGATGACAGACTAGAGGGCGACAGCTTCTTGCTCAAACCGATGCGGATCTTATCGTACGACGCCAAGACGAAACGCGTCACCATCAAACCGCCGAGACACTGTGCTGTCCTGCTGAGTCAGCATCTCGCATGCGTTCTAGGCTTCGGAGAGAAGACGTGTTTCGCGTCGCCGACTACCGGCGCCTACTCGATGGATGTTTACGGGGACGTGCACTCTGTGTACATATACACCGACATGATCCAGGAGAGACGTGTGGGCGACATGCAAGTGCCGCTGTTGCGCTGCGTGGCGGTGGACAGAGGCGGAAAGCGTCGAGGTGGCGTGCAAGCTATCAGTTTTCCCCATTTGGATTATTTCCCCTTGAAATCCAAGAGGTTTACCGAGGTCGGCATCTATTTAAGAGACCGATCCGGTCATTCCATCCCATTCGGTAGAGGCGAGGTGACCGTGACACTTCATCTGAGACCTATTGAGCGCTGAAAGAGAGAAAAATGATGCGTCAACGCGTTCCGTACTTTCCACCCAGGCGCACCGTCGGCAGAGGGTACAGCGATTACTACAACGCGCAGCTGGGCAACGGCGTCAACGTGTACAGCGGGCGCTCTTTCCAGAGCGGGCACGGTTTGGGCGGCGCTCTGTTAGGTCTGATGCGCTCGGCTACCCCGCTATTGAAGTCGGTGGGAAAAACGCTGCTCCGCGCCGGTGTGGGCGTAGCTAAAGATGTGCTGGCGGGTTGGACTTTAAAGAGCAGCGTGAAAGACCGAGGCGCAGGCGCTCTGAAGAGACTGGCGAGTACGGCGTTCTCGGGAGGAAAGACGCCTGTCGCGTCTAAGAAAGGGTCGAAACGTCGCCGGCATTCTCCTCAGACGGGCGGTGGCTCTTGCAAGAGACGTAGAGGGGATGTATTCGACCGGTAAGCGCCTAGGCGTTCAGGTATAAATAAAAAGACTGGAGGCGGCCGGCGTCAGTCTGTCGGCCGCGTGAAGAGAGAACACAATGGCTTACGTACACGAGAGCAGTAACGAGTGCGCGCTCTCTGAGCTCGACCTGCACACCGTAGCGCCGACTCAGACTACTATCTTAAAGTCGTCTTTCCTGGGGATAGAAACAAAAAACTCTTTAGAGGATGGAGGTAACATAAATTTCACCATCAACAAGTCGCAAGAGTACACAGACCTGAACGAGAATTACCTTCATCTGGAATGTCAAGTGCTGAAAGCGAACGGAGCGGCGATCGAGGACACCGACGCGGTAGCTCCGGTGAACAACTTGGCTCACTCGCTCTTCAAAGACGTCCAAGTCTCCATCGGCGGTTTCAAAGTGTCTGGCAACACCAAGACCTACCCTTACCGAGCTTACTTGGAAGGGTTACTCAACTACAACAAAGACGTGAAGGACGGCGTCATGAGCGCCCAGGGGTGGCATGAAGATACGCCCGGTCAGTTTGACACGTTGACTGACGCGAATGCGGGGTACAAAGCGCGCAAGAAGCTAATCTCCAACAAGCGCTTTTCGCTGATGGCGCGACTGCACTTTGACCTGGCTCATCAACCGAAGCTCATCGTTGGAGAGACAGAAATCAATCTCACTCTGAAACAAGCGGCGCCCTCTTTCTATCTGATGTGCGCCGCTGACGGAGGCTACAGCTTGAAGATCTACAAAGCAAAGCTCTACGTGCGACGCGTGCTGGTGGCGGACGCTGTAGCGGAAACGCACGAGAGAGCGGTGATAGAACACGGGCCCTTCGACTACCCGGTGAACAGAGTGGAGGTGACGACGTACGCCATCCCTCAAGGTAACAGAGATCACAGCTACACGCACTCCAACACAGGCCAGCTTCCCAAGTCGATGATGATTTGCTTCCTTGACCACGACGCCTTCAACGGTAGCTACACCAAGAACCCGTTCGAGATGAAGCATTACGACATCAGCTCGCTTCAAGTGATAGTGAACGATCAGAAAGTGCCGAACGACGCCTACGTGCCCGACTTTAAGACCAAAGCGGCCGTGAGAGAGTACTTGGCGCTACACACGGAAACGGGGATGTACGAGGGCGCGCGCTCCTGCGGTATTTCATACGATCAATTCCTGAACGGTTACACGGTGTTCCCCCTCGACTTAACCCCAGACAGATCGCACGACGGGTGTCGCGTGAACCTTATAAGAGCGGGTCAGCTGAGGGTGGAAGTCAGTTTCCGCTCGGCGCTACAAGCGACAACAACGGTGCTACTCTACTTGGTGTACGACAACGTCGTCGAGCTGACCCGAGATCGACACCCCGTCACCGACTACCACATGAACTGAAGACAAGACGGCGGTACTTGGCGTATCGTATGAACACGCTTGAAATAAGCAGAGTGTTGAAGGAAAACGTTCACACAAAACATCGTTTCCTGGGCGTTTTCTCTTGTGACACTATTCCGAAGCACCCTATCAAAGACACTTGTTTCGTGAGCAACACAGATCCGCAACATTTACCAGGTCAGCATTGGGTGGCGTTTTACGTGTCGAGCACGGGTGAAGTGTACTACTTTGATTCCTTCGGCTTACCGCCGCTGAGTGCGGAGTTCTTGTCTTTCGTGGAACGCTCTGCTCCGTTCAAGTGGCAAAGAAACCGCATTCAACTACAAGACACTTCTGCTGACACCTGTGGACCTCATTGCATTCATTTCCTAATTGAAGCATGTCGAACAAGAAACCCCAAGAAGTGCGTCATGCGCATGAGCAAAATCCCAAAGCTGAGCGACCGGGCCGTGAGTCAGAAGCTATCGATGATGCTGTTGTGACGGGTTGTTGCGATGGCGGCCGTTTCATGGAGGCAAAGATTCTCTGCCTTGCCGAAATGGTGTTGGATTTATCCAAAGTCGTGCAATGTCTATTGGAGAGAAGTCGTCCGGGGTGTGGTGGTGCGAGTGACGGCGGCGTGAGACTTTGCGGCCTGTTGAGTTGCTGCAAATCGAAGAAGCAAGCTAAAAAAGCATAAACTTGTGTGTTTTTTCTGATTGAAATGAAAATAAAGAATAAAATGAAAAGAAAAGAAATTATCTTGTTGTGTTTTTATTTCTATATATAAGTTACATAACTTTTTTTTGTTTGTTTGTTTACAAACAGTCACGTGTCACGTGGTGTTGTTTACAAACAAGAGAGCCACGTGGTGTTGTTTACAAACAAACCCTAAGTAGGTCACGTTACCCTAGTTACCAGAATGCCGGCTTCTGATTGGCTGAGCCTAAGTAGGTCACGTGACGTAAGTAGGTCACGTTACCATGGTTACCAGAATGCCGGCCTCTGATTGGCTGAGAGCTTCTAAGTAGGTCAGTAGGTCACCCAGAATGCTGGCTTCTGATTGGCTGAGAGCCCTAAGTAGGTCACGTTACCATGGCAACGGGTCACGTGACCAAATGGAGGCCTCTGATTGGCTGCATGTCGATTGAGTAATAAACAGTACTTAACTATAGTCCCGTTCCGATACATACTATACTACTAATCTTTGATATGTTGGGTTTGGGATCCAAAAGGAAAATGGTGCAGTCCACATATGCACTCATCTATGAATAACAAGATTTTACTCAAATCACTCTGTCCTGGTCCAGTCTGGAATTATGGCACTTAGCTCTACAGAAATGACTTTTGTGTGGAATCTTCCGAGGGTTAGGTCAGAACATGCCACTGTGATGGCTCCACTGTTCTTACATGTGACTCACGTACCAGCGCTACCAAGTGGTTAAAATGCAGCTCTATGGTTCAAACCAAGCCCCTTCCACCATACGTCCCCACTCAGCCTATCCTGCTCAGTCCCAGTGCTGCCCAAAGTCTGATTAACTCAGCACCCTACCTCATCAGTACCATGTCTACATGTACATGCCTGTCTGACTAGGATTGGGGCAGGGGGTAGAGGAATAAGGCAAGGGCACTAACTGGCCCCTACCAGGTCAAACAGTTTATTGATTTCCATACTGGTGTAATTATGTTTAGGTATATAATGTATGTCTCCTATTCAGATGCTTGTGTGTTTTAGCTCCATGTAGTTCGTTTGTCTTTTTTTCCCCTTGCTCTCCATACCCCTTGTTGTTCAATTCACTTCCCCCCTCGTTGTATCTGTCTCTGTCACCCTCTCCTCTGTCTCTCCCATCCCCAACCTCACAGAATTCACTCTCCCCGTTCCATATATCGAGGAGACTATATGCAGTGACTGATGCCTGTTTATAAATAGCAGCGGATGTCGTGTAGACGTTAACAAAGGATACGCCAAAGGAAGGTGTTTGGGCCTTGGAAATTGGCAGTTGTTGGCACTATCACCATCCTACAGTGCACACATTTAGGAGGCACCTTTTAGGTTAATTAAATTCATCAGAATATAATGAGATTACATGAACGTAGAGAATAGGGTTGATTTTAATGTTAAGGAGTAGTTCATTTACTGTCATAAATACAAGCAACGACTCTACAATAGGCTTCATGGTGTACAAGGCGTATGTTGTAATATTGTTAGTACATGTGGTATAGGCAACAGAGCCCCGGTATCAGAGATAATATTATGGTCATTATACATGTGCATATGTAAATGTAGTAAATGTCAGGGATGTGATTATGATACTGATTATAACATACAAAGTGTCTTTGGTCCCACCGATCTGATATGGTAGTACATCCACGCTGAAACGCACCCAGAGACCTCTGTAATTATCCATTGATACGGTTTAGCATCACCATGCACCCCCTCCTAGATTAACTCGCATAGTTTTAGTATGATTACAAAAAGATCAATCAACGTAATATTGCCAGGGGCGTATATCTAACACTCTGATTATGATAGTGTCACTGACTAAATTTGCATCCAAATTAACAATACAGAATATCACCAGAAGCATTTAATGTGCAAGATATTAAACATGATATTATTTCATTTTCACTCTATTTTGAGAGGTGTTGACTTGTTCGTTAATATGATTACAGGTTGCGATGTTGACGTAAATTCAATATCTATAGAATGTGAAGTAAGGGGCTTTAGCTAGTCTACCTCAATGATTTTATATTTTTAATCACCCATGCATCCTCGCCACCAGTCAACCCGAAACATGTTCTATCGATTACACTACTTTGCCAACACCTACCGATCCTCTCTCTACTCTCTACATAATAGAGACCCCCCATCCCCCACCCCAACCCCTTTAGGCTCCAACCAATGCCTCTGATGATTGTTAGGCCACCAACCATTTTCAAAGTTCCTCATCCCTTCCTCCGGCGCTGTGCTCCCCTTCCCTACTGCCTCCATCCGAAGGGAGCTTATTCCCACCCAATCAATCTATATTTCGTCTTTTTTGTAATGAACTCGCCGCCATGTTGAAAACCTCTTTGATGTGCAATTAGTGGGTGTCAATGGAGCGGCCTTTGATTTACGGTGGGTGTTATACTCAGTTCAGCACCTACTGCCTGCTGAGGGGGATTTGGTGGGCAGCATTGTATCCATCGACTTTCCAAGATTATAATGATGTCCATTTGTATAATTTCGCAGTTAAGATGTATATACTAGCACTTCCACTTAACAGCCATAAAAAGGTACACGACAAAGCACCTATGTGATAAAACATTCGAGCAACTACAGGGAGGCACTGGTTGGTAGTACATTCCATGCAAGGTATGATGGAAGATTCTCTGTTCATAATCTGATCTGCAAGTATTGTAACCAGAGATTGCTATATTGTCCCTCTATTTCAGCCTATCAAATATAGCATCTGCTATCTAGGATTCCAATTCGCATCAGTGCCATTGAATAGACTGGCAGTATCATGATTTGTCAATAGATAACAGAACCGGTATGGGAAGGAAGAACCAGGCTTTATGGGTTGAGGTATTATTGGCTAGCAGCATTGTGTGGCAAGAGGAGTGGTTGGGAGGCAGTCAAATTCAAAGACCAGCACCAGCAATATTGCTAACGACCTTGGTTTGATTTCCGGGCCTACACAGCTTAAAACATCAGCAGCTCACATCTCCCCTTCCTGCCTCTTAAGACAGGGCTTAAGGGGGGATTTCCCAGCAATCAAACTCTTTTGTTTCCTCTCCATCCCCCTCTGGTCATCCTCGATAAATCCTACTCATACCAACTTAGCCCTGATTGCTCCAACCGATGTTTGCTATTTTGAGGCTGAGGACTGATTCAACCAAATCCTTCGTATAATTTGGCTTTAACATTGATGAGACATTACCCCTACTTTGTGATTGCTTTGCGGTACAAAGGTTGCATGTTTTAGGATTATAATTATAGTTGTATGCAAAGGGCCAGGTGTCTGTCTGGTTCTCCAGACACGTACCTGCCTATACCTCATTTATAAGATTCCTTCGCTACATTATATCGTGGCTTCTACTCGCAAATGATGACTTGTGTCTCTCCATCTATTAATGTGTTTTTGCCTATCTAGGACATGGTACCACATTACTGAGCACATTATCGTTTTAACGAGCTGTACTGTTGCTTTTGATCCAAACTATTGCGCCATAATTATATTGCCAGACAGTGTGGCATCTTTCTTTGTGGTTTCTTTCTTCTAGATACTATGTAGAAGATAGAATAATAGAAGGCCAGAATATTATTCTGGCCTCTATTTACCCATATCATGGCATTTATCCACTCACATTGTGGCACCAAGCCACTCTTAGTACATGTCATATATCCACTCATATTGTGACAACTAGCCACTCTTATTAAGCCATACATCCACTCATATTGTGGCTACTCTTATTATGTCATAGAATTATCCACTCATATTGCGGCACCAAGCCACCCACATTATTTCATAACATCCACCCATGGTGTGTTTTCCTCTTACAGCATTTTTGCCATGGTGCGAATTATTCACGTTGTATGGCCCTTATCCACCCACGATATGGCTTCTTCCCGTTCATATTGTAGCTGGCCTTTAAGTATACCCTAGAATCATATTACCGCAAAAGTAATTCAAAGTGTCTTTTTTCCCAGCAACACTGCGGTCGATTGTGGCTTTCATCAAAGCTCAACATTTCCTCCCACCCAGACTCAACCTCACATGTTGTGGTTTCCCACTAGTGATGGCCGGATCCCACAGAACAACGGCCCATCATACACGTACATGAACCAGAGATGCCCACTTTCCTAGGATTCCTGCTTTTCTTGCTAGAATTTATTTCTCTGCTAAATTCTTTCCTGCCTAATGTTTGCAAAATGTAGAAGATTTCCTGCATTTCGTCCACCAGCATATCTGATGCACATGCTAGTTCTGAATTGCCAAAGTACAGTAATTAGCTCCTGGACGTATATAACAATGTTACTGATTGGAAACTACTGGACAGCTGATTATCCCATCCATTAGGTCATCGCATTGAGCACTGCTTACCATACCCGATAGCACTGTATGAGGTAAAGTTAGGTAAGACATTCCCATACTAATTGTCTCCACAATTGAGCATTATTTGCTGGCCTTAAAGCTGTTACCACTGTAGAGTGGGGAGCTGGCCCTGTAGACTGCTGCCACTTTGGGAATACAAATGGCTCCTTATGTCTGGTTAGACTTGCTCAATTCGCAGAATGGGAATATGCATCTCCGGTATGCATGGTGCTTTTAGGTTTAGCTTCAGTCTACCTAATAGTATCTATATCGTCATCTATCAAATACACAAATGAGTTTATCATTGGAATGGAGATTTATTTGTAATACAATATTTTTGTAGCACTCGGTGATCGCATCTATGCGATGACATAAGGAAGCACTGTAATATATATCGCTTCAATCGCCAGCTACGAGTTGACGGCACTGGTAATATTGCATTACCAGCAGGCTATTCCTCCACGAAAAAGACATGATAATTAAAGAAATAACGTTGAAGGGAATGGGGCAAGTCTAGCACACATGATAAAAGGAACTTTTAAGTGTTCTGTACAAAGAAAGGGTTTCTTGTGGCGTTCCATGCAGCTTAGTGAAGGAATGGGCAAACACAAACAAGCAGGTGTCCCCCTCCCCAAGGTCACCTGAAGGTGGTCGCTATTCAGCATTCAGTGTAGGAGTTGTGCCCGTTATACCCAGTGGTCCTATCACTTACTGTATAAATACACCTCCCCCTGCCGCTCTGAACCCTTCTTGGTGACATGAAGGTGATGTAAGGCCAACTATATGAGCAGTCTGAGCTGCTCATTTGGTCTCTTAGAGTCAACCAGCAGCAATCGTTTGGTAGTGGTATTACTAAGGTGTTTGTATAAAGTCAGTGGCAGTGTCAGTGGTATGCATGTACAGTCGACCCTCACTTCCTCAAACGATTACTCAGATCCCTCACTTCTTCAGACAAAAGCCGTTGCAACTGCTCTTCTATGATCTTTGATATTTGGACTTATATCCTCAGAGTGAGACTTTTTTCCTTGCATCTTCCAAATCCGAGGAAGTGAGGCCTGACTGTATAGGGAACTTTTTTATGCCGAAGTGGTGGCGTAGCCACCTGGTGGTGCCGCCAGGCACCACCAGAACGAGGTATATGATGTTTGCACTTTACCAGAAGTCAGAACGGGCGCCGCCATCTTGGATTGTGCCGCCATCTTGGATTAAGGAGTCACAACACAAATTTATGCTATGTGATAACAATAATATAAATCAACCTTTGATAGTTCCTGATGTTGATTATAATTATACCTACCCCCCCTAATATGGACCCAAGGAATTCAATGGTCCTATTGGTTTGTTGCTAATACAGCTGGTTGCCTAGCAACGGCTATTCTAATTGTTTATCTGCCTAGCAACGCACATTTCCATGGTCCTAAGGTTGATTATAATCATACCTACCCCCCCTAATATGGACCCAAGGAATTCAATGGTTCTATTGGTTTGATGCTAATACAGCTGGATGCCTAGCAACGGCTATTCTAATTGTTTATCTGCCTAGCAACGCACATTTCCATGGTCCTAAGGTTGATTATAATCATACCTATCCCCCCTAATATGGACCCAAGCAATTCAATGGTTCTATCGGTTTGATGCTAATACAGCTGGTTGCCTAGCAACGGCTATTCTAATTGTTTATCTGCCTAGCAACGCACATTTCCATGGTCCTAAGGTTGATTATAATCATACCTACCCCCCCCCCCAAATATGGACCCAAGGAATTCAATGGTTCTATTGGTTTGATGCTTATACAGCTGGTTGCCTAGCAATGGCTATTCTTATTGTTTATCTTCCTAGCAACGCACATTTCTATGGACGCAAGGTTGATTATAATCATACCTACCCCCCCTAATATGGACCCAAGGAATTCAAAGGTTCTATCGGTTTGATGCTAATACAGCTGGTTGCCTAGCAACGGCTATTCTAATTGTTTATCTGCCTAGCAACGCACATTTCCATGGTCCTAATGTTGATAATAATCATACTCACCCCCCCAAATATGGACCCAAGGAATTCAATGGTTCTATTGGTTTGATGCTAATACAGCTGGTTGCCTAGCAATGGCTATTCTTATTGTTTATCTGCCTAGCAACACACATTTCCATTTTCCTAAGGTTGATTATAATCATACCTACCCCCCCCAAATATGGACCCAAGGAATTCAATGGTTCTATTGGTTTGATGCTTATACAGCTGGTTGCCTAGCAACGGCTATTCTAATTGTTTATCTTCCTAGCAATGCACATTTCTATGGACGGATTGATTATAATCATACCTACCCCCCCTAATATGGACCCAAGGAATTCAATGCTTCTATCAGTTTGATGCTTATACAGCTGGTTGCCTAGCAACGGCTATTCTAATTGTTGATCTGCCTAGCAACACACATTTCCATGGTCCTGAGGTTGATTATAATCATTCATACCCCCCCTAATATGGACCCAAGGAATTCAATGGTTCTTTCGGTTTGTTGCTAATACAGCTGGTTGCCTAGCAACGGCTATTCCAATTGTTTATCTGCCCAGCAATGCACATTTCCATGGTCCTAAGGTTGATTATAATCATACCTACCCCCCTAATATGGACCCAAGGAATTCAATGGTTCTATCGGTTTGATGCTAATACAGCTGGTTGCCTAGCAACGGCTATTCTGATTGTTGATCTGCCTAGCAACACACATTTCCATGGTCCTAATGTTGATAATAATCATACTCACCCCCCCCCAAATATGGACCCAAGGAATTCAATGGTTCTATCGATTTGATGCTAATACAGCTGGTTGCCTAGCAATGGCTATTCTTATTGTTTATCTGCCTAGCAACACACATTTCCATTTTCCTAAGGTTGATTATAATCATACTTGCCCCCCCTAATATGGACCCAAGGAATTTAATGGTTCTATTGGTTTGTTGCTTATACAGCTGGTTGCCTAGCAACTGCTATCTTAATTGTTTAACTGCCTAGCAACGCACATTTCCATTATTGATTATAATCATACCTACCCCCCAATAATGGACTCAAGGAATTCAATGGTTCTATTAGTTTGTTGCTAATACAGCTGGTTGCCTAGCAACATCTATTCTAATTGTTTATCTGCCTGGCAACACACATTTCCTTACCCACTAACATGGACCCAATTTTGAAGTAATATCATCCTTCCCCCTGATAACCCCTACCCGGCCCTGCTTATTTGGTGTCTTGAATTGGTTTCCTTCAAACATACCTACTATGTAGACATTATGTTTCTTCGAATGCAAGAATTGCGGTTGTTGCCGCATATAAAAATGCCTGAGGCATTTTTTTACGCGGCAACAACCGCAATTCTTGTTTATCACCTGTTTGATATGTGGGGCTATGTGGTTAGCATAAACCTCATCATATCTATGGTTATATTACCCGCACAGCAGATTTAGTTCAATGGGTATTTTCATTCAGTGAGTTGTTTATAATTATCATCCTCAAATGAATCAGGTTAATCATTCAGTTAATCCATATAATTCATACTGACATTGAGGATACGTTTATGTATCAGTTTGAGTCTAAAACCAAGGGAAGTTTTTAAAAAACGCTTGCTCTAAAAAAAGGAGTTCAAAATGTCTGTTGTAGATTGCATGGCTCAAAATGTGCGTGGATGGGGAAGGTTAATTATGTAAAAGAAGCCATTGGACCCTTTTGTTTATCTGGACGGCTCCAGTAGAGGCTCAATTCGTGACAGGAAGCCGGGGCTTACATACGAAGGAAAGAATACTAAATAAATACAGGAGAAAAATGAGCAAGACAGAAAACAAGACTAAGACAATAGGAGAAGAGTTTCCAGTATTACCTGATTACCATGTCGTGCCTGCGTCCCCTTGTGGACCTACTTCCGGTCTCGCGTTTCATCGCCCAGGAATCACATTTCGCGAGAATACGCGAGTATACAAACAGAGTAGGGGGCAGGGCAAACAGACCATGCCCCCTCATGGCAAATGGGGGTACTATGTATAGTGTATCCAGAAGCTGGTGCAAGCGGTATGTGTCACATTCAGAAGAAGTACATTTTTAGTGTGAAGACAGGGAGTTTGTAGGGGGGGCTGGTGCGGCAGATATCATAATATATATATAAGGGAGCGTAATTTATTATTAACAGGGCTTGTGATGAGGTTTGTTTTCTTTGGTGGGCGGCTCCTCCTGAGGGGAGGGGGTATGGCACCTCTTACAAAGATTGTCCCTTTAGTGCAAAGAATACCCCCTTTTGAGGATAGGGGCCGTCACAGCTCCACATGCTGATGAAGTTGATAATAAATGACCACTCCCTAAGCGCGTCATGTCACAGGGTTGAGCATTTCAGAATATCATTAGAAAATGTTCTATTATCACCTAACCCTACTTCAGTACAAATAATTATGGATGGAGACCTATATTTATAGGAGCCTCAGATGCTGGCGTAAAGCAGTGCTTAAATTAACAAAATTCACATAGACAATGTATCCACAATTCAACTAACTAGAACTCAGAGTCTTCCATGGGCCTTATCATTGACTTACGTAAAAGAGAAAAGTTTAGAGCAAACTAACTCTAGGATGACCGTTTGCCTTTCCTTTTCACAATGGATGGATGGACTATAGCAGGCATGAGCACAGTGAGAGGTGGGTGTGGAAGGAGGAGGAAGATTGAGAGCACCTGAGGGGGGGGGGAGGAGGTGGGGGGGGGGGGGGGGTCCTGATGCCTTGCTCTCCCTGGTCAATAGGCATTTGTTCTCAGGCAGGACACCCCACATCTCCTTCGCCTGAATAGTAGCCGGATCTGGCCAGGAGGGCAGGGGTGCATTGGATTGTGGATTGTCTTCACCCCTCCCCCTCCACCTACCGTCCCTTCCACTTCCCTCTATACTATTGCAAGCAATATAAGGAGGGTTGGTGCTACACCAGGGCTTCTGACCCTGGGTCAGATGCCCCTTTCACAGTGGTAACCACGTGTTGGACTTAAGGGGAGTCCCAACGGTGGATCCAAGAAGGAAGAACCTGTCTTGACATGGAGAGGGTGTTCTATAAATGATTAGGCATTGCTCCAATCATGTGAAGCTAGACGGTAGAATCGAGGGACGTTTAATGTATAGGTAATCGTAGTTATCCAAGCAACCTCTGAAGCTGACAGTGGGTTCATTCCCCCGCAGGCTTCATATTCTACAGATATGCCACTGCAAATCTCTCCAGATACCATCCATTAGTGAAGGTAGGGCCGAGCATTAATTCCTACAGCAACCCTATAGCTGTGGTCTGAACCCATGGATGTAGGACCCGTAGGGATGAGTAACAGCACCTTGCACAAACCCAGCTTATACTCCTCCCTCAGCCTGTCTGCATGCTGCACTAGAACTTTAAGCTCCTCACAAATCCCCACCACTGCCTCTATCATAATCCCCTTAGGTTTTATACTGCGGGCCCTAATTGGGATGTAATAGGTTCCCCTGTAGGGTGAATAGACAGCCCATCATCCCCCTTAAGACCTGGCTGTAATGGGAATGGTGTCTCTGGCATCGTTAGTATTATGTTGATGGAGCTGGGGAGAATCTAGTGTTAAAGCTTCAAAGCTAAATGAACTCTGCTGATTGCTCCTATCACACGATAACCATGTTGTAGGTATATTTAAGCTATGAATTGAAGGGGAATTGAACCCAGATTTGGTGGGTTTCCTTTCAAAGTTGGCTCTGAACTGTGGATCTTAATTCAGAAAGATTCTTCCCTTCGTTTCAGTAACAAGCTAAAATGTCATAGAGGGATTCATCTGGACCCATTATCTTTTTTCCTTATAAAAAAAAAAGGATTTGAGACAAGCCTGGTGAATTGGATAGCTGTCAGGCACACATCGCAGAAGGACAGCAAGGGATGTTTCCATTGTGCCACGGAGGCATTGTGTATCTGATTCATGTCTCCCCTAATAAAACCCAACACGGTCCTTTTATAGTGGACTGTGGTGTGTCGGTCCCGTCTGCTTCCAGTCACCCTGATAAATATGGTTTAATCGATGTGACAGTGAAAGAGGAGAAACAACTATTACTATTTCATTCTGCCGCTGTTCCCAATAGCCTGATCAGCTCCCATCCCAGCCTGTTGTTATAAACGAGCAGCTCGCCAGGCCTCAATTAGGACATTGATCAATAATGTACAGCTTCCTATGGCCAATACAAACAGCTGTAGCTGCTTCACTTTGCTGCATGGTGATAACACTGGGTGCCCAGTGGACACAGCCATGCTGTCCCCTTATTTCTGCCTCCCATTGTGAGTACATGGAGTTATCTGACCGAAGCCATGATTCTATTGCCTCAGGAGTGCCAGAGCGTGGAGGATACACCAGATACTTTGAAGTCCGACTTTCTGTCACGCCTACCTTCACCATGGCACTTCAGTCAACGTGTTACATCCTGATACAACAGCTACAGAACAAGAGGGGATCCATCCCAACCTCACCTCATCTACATAGTCCTCATCCTACATTGAGGAAGCAGTGTTTGTCAGGGAAATTTGAAATTGGACCAGGGCCCTGATCCCATTACTGCGCTGATTTCTAGCCAGAAGGCAGGACAACATCCCCAAGCCGCCATTTTCTCTTTTCTTTCTGTATGGAGCAGTCGTTTGTGTAGTTGGCATTGTGTAACGTGTAGCCCCACCCACTGTGGTCAATCACCATCAGTTAGTTACTGGAGAAGCAGACTGTTTGTATAGAAGTACCCCCAGGAAGGAGGCTGGTTACAGAAGGGGTATGGCTATACAGACCCAGGTTGATTGCCAGAGCCAGGCTTGTCAGTTGTGTATAGAGACATTCAATGAGAACTACAGATTAACAAATTGATTAGTTATGTGGAGCAGAGGAGCGTTAGAAACAAAAGTGAGTAGCCAACTTTGGAGACTAGAATAGGTCTGGTCAAATTTATAAAGATGCCGTCGTATGTGTCTCACCGGCAGAAAACTGTTATCAAATTGAAATTCCATGATTTGTTGGATGTTGATGTTAAACCAGTTCATCTTGTTGGATTGTAGCAATGACTTTTAATGTACCTCCCCCCCCTCTTCCCCCTCTACACCCAAACCTCTATGTAAACCTACTCGGTATTGGATACCAGCAGTTAAGTCGTCAATCGTTTTACCACCTTATCCATTTGTAAATATCATCTATGTGTATGTAGTTTAGTAACAGACTGTCACCTAAGCAGCAAAACCGGGTGGAGCCAAAAGGTTATCTAAAATTGATAAAGCGTATGTTAAACTATGAGTATCTACTTTACTGTATGGATTACCCCCCGCAAAATTAACCGGAAAGACCTTCATGTATCACTTGTTGTATGTGATGATCGGTTAAATAAAAGAAAAAAAACAAAAAAACATTATACTGATGGATATAATAGTCTTATCATGGTAAAAGAAGTGCATGCATTTTCACTGGGGATGAAAACTACCCCTAAGGGATCAATGCTTATGGCCCTGTAATCCATTAGAGCAGCTGTAGGCACCTTGCAATACTGTTACTACATCAGACATGTCATGTTAGGTAAGCTTCATGTCTAGAAGTAGTGAGACATGCTGGTGGCATGTTAATCAATATTCAGACCTTGAGATGGTGGACCCAACTTCCAAGTCAATGCCAAGGTACCAGCTGCCCTGGTCTGTAATGGTCAGGCCGATCGACTAATGTGCGTTTGTATGGTCCTTAGTCTAACATGTAATCTGATGCCCTGAATCCACTAGACAATCAAGACTGCAAAAAGAGGGAACTTGTAGCCTGAACTCTATAGGTTCGAATTCTAGGCTCAAATCAATTTTGAACTGTTTATTTAAAACCCTGCCGATACAGATGGAAACAGTCCTTTCGCTATACATTACTTCACTAGACATTCCTTCAAAGCAATAACATAATGACCCACCTATATAGATGCCACTGATACTAGGAGCTGATGGTATAGCGCCTGGTGATAATTATGTTACGTAGTGAAATACCTTATTATTTGTATAGTGGGTTTTGGCCTTAATAATGTCCCACCCAGCCAGATGCCCACTTAAGCCTCACCCAGACCCCCACATGTATTAGGGTACTAATGGTACAAGTCTGCTCTGTGTGCCCAGTACCCGCCCAGCAGTACCTCCCTGTGCCAACAGCCAATCGGGGCTGCCAGATGGAAGACTGCAGTGCCACCTGGCGGACCAAAACCTAATTATACATCCTTCACACCAATACCAGGGTTGAGGAGTATGTTCTACTTCCTGTAGTAAAGTCCTGTTATCTGTGGGAAGATTATGTCGTCCCGGCTAGCATCTGGGATTTCAAAATTCATAGGATTCTGATCTTGAATATTGCTGAAGTGAATTGCATGTAAAGAGTATAGGTATGGATAGTGTTAAGAAAATGGTCACCTGCCTACCCACTACAATCATATTATCTTGTATCGTGTAATGAAAGGATATACCTTTTAAGATGGACTTTTTAATATTTTTAGATAGACTTTTTGTACAAATCTTGTGCAATTTGTAATTGAATTTCTCCTGCTGTCTTGTCATCCTACCTTAAGAAGACCATTGCCTTTCAAAGCCCTTAAGAAGTCTTTCTATTTATATTCATTAAACAAATCAGAGGCATTAACACCGAAATCCTTTTATCTATCCATCGCAGAGAGGATTATGGGACTCTATAGCAGTGGTAATCATCTTGTATTGTAAAGGACACGTATAATGTAGAGCTAAGGAATCGCTCCCAAGAGCTCTCCTTGCCTGGCCATATCTAAGCGATAAACCTAAATGATGATAATTACATGGTATGCCTATCGGTCAGATCTTAGCTGCACTATACGTCTGAAAGATTGTCTGACGTTATACAGTACTGTAGATGATGATCCTTGCTTCACGACAGTGCCCGTGCACCAGATAACAGCTAAAGAGCCACAATGGACGATAGAATGTATACATGCAACATGGCCCATAAAATCTACACTAAAGTACTTAGTATATTGTATTCTGCCTTTAACGATTAGAATTTACAGATAGGATTAATATTATGAAGCCAGCCACGTGTATGCCATCCCATTTACTGGATTACCAGGCTGATGTATATCCAGGATTATATATACAATCACTGTTTGCTACAGGCCGCAAGTAACAGATAGTGGCCATCGTGATATTACATAAAAGTATGACAGAGATAAGCTTGCCCCGGTGCATTAGATCCTCCGACATAAAGCTACATGTACAGTACTAATACATTTTGATTGTACTGGCATTTATATTCATTTCAGACTGAATGTATGATTATCATTAACATAATTATAATCGATTCAAAATATTACAAGACAGAACATAATACGGTTAGTGCCATTCCTTATGGCCACCGTCCACAGAGCATAAATCGGCCGTATATGGATAAAATTGCCATACATTTCCTATGTAAATTGTATATAAAATGGCCGCATACGGCCAATTTATGCTCTGTGGACTGTGGCCCTCATTGCCACAGGTATGCACAAAGTACATAATTTTAAATGCATCCCTTGTGAATTCCGAAATGTCATCAATTTCAACGCAACCCTCTCACAATATTGTATGAAGGGGAAACCTACTCTACACAACCCCATAACCTTTACTTGAAGCCAGTAAGAGCAGGGGCACTCTGCTTCCCTGTTTTTACCTCTATTTCTGTTCAGAGTGAATGTTTGTGTCCATTTTTTCTGTATACACAGCAAAATGGTACAGACCCCTTCACCCTGCTCGGGTCATACCATTGATCTGTGTCAGAGAGCTGACTTGGGACTCCATCGAGGGGGGACCTAAAGCTGATGCAGATGCTCTGAATTCTGGTTAGGTATGGGATTTAGGGATCGCATGGTTCCTACCCACACTGGGCTTTACTCACATCTGGGTGGATGAGGCTGTGGGCTGGAGCTAAGAGGCAGGGGGAGGGAGGGCAGAGGGTGGAGAGGTAGAGAGATAGGAAGGGTTGATTTTAGTGAGGAGAGGTGTACATCTCTCAGTTTCATCCCTCTCAACTAGACTTGGTTCAGTCTAAGATCCATTCTTTATATGCAATGCCACACTCTCCACCCCCCACCCCCATCTAGTTATACCATCTTGACCTCCTAATCATAGACATCAACAAGTCCACATTCAAAACCTGAAGTAAATATCAGCAGCATTAAGATACAGGAATTCACCAGGAATGTGTTACTCTATGTACCCGTTTAAGTCCTCTTAACATGAGCACACAGTGCTGAGAGGTGGCTAAGGCGGTCAGGATTGAGGTGGTGGTATCTGAAAAGGGTGTTTATGGATATGATTATAGCTGGCCATCTTTCTTGAAGTCCCTTTTCTTCCACCAGAATCATCAGAGGTTATTTCTCCCTCACAACTTTGAGGTAAAACAGACATTCTTGGGCTGGAATGTGAAGTGAAACACATGCATGGGAATTTTCAAATCAAATCTGACTTGCCAACATCTTGTAAATCAAAACCAGTCCGATTTGCTGTCAGACGGCAAAAGAAATGTTTAACTTTGCCCAACTGCAAATGTATGGGAATCTTTATCTGGGACCAGAAATGGGTTTACCATAAAAGATCGGCTGAATTGTGAAGTAGATTGCTTTTGATAACAACCTGTTCTGATTCTGACAACAATTTCTATTTCTAGCCGTTTTTCATCTTGTTCTTGAGAATTGCATCATTCTGTTGCGGTCTATTGAGTCGCGAGCAGAGATGATCGACTGAATCCTATCGTAAATGACCATGATTTGTTCCTTTTGTCAGGACACTGGTCTTTTGTACAATTCCTGATGGGACGGATGAAAAAGTCCCTGGCTTGAGGGACTAGGGTCTTGTAGCACTCTACCAGGCCAAATGGGAAAGAGCTAAATTAATTTCCCATTGCCCTTCGCCTAGCCAGAGCTGCGGAGCTTTTGCAGTGGTCTGTAGATAAAGTTGGTATTAGTTAACCGGCGCTGGTCCTTGTTTGGCCTTTAAGAGACTGCAATCCTATAGTGTAGTTATAGATTCTCCACCAGAACTGAAGTGACTTGCTAGTGCCCTCCTGATAACCATGTTATGTAGCTTCCCGGTTGCAGAATTTAATATTGATCTTAGGTATGCCATTTTAGAGGTCCGGCTAGAAAATAAAAACATTTGAACCATATGGAGTAGACACTGTTATAACGCAGGGAAAGGCCTTGTTAATATCTAGTATGTGTGAATATTCTTACCATGGCATGGTAGTCCAAGAAGTGTGTCTATGGGTTCATGTCTGTTGTTTCACCCCTTATTGTGACCCTCGTACACGAAACACATTGTACAAATGGCTCAGTGCCTTCCATATGATGCGCGAATAACTTTTTATTTGTTACAATAGTGATCACTGTTAATAAAGATAATAGGAACGATCATCATGAATAGCTTCCAGATGGTTGCCAGAGAAATAGTTACCAAGTTACTTACAAGTTCAGTACGACATATCGAGGCACCATTCAGACCCCCACAATGGGGGGGGGGGGTGTTTATAAATCAAGCACACCCTCATATTCAGAGCAGGTGTATGAATTCAATATACTAGTATATGGTAACATTTCTAAGAAATGCTGTCATTTTGCAGCTGTAAGTCGTAAGGATTGATTAAATGCCATTGTAGGGAACGGTTGCTATTTCTCAGCCTCGAGATAATGAATAATTCTTCAGATCTCTTGAGTTAGATTGAACAGCAGAATACCTATAGTTATTTGTTTATTCAAACATTTCCTTTTGTGCTTACTCTTTGAGGATTAAAAGTATAATCAAATAATAATACCTACTACCTGTGAATCATTTGAGAATATAGTTGTGTATCCCCTTTTACTATGAAAATAGTCCATGAAGCATGTACATATAGCCCTGGCATGCTGTGGATGCCTATACTTTACTTGTCATGCTCACTCAGCCACTCCTGTGCCTTTTCATACTGGATAACGCCCTTGATGAGATGATCACTAGAACTCAATGTGAGGGAGAAAAAATGATGATTATTACACGCTTTGAAATAAAAGAACTGTTGCCAGTGGACCAGTATCATTCATCACAGAGCAGCCATTTAGAAATCATCCTTCATCTTCTCATACAGTACTGGTCACTATGCGTAGGCTGCCATCTTACCCAGAAGATGTTGGTGGCTCCCATACAATCTAGCAGTTATCCATTCATCTGCTAAGCTGCCACTGTTTGCATGCAAGGTCTAGGTTGTACCAGCGCTGTCATTCAGTGATATCAATCTCACCGTCTGGGTAACTGTGTGATAGGAGAACAATGCAATGATGTCACATCCACAGGGGGTTCCCTGGGAAATGGCATTACATGGTTGTAGGCTTGGAGCAGGACTATCCTGGCTTGGTGAAGTAAGGGTCTAGTATTAATTCCATTCCCTGCTACTACTACTGACATGCTGTTGCTGGAGCCTTTATATTAAAAGATACATTAGTGGATAGTCGATTGTGGCACTTTTGACGCTGATCTTCCCTAGTATCATTCTCCCACACTACATGCTTTCTCCGAAGACAGAGCTAGAGTATCACGACAACGCAATTGTTATCCAGATCACCCCCACGTGGACCCAGTACCTGTACCGTCCTGTTATTTCACTATATAGGGGGCTCAGTTTCCTAGAAGAGTGAATTTGTGGAACAATTACCTGACTGTCACGCCATGTCTGAACTGGCTCTCTGATCATCCGATTTACCCACAGGGGGATTTACACAGCAACACGACGGGACGTGATGGAGGAGGGGCTCTCTGTCTACTAAATCTGTGAAGGGGATTTAGAAAAATAATTTGTTTTAAATAAAGCCTATGGGAGAAAAAAGATAATGATGACTTTTCTCAGAAGATGTATCACAGTGTCTGTGGTATGGTAATATAAGATTAAAAGCATTGTGGGTAGGAGGTCTAGGCTGCTCGATCACAGTTGTGTTAGATAACCAATACCAAGGACTTAGAGGTTGTTAATGGTACTCTTGGTATACGTTGCAACATCTAAGGATCTATATAAATGGGTTTAATGTGTCCCTTAAAGGCATAGTATATACCGCCTAAAAGTGTCTTCATGCAATTTAATTTGGTGCATAAAATGTTTATACTGTGTAGATTATAGTAAAGGAATAGACCAATAAAAATAACAATTTCTGTCTCTTTGTCATCTGAAATTGAAAGGACTACCCCACACCAGCCCATTTCAATGTGAGATTGCCCTTAATAGTTTAGTGTATAGAGTCTTCAACACTGATCTCTAATTCTAGACTCATACCTCCAGCCAGCCATTGCCTGAAAAAACGTGCGTGATGATGTTCCCAGGGCTCAGGGGTTGTGATTGGAGAGAACACATTAGGAGTAAGGAAAAAACTGTCATAAAATGCATTATCGATTTGGCACAGTGATTCATATTGAATGTCTGCACTAGCCAGGGAGAGGGAGGGGCTGGAGGGAATGGGGGGAGGGGGGGGGGGGTCCGTGCATGCAACCATCTCACATTAAATGCACTGCTCCCCTGTGTCAAATGCCGTTGTTATAGATTCCGAAGTAATTTCATGTGTACACATCTATGTAAATAAGTCAACGATACCCCCTTCTGTACATTAACTCTTGGAATATTATGTTTTTTGGTCGCACTGAAACTGTAATACAATTCATCATTTTGGAGCTAGTATACGTGCATGTTAATATGTTATGTTTTTTTTAATACCTGTCAATTGTGAAAGGAGACATATGAAATACAATACAATAACCTTCGTCAAGCCGCATAGAGTCAGCGCATTGCAGAGATAGAGGATAAATATTATGTTTCAAATCCTAGTAGTATAATGATATCTATGAGTGTATCTTTGATGGATTGAAAAGCAGTCACATGCATGCGATCAACTTGTAATACACCCCATAATACAAAAAACGCAATCCAAATTTAAAAGTAGCTATAGATCAACAATATGTAGACCTTTTGGACATATTACCTCGCCTGCGCATGCAGTGCTTTACCAAAAGTGGATACATAGATCCTGATCCATAAAAAAAAACTAATGCTATTATGAGCAGCTCTACGTTTAAAACACTTACAGCTGAGCAGCTCTTGGTGATGGAATGCTTCCTGTGGATGTAGAGATAACACATTTTATGATTGCCATAAAATTCTGATAGAAAGCTATGCCCCCCCCCCCTGCATCTATACCCCTCCGCTTCCTAACCCACACCTACGTAGGCTGTAGTGTATTGGTGATAGAGAAGCGTCTCGTTCTATCAATTCCTATGTATAATATTGAGCATTATTTAATGACAAATGTCTTCACCCTAACCATTGTAGAGGTGCAAATATTAATTGAAATAACATATGCCGTCTTTTTGACAACTTAGAGCTTCTGTATGTGAACAACTGTCCCTGAAAGCTCCCTGAAAGCGATATAGATGCATCTGAATGAATATTCTAGTGTGTAATATTTCACCCGTCTAAAGATTCTATCAGGCCCGGAATCTTCTCCAGTTATGTATTTGAAGCGCATTCCTTTGTGTAGGCGTATCCCTCTCTATTTCACGGTATCTCTGCAATTGGGCAAAATGTTAGTAGTATTTGCTATTATTCAAAGTTATACAATTCCTGCTCGTATCTGTGGCAGCTACACCTTACAACTAGGGAAAATAGATGAAAGCATTGTTCACTATGGGAACACACATATGGTTTTCTACTTTTGATCTTCCACTGTTCTCTACATCCAAAGGCATATATGCCCCACACGGCCCCACACACCTCCACCACATCCCCTACAGCTGAGGATGACAGGCCAGGTTAAAGGGGTTACCAAGGTTGCATTTCCTTGACATGCAAGTAGAGACCTCGCCTAACATTGTCAGGAATTCTATGTTAGATAGGCCAGATTATACTTTTACCTTGGAACAATACGAGGAGATTTGGATCCATGGACATTTTGCTTTTACTAAATATCAAAAAGAAAACTTTAAATAGATTGAACATTGTCAGAGGAAAGTTGGGCTTTGTCTTGATCAGGTTATCTGAAACGAACCTTATTTATGTTGGCCTATCCACATCCATCCAGGGGAGCATCCAGGATTGAGGATCCAATGTCACGTGGTCAACCAGAGGTTAACCGGTGCACCGGAAATAGGTCAGAGGCGCCATCTGGGGACGTGACTAGAAATCATTAATAATAACAATATGGCGGCCCTCTCCTCCCAGGAGAACAGCCGCCCTTTTTGGACTTTACTAGTGGCTGTTAAGGTGGCAATGGGTCTGTAATGATGATGACTGAGCCATTGTTGGGCTAACTGTGCCATTGCCGGGGTGGCTGCAATGCCATGGCTGCAGTGTTAGTAAGCTATGATGCCCTATGATCAGCTAATGGCTGATCCTCCTGGTATTGAATGATCGGTGATGATATCGGAAACATAAATGTTTAGGTATGACAGGTATAGTGAATAGAGACTAGCCGATATTACGGAATTAGCTGACGCGTATACCTTAATAAACCTAGGTTAGATACCTATAATAATGTATGGCCGGGGTACTTATTCAAATAAGTGAAACACTTGACTACAGTGTTTCATTCTAATTTTGGCCAATATGAACATCGATTCAGGTAGTAAACCTCAGTGTTCATAGAGCTATACTTTGTCACAACCATCATGCAGCGATGGGAGGTTCTTCCTGGATTCACGCCGTTTTTGTGTTGCGTGGACCTGAAGTAACCTATAATCTTTTTTAGAGAATCTATAGCTTGGGGTATTCTAAGCCCGGTATGTAGAGGGTTATCTAGAATTCACCAAATATGTATGGGTCGTAGGCAAGGAATGTGTCTCTGATGGTTAAGCTATTGTTGTATTATGTTCCAATCTCGGTTAATATCTACAGGTGTATGTATAGCTGTTGTATTGCCTCCCATTCATACATTGACAGGTAAGGGGTGCAGCCCACCTAGGCTCTAGGTGATTGTGGTCTCACCTGAGCTGATCTGAAAGGGAGAGTGACAGAGAACTATGCCTAAATAGGTTATCTAAACTCTGATTATATATGCAGACAGTGGGATATATAGGCCTAATACAACACAGGTTGGGATATGGTGATATGTATCAGCATACTGTAGCTAACCCACCATGCATACAGGAAAGTACTTACCTGTGTTAAAGAAGGTGTGGTGGAATTAAGTCCAAGACCGTAGGAAAGTATTGTTTTCAAATAAAACTCATAAAATGTCATGTGATGAAATTGAATTATTACCGACGCGGACCAGAATCAATTCTGCAGGACGTTTTCTATCTTACCCATATACCCAACTTGTGCTGCCTTGTTCGTGACACTTGTCAAATAACAGTTACTTAGTTAGCGGGCTATGTGTTGTGTATACTAAACTGTTTTATACCCCTATCTGGTACATAATACATGTGTCCTGCATCCTAATGATGTGTATATAATTACACACACATCTAGAAAATTGATTTTATTTCAAATTTGTATTATTACGATCACAAAAGAACTATCATTATCATAATGTGAAATAGTAGTAAAATAGCTTCAGATATTACTGTGCAGTGCATTAGAAGTTTTCCTACTGCTTTGACTGCGCTGAACCCCCAAAGAGCTGTCAGCATACCAGTTGCAGGCATTATGCCCTATTTTCTGTGTATTTCTGACCTGGATGACACAATGTCATGTTTGGTACGCCTACATAGTTACAACATGAATAGCATTCCAAATAAGCTATCCCATTGCAGTTTATCAACGGAACAGTGTAAATAATACAACCACTTTAAAGTGTCATTTAGATAAACGGTGGTAAATAATAGACCCAGACCAATCCGTCTGTATTTTATTTTACCTTTTCGCCATTTTTGATGGATGCAATGGCCATAATAGTTTGGGTAATAACCACTAAGGGTGGGAGTTCTGCACAACAAGCCTTAATACACCATTGTCATGTTATGGTTGTTGGGCTATACTTGGCTCAGTACCTTAAGGTTAGGCTGTGAGAGGTGTTACTAACAATATTCTGATCTCCACATAGCCGTATCCTTAGTTTTTCTTGTGTATCATGAATCTACTCTTATATATATATATATGTGTATTCTAATGATATATCTTCTTATATGATAAGTACAATTTTCTTCTCAAAAGACTAAGAAATTATTTGTGAATTCACTTTTCCAATTCCCTGGAGAGGTGACCAGCTACCACAGGACAGAGTGCTGATGAGTATAATTATGTTACAGTATGATTATATTCAATGATATACACGACACTCTACCTTGAAGCAAATGCGTGGGTCATTCATGTACTGGCCCCACTCTCCAACGAGGCATGTCTGTCCTGTAAAAGCTTTTGCCACTTACCGATGCCCACCAAGCCCACGCCAGTAGGTGCTGGACCTCGTATAACGGTACTTATTAGTATGCAAATGGCCTCTGAATACTGCATGGCAGTCAGAACTGGCATTGTGCTTTTCCTCCCCCTCCATATGTGGGTTTTTGAACCAGCCAGCTAGATCAATTCTCTAGCTAATAACACTGCTGAACCGATTCATCGTGGGGTCCCCCTCAGGCGCTGTACACACCCTCTGTGATAAATATCACCATGTTGTCCACACTGTATCATAAAAAGAGGAAATGATGCTGTGTCTGGTATAAATTACTGCCTTGCTAATTTAAATTATGCAGGGATTCATTGGGAAAAGCCTCTTGCTGGGTAAGGATTTACTTGCAATCAATGCTTCTACGTTGGTGTGGTGGATGGAAATTTGCTTTATGATGCAAGTCATTGAATGTAGATAAAAACAGCAAAAATGATTTTGCTGCATGACAAGGTGGTGGGCAAATGAAATGAAACTTATTGTAAAAATACTTCTTGTCTGTGTTTCTTTAGAAGTTCATTTCAAAACGTATGTACTACCTATTATGCACTCTAAGAACAATCTGTTACGAGAACATGCATAAGGAGCTACACACACACATATTTGCAACACACTTTTGGTAAAGGGTGTCTAGTGTGAAGTGTGTTACGTCAACATGTGTGTTAAAAAATGTCTAATACCACAAACTTCATGTCAACGAAATATGCAAAGCTCAGGTTTTTATTATCAGATTATGATGCAACTCTACTATTTAAGCAAGCAACCACACCTCATTATAACTACTGTAGCTTTTTAGTGGATGCCTGCATCAAGGAGTATACAAGAAAATTACAGGTATCACAAAACAGAATGCTAAGATGTATAAGACGTGTCAGGGTTTGGGAAGAATCGGTAGCAGACCTACATAATTTATGTGAAGTCCCACCTTTGGCACAGCGCAGAAAAGAGCTCCTCATGTCTCTGTTCTATACTAGATCTAAGAAATCTCCCCCCCCCCCCCCCCAGCCTCACGTAACAGGACTAGAGGCGACAACAAGCTGAACTACCCTGTTCCCTTTCCCCACACGTCAAGGTTTAAAAGATCCCCTCACTACAGAGGAATCAAACTTTGGAATGCACTCCCACATCATATTCAAAGTGCAACTTCAAAGGCAGCGTTCAAAGTCAAAACCAAAAACTGGTATGGTACTGATATGGCAGGCAAAAGGGAGACCCTACTGGAACTTAGAAATAGAAGACGAAGGTAAAACCCTTAAAGGGAAAGACAATGTCACTACTGATTCATAATACTACTGATTCATGATACTTCTCATTTAAGATACTACTCATTCATGTTACTACTCATTCATGTTGCTACGTAATTCATGTTACTATGGGTGAAAGTCTTAACTGCTTATTGTACAACTCCAATGTTCAAAGAATGTCAACTGAAAACTGCTAATCCTATCTACTCTACTCATCATATATAAGGGAGGGTTGATATTTTAAAATTTCCTCATTCATCTGTAAAAACTCATACTGTAGAAAGTATACAGGTTAGCTAACCTTAACAGTCTGTGACAACTCTCACAGCTAAAAGTCGGACTCTATGCATGAACACAACATACTGTACTACACTCAAGCGACGTCATGAATGAATGATGTAAAACATGGATTGGTCACATGTATGGACAAGATTATTTAAAGAAAAACATCCCCCTAGAAAGGTATGAATTTTAAATTAAAAAAAAAAAAAAAAAAAAAAAAGTGGCTGCAGAAAAGCGTGTTGATAAGTGTGTAAAAGTAACACATTGTTCTTAGAGTGTGTCCTCTTATCACACACCATAACTGTATTACTTTGAACCCTCTCATGCAAACCACCTATCTAAGTCATGTCTGACAGTTTGCTTTCAACATTCTCAGAACATAGCTGGAACCATAGTAATTTTCCACAGACAGATTGGGGTTCACCGATTTAATCTTTTAAGAATATGAGCGGCATTTGGATTAAGACATTTTTTGATAGAAATTATAATGCTCAGAGACCCTCTTCCATCTTCCCCCAACTCAGTACCAACCTTTCATATCCATGTCATCTCATCCCAAACGCACATTGTGTACACTCTTTGAAAAGACTCTTCTCCCAAATGATAAGATGATGGATAATCCACAGGGACTTGACTGGTCATTGGACTTGGGGCTGGGGTTGGGGAGGAAAAGAAGACATTGGCCATTAATATTCATGAATATCCCAAATACGTGACACCGCGGATGATTCCGGTCTTCGGCGGGCCTGGGATCTTTCGCTCCAGGCAATCTTAGCCTTAGCTTGAGGCATACACCATACAATAGGGCTGGCAATTCCTGTGCTTCTTTTGAGAGATTGCAAGCCGATGCAGATCCTTCTAAATAAATGCAGGTCAGCGATAAGGAGCCTGACTTGTCAAATCATCAAAATAAAATACCTCGCACGGCATTCAGCAGTTTGACAGCAAAGAATTCGCCGTATGAGCAGCATGAATCTATTTAGGAAAAGGCTGGATACCCTAGACATAGTGACTATTTCAGTGCCAATTACTGTGAGGGAACCTATGTAAATACATACTACATGTATAGCTCCAATTACCAGTCTGACACCATGATGGCCCAGTTCTATTTTGAGCTGCATACTCACAGTCTACTAGATGAGGAACAGCTAGTTGCTACCACCCAAGACTCCTGAGTACATTTCTTATCTATCAATATGTTCTTGTCTAAAAGATCCTCCTTTGGTATGAAGTTAAGTATTGTATTTCTGCAAAGACACATACATGCTGTGGAATGTCTTTATTGGCCCTATATTCCTCCTTTCTAGCATCCCATATTCCCCATCCATTCCTGCTATGCCTAGACTGCAGTCTTTGTAGCCTGAGATGACACACAGCATACTGGAAGGCTGATATGGCTGCTATCCCAGACCTGCCACCAATTGCCTGAGATTGGAGATCCCATTACTGCTTTGACCTTGCCCATGCCAGCGTTATAGGCCATAGCTCACACCCAAGACACTCGGCACCGTTAACGCCTGGATTCCACTGGGGGCCATTTTGTCATTACACAGTGACGCATCACATGATGTCAGCTGGGCCATGTAATCAAATGGGTTTTATCATGACATGCAATGTTGTCTTTTTCATCGCCTGCTATGACTGATGCCATCAGATCTATAATCATCGGGTCATCTGATTGATTTGATGTATTTAGTGGTGTGGATTTGTATCAACCAATACACTATAGGCTTCCTGGACACCACCATTATGTTGCAGTATCATAGTGAATGCAATCTGACCAAAACAAACGAATATTATGAAAGCAGATGGGACTTTGGTTGGCAACCATAGCACAGTGAAATATGTGGTAATATGTAATATTTTCAGCTGACCTCGAATACCAAAAAGGAATTTAAGCTTTAGCAAGGGTTTGTGAAATCCATTCATTCCTCAACCCATCACAGTCATTTGTGTCTCCTCCTCCCTTGATCAGACATATTGGACATCTTTGTGGGGTCTGGGGAGCCTTTATTAGAGATCGCAGCCTGGCATGTGTAGCCCTCTCAATGTAGGCGTATGCTGGAGCCGGCTGGAAGGGCTAGTTGTTGGTCTATATAACTGCATCCTGGGTCATATCTGGGTAAATATACATCATGATATATGAGCTAGACTCAGACACTTCCACCACTAACCACCAACCCCCTCCCGTCACCATCACAACCCCTCCAATACCCACACCTCCATGCCCTGAGTATCTCTCATTCCGCCTCCTCCCTCTCTGCTGGACATCGTCAGTAACGATTGCATGGCCTAGTTCTTGAGGGTTTGGTTATGGGGTCTGAGGGAAGGGGTGGTTACCCAGACAACCCCTGTTACCTGCTGTTATTTTATCTTAGTTATTTAGAGTTATCACATTTTGCCATTTGTTTATGGCATGTTTACAAATAGAACTCAGGTCTGGTTCATTTTTCACTCGGATAAGGCCATCCTGAAGAAGGACAGGCAGGTATCTTTCTTTGGCTACTGGCATATCCTCACAGAGTTGGTATCAGTGATAATGCAGTTGAAACTATGAAATACCATTTTTAATAAGACAGAGAGGAATTGTCACCTTCTAGAATACCCTGGTTCATAACGGCAATACTTTGCCTATATGGGGTATAGTAAAATAATAGGTGGGAATACTAGTACCACTAAAACTATAATTATTGTAGGGAATGGGAAGAGTGAGAGGGGAAGCTGAAGAAATGTTTGTCAATTCTGCCCTATCATACTCATTACAGGAGGGATGCACTAATGATTGATGAATACTTAAAAGGGCCATGAATGGCAACTCAAGACTAAAGGCAAAAACAAATGGCGCCATTAATTAGGTAATCGACACAGAAGCAGCCATACGCAGATAAACCTGTTACGGGAAGTAGAAGTAATTGATCGAACGCCAGATATTTAAAAGAAAAAAATAAGAAATGCACTAAGTGACAGAGCATGCTTTGAGAAATTAATATTGCATTCAATCAAAATCAACACATTAAGAATTAAACATCAGGAAAAGGGAAGTCATTGTCAGCCATCGACAGTTGGAAAGCTTTTAAGTTTAAATAACAGAGGAAGTGTCTCAGAGAAAGGGGAAGCAATCTGATATCAGATTTTGGTCGCTGTGGCTCAATAATACAATGTACAAAACAAAAGGAGGGGTTCTTTATTAGAGAGTAGAATAGGCAACGACAACGCCATGACAGCAGTAGCAGTTGCAAGAAAGTGAACTAAATTATTTCTGTGTTTTTGGCTGACTCCCCACTTCTTTGCTTTACTGACTTAACTGATGCGAGGCATTGAACAGAGCGAGGCGGGATTCTGGAGTAAGGGACTACCGGTATGTCTTTGGAGGTAGAAGGTGGCATTACACAGAACGTATAGACATTGATAGTGCTCTGTAGGCTACAGGATCCTATATATAGGCTTCCCGTACTCTCTTTCGTAAGAGCTTTTGGTTAAATATAGTAGTACCTGCTGTTATCTAAAGAGGAACACTGTACGTATTGAGCTAAGGTGCAGTGCCCCCAAGGTTAAGTTATAGTATCTCTGTTTATAGTATCACCCCAAGGCAAAGGTATCACACGCACATATCATGCTTTGAGAATACCTAGGTAGGATGTAGGTGCACATGTACATCCTTTCATAATGTAATACACAATATCATAACTTAACTAAGCAGACTTATCGAAAGGAACAAGGATAAATTGTTATATATAGTATGTAAAACACTATTATGAATACCACATAGCCATTCAGCAATGCATGTATGAAATAACAAAGTACCAATTCCTTTATGATATCGTAAAGGCAGCTGTGGCATGGTCTTACTCAGCCTCTTAAAGTCTGTGTACTTCAGTATATATACTGATCTCTTGGTGACTGGGTAGTCACAACCCACCTCCCATAAGCTACTGTAATGAGAGATTAGCATGGGTGTGGTCGGTAAAACATCTTATACTGTTATATTATACACAAAATACTAGGTTTTATGAGTAAGTAGACTGGGAGCAAGACTATAAAATGCTTAGTATATCAAACTGGGAGTACTGAGTCCCCGGGCTGAGACCAGATTTAATAGGTAAGTGCATCTCTAGGCCTGTGGTGCATATCTCTGACGCAAATGACTAATAAGTAATATTCAGGGTATATTGCATACGCATATTGCACCAGCATGCGTTTCAACCAGCGGCTGGCTAGATGATATGGACTATGGCGAATAAGGTGTGAAGGTATATAATATATAGATCTGTATGATTATACTTAACAATATGTATAACTATTTGTATAAAGGTAGATGCCAAAACTATTTAAAATAAGAACAATTAGAAAATTATGAAAATGAACATAGAAAATGTGTCATAGATATTTATATCTTTCCATCTTTAAATAGAAGAATAGATATCACACCTGTTACCTGTCGGTATAGTGTATAAACATGACGTTAGGCATGGAATATGTGTCTCCTAAGAGTAAATTGTAGGGAGGGCACCTACTATTTGTGCCAGAAGTTCTTTTCTTCCAGAGTTCTATATCTAATTTGCTTCATTTGTCACAAACAAGAGTTTTTATATGATAGAGATTCAAATTTAGAGCACATCTATATTGAGAGTGTAGTTCTCTAAACCAGTATTTTGTCCACCTTGATTAAGACTTATAATTACGTGCCACATGTGTATGTGACATGACAGAAACTCCACTACAAGTCTGTATATGGAGCAATAGGCAAGATTCACTTAATAAAAACGTGGATGTGTAATGCATACCTAAAAGGTCATAGAGCTGTTTGTTAAATGTTATCTTCTCGTATGGGCACGAGGTTAATGCATACATATATGCTATACGTGTACTCGTATCACGTTCATACTAAAATATTAGTTCATATACATGTACGAAAATATCAATGTGTCACATCCTAAATGTATAGGCAGGGTTGGGTGGTTTGACAGGGTTAACGGAGGAAACATTATGCAGTAGTTTACCCCCGCACCCCTACACCACTTATGGCTGTTTATCCTGAGCCGGATATAGATTATGATAAGACGTGAGTCGCTGCTAAGCAGTTCTGTAGACAGGGCCTGGGGACCCTGCTCACTATACTCTGTCTATGAACCCTGTGATCTTTACGGATGTACCCATCCCAAATTATCAGTTTATTGGGGAATAAGAATTAGAATTCTGGCTCTACCTTTTCCAGAAGAGCAACCATGTCTGTGTCAAATAATGTTAGGTGACTGCCCGTGTGTTAGAGTAGGCTCTCCTAGCTAGACTAGAGACAGCTGACAGAAAAGGGGATATGTCATCCTGGATGCTACTTTGAGGCAGATTAATGTCATGTTTGCTTAATCAGAGGCTGTCAGTCTAGGAAATTATTATGGAAATGTGCAGACACCGCCCTCAGCCCCCCCCCCCCCCCCCGAGGGTGAGTAGGCATAGTGGACTCATCACATCCTCACAAACACTGTCTAGAATAAGTACTATAGTATGTGCCTTCCTGTAGTCTACTCAATATGGCCACTTGGACATGTCTAATAGAGCGTTGAGTTTACATTTGCTGACTGCATATCAGTTCATGCAATTAGCTACACACTCAGAAAAGTCAGCGTCATTGTCGCTAAAACCACTCTCGCCTGACTCTCATGTGAGAGTGGTTTTAGCGACAAGGACGCTGACTTTTCTGAGTGTGTAATGGTATAATTGTGTAGGTTGTGTACGTGTCTGTGATAGAATCTCGTGCTAGAATCTGAGGCCAGTATCTTGGCACTTTTACATTATTACACCTTGTAAACATTATAAATATGTGTGTTATATATAATATTCACAGAATTTCACACTGACATTGAACCAGATATATGTCAGTAATCAATAGAGCTCGATTCCAAATACACACTCAGAAAAGTCTGCGTCATTGTCGCTAAAACCACTCTCACCTGAAAGTCAGACAGTGCCTGACTTTCAAGTGAGAGTGGTTTTAGCGACAATGACGCTGACTTTTCTGAGTATGTACCTGTTCCCACTGTCCTTCATAATGCTACATGAGAAATCAATCTGTTAGTTGCCCTTAGTCTAGTAAAGACACTTATTTATTGCAGCGTTTCCCATTGCTTTGCATTTCCCTTTGTATTACGATTCTAAAGGGGCGACCACAAATTATTTGCTGTCAGCTTCAATTCCTCTTCAGTGGGGAACACAATATTGAGTGACACTTGAGATGTGAACACAATAAATACTCATCTCAGGCATTCGTAACGTCACTTTGAGATCATTATTGATGAGCTTAGGGAGTTGATATATAATAGCCTTAATGATGATTCCTGTTTCCTTAAACAACTAATTACCTTTTTGAACATTGGTAATTAATTGTAATTAATTGCGCTTTGCAGTGTTCACTTTGACTTTTGTATGGGTACTTCCTCCTCCTATGAAAACACAAACTTAGGGTAGTATACTTGACGTTGTAATAATTATTTGATGACCCCGTATCTAAAATCGACAGTTTAACAAGGATTATAATACCGTGTGTGTACTTTGAATACCTCCATTTGTTTGATAGTATTATCTTATGAAAGCATTATAGGGGGTCGATGTGTTTGCCAATGTAGCGGCTTGTCTAGCTGTTTCTGGAGATTACCAACAATTTTCACTTTATTTTGACATTTGCTCCTACCATGCATGTACCTGACTGTCTGATAACCCGATGCAATTTGTGTGCAATCCTACGCTGTAGTGTGGAATAGGATTAGAATATAAAACATGAAAATAGTCTAATTAACGTGTAATATCACTCTGACTGCATTAGCAACGTCCTTAATAATCTATCCAGAATGTGCTCTACCTTTTCCTGTAGACATTACATGTAATAGAAATATTTAGCTGACTCCGCCCTGCCATCTGCCTTTGAAGTTGCTGAGTCATTTTTGGTGGGAAGAGAGGAGCCGACTTTTGTGCCACGTCACTGCCGCTGGTCCCCGCGGGTCCATAGAAGTAACGATCTGTGCGCCGGGTACAGATCAAAGGAGCTACCTTTGTTGTTCTACATTAGAAGAGAGGTATCTAAAATCAATAAAAAGTGAATTTCTCATAGGGAGCGTCTGGCACAATACGGTAGCACTGTCGGAGGCATTATCTTTAGATGCAGGATGTGAGATGTAGAGAACAATAATATACAGCACAGCAGTCTACAGACAAACATGGCACAGTCAGAAGACTTTGGTCCTGCTTAACAGTATTAAGAAATGTGGATGTGGCAACGCCAGGGGCACTTGCAAGTTCTCAAACTACTTGCAGTCACACTCAACTATGCAATTTCAGTTAAAAAGCCCCATACTGAAGTTACAGAATAACCTTGCACCTGATTCCATTAACTACGTTCCTAATGTTTGACATCACTCCTTATAATATTAACGTTATCTTTATTGTAAATTCAACATACTAGGAAGACTTATGAAGCTGTACATGTATTTGATTTGCAGGACAGGGGCGGGACCGATGGTGGTTATAATGCACCCCTAACATATCTAGATAACTGTCAACCGACACTAATTCATTTCCGGCAATATAATATTATGGTTGTTTCAATATATCAAATGATGGGTATAAGAACCTCCAAACGCCCCATGCCTATCTTGAGAGGTATATGGACGATGTAATCAAACAAAAATGAGAAAATCACCATCATTAAGCTATGGAACAGCTGTTTTGCGATTTACATCATCTCTACAGAGTGAGCCTTGGACATATCTTAGAAAAAAGCACTTCCATTATCGGAGACTTAATCTTGTCAATCCATTCATAGCCTCTGGATAAGAAAAGGCGAGGCCAATAGCCCGGGAGCAATACACTGATACAGCCCATCACCCAGACTAAACGGGGTATGAGAAAAGGGCCATTGACGCAGGCATCACACACTGCTTGATGGGGTTTATCAGGATGGGGCTGTTACAGCCAAGCATGGGGGGGGGGGGAGTGGGGCCCCTTTGGAGGTCGATGTGCTGACCTACAAGATCCTTCACGTGGGCAGGACCCCCTTCTTTCCTTCCTTCTTTCCTTTCTTCTTTCCTTCCTTCCTTCACTCCCTCCTTTCTCTCTTCCTTCTCTCCCTCCCTGACCCTCCCTCTTATTTCTCCCTACACGTAAGTCTCAAGACGTAGTCAGAGGTTATAAGAGGCATGATTCAGTGGTGGGGGGTCTGGAATTATATGGACGGCCTCCCGAAAAAGACATCAGACCTGAATATTGGTGTCTGAGGACTTTACCCCCTTTCAGTGTCTTGCGTCCTGCCGGGTCCTGCCCTATAACTAGAGTATGGAGTTTTGTTGCAGCAAAGATTTGCTAAGTTATACGTTTTAAGAATGATGTTCTAGAGCATTACCTGAAAACAAAGGTAACGGTGAATATTGGATTGTGTAATATGAGAGGATGTAGAAGCAGTTTCGGTGGTTGTCTAGTCGTTACTACATAATAAGAGACAAATCTCAATTAGTAAGACGTCTATTTTGATAAATATACTTGTCTGTAATAAATATAGGGTGAGTTCATTCAAAAAGGCAAACCGGTCTTTTCAGCCTCATGTACACAAAGAGAAAAGTGATAGTGACTGTCGCCAAAATAGACTGTGATTCCCACTTCTTTTCTATTTGTAGGAAAGGTTAAAGCATTTCATCATAAGTGGCGGGGCTGCCCCCTCCCCTCCTCCTAACCTAATGCGCCATCCTGAATCCATTTAAAACCAAATTTTATCTACACTGAACTTTACAGTTATTGAATTTTTGTTCTGCAATACGTCTCCTGTCTATATAATTTAATTATGATTCCCGGACAGTGGACTATAGGATTGAAAGCAGCAGAGGTCTGGGTAGTATTATCCTTAATAGAAACTGCCACAACAGACAGTGATTCCCCAATGGGCAGATCCATGACACACGTGTATGATAATTCATGACGCCAACAGCAAATGTTAGAGGGAACTGTAGATCTTACCCATTTTGTAAGGAACAGAAATCAAATCAGTTGTTTTAATTGAGCTTTAATATTCAACCTTCTCCCTAATAAAATGTGGTGGGTGAAGTACAGACCTTTTACTCTCTGACAGGGCGAGGGCCACATTTGAATTCTTCAAGTGAGTTTCCGACTATGGATAGCACGTTTACAGTTGGTTAAGAGTATTGTAACAACTCTGTCTAAGATGCACTCCCCCTGGTATGGCTCTCCATACATATCAGCAGTCGTAGTAGATCAGGACCAGTGTCAAGGGGTTGGTGAACCCCTGCCCCTCACAAATTCACGTGCTATGTCTGCTGTTTATGTGTCGTCCCTGGGCCAGACTCAATCTGCCCCAGTCACCCCAGCCTTGTGGCAGCAGGAGGAGCAGCTCTGGGAGCAGCTCCAGGAGGCAGTGAACACGTCCTCCTCCAGGGGGTTTATGAAGGGGAGGGGCTGGCCATGGAGGAGGGGGCGGACAGGCAGATGTTTCCTCCCTGGTCTTATAGGAGAGGATTGGTTGTATTTGGTTTATACACCCTAAAAACAGTGTGTTACGTTTACACACTTTTCAACACACTTTTCTGAAGCCACTTTTAACACTTTTTTTTGGTAACACACGACACACTTTTGGCAAAAGTGTGTTGAATCTAAAAAGTGTGTTGGTGTACAAAGCCATGGTATTGAGGAGGTGGGGATTAAGATAGCTGTTCTACACCTCACAGAGTATGTCTGGTGCCGTGGCTGAGTTGTCTAGGTGCTGGCACATGAGTCCTGTCCATGCAGGTTCGAATCCCTTGACAAATATTTTTTTCTCAATATTAAGTATGATTACCTTCTACATGGGTTAAGAGTTAAATTAGTATAGATTTATTTAATTTCTTATTAGGGCTATTCATGTTCATACTGTGCATATACTGTGTGTATCACTTTCGAAGGCTTCTTATATCTAGGAAAAGTGCTTATTGAACCGCTCACAATAAAAGTGGGAATAGAAGATTATATCAAAACTGAGTTTGTATTGACAGTAAACAAGTCTTAGTCAACCACTGTGAACACATCCTAGCTTCTGACCCTGGCGAAACTGACACACCTGATAACCAACTGGTGACTGTGGCGCAATGTGCCATGACCGTACCACCGTCAGATAGCGTGGGATGGCTGCTCTCACAACCTTTTCTCAGTGTCTCCAGTGGTCCATTGCAGCCTTTTCCCCTCCCGGCTAGGACCACCTTCGCCAACACTGATATCTGCTATCTCTTTACCAGTCGCAAGTGTATTATGCTTCTACGGGTTGAAGCGGATCGGTGCAAGTCTCATGGGAGACCAGGACACTGAAGGTTCACCGCAGTCTGTCTACCAACACTTACAGACGCGACTCTTGTCAGGACAACTTGTTTCACTTGGGAAGATTTGGTGCCAGGTCTTCTCTGGGGATCGAACCCAGGACCTCTCACACACTTGTCCAGCGACTTGCTCAGCAGGCCACCAAATCTCTTTGTACAATCATGGTGTATTCCCCCCTCAAATAGGTACCAGAACAAACAGTGAGGAGACACAAAGTATTCTCAAAGATCACACAACTTCTTACCAGTTACCAGTAAGCTATATAACTTACCTTTGGGATTAATATGTTATGACATGAAGTGGTTCTTAGACAATACAAAGACCGCCCTTTTTGAGGGATGCCAATGCACTGACTAATAATAACATAATTTGCAGGGCTTGATATCTATTATAAAGACAATAGTTAATCAGCTATTAATAAGCCCTGCTTTTACAGCCTTGCAGAACCTCTAATACGATCTTACATGTGATGGTTATTTGGTTTACGCAAAGAATATGTGTGTATAGTTGAAGAGAAAAAACATCTATTTCCAATATGGATTGAGTGAGTTTTCTCATCCAATGAGATTCAAATAATACAGTTTTTGTATGTATCTCATTGCAAATTAACCCCTATTAAATAGGTGTTATATCTTTCATTGTAGTAGAGGGGATTGGTTGGGGAGGGGGTTGTAAAACAGTTCAACCTCTCCTGAGGTAGAAAAGAAATTTGACCCTTCTTGAGGGGGGGGAGCTAAAATATTATGGTCCTTCTTAGAAAATAAACATTTCCATTTGACACTGAGCCCCATTGGGAATCAAGCCAGGGATCTTTAAGTTCTCAGTCCAAAGACTTGCCTACTGAGCCACTGTGACAGCTACTATATGGCTGTAAGAATGTAGCATAGGTGCATGATAGACATTTACTGCTGCTGCCCCCTTTTGTATATGATACACACCTCTCTGACCACAAGTGTGTAAGCAGGTAAGTGAGTTGACAAAAAGTGTGTTACAATTCATAAGTGTGTTAAATCTCAAAGTGTGTTGCAAATTTATGTGTGTTACTCTTTAAGCATGTTCCCACAACACACTGTTCTTAGAGTGTAGGTAGCGCATGCTCTCCTTGGTTGGACTATATATAGTACATTGGATGTGATTGCCCCTTACTTCTATTGTATATATCTGTGGTATTATCATCCATTCCCTTTGCCTTGCATAACCCCCCTCCCCCGTCTTTCCCTGTCCCTCTAGTATACTTCCGTTTGTATATTGGTCTCTTCTTCTTTATCCTTCTTGATATATCCCGTCGTCTATATCTTTATAGTATCCCCCTCGGTGTTTCTTTTGGTCTCCCTGTTCTCTTTCCACAAGAATGCCAATGATCACACTATGCAGCATTCAGTGGGAAAGTGTTAAATGGCGGTAAGAGCTCGGGATATCTGAAGGCACGCTCAACCAATAATTAGGCCCCTTTTTAATGCCATTGTTAGGTTTTTTATCTGTTATCCAAGAAGGCTAAATGAAGACTAATAGAAGGCAGGAGGTAATAAAACATTGTAATCACCTTATTTAATGACGTTCCTTTAATTGTAACAAAATAGTGACGCCCCTTTCTGATGGTGGCATTTCAAGGTTAAAGAAGCAGGTCTGAAGGGAAGCAAAAGAAGCAAACGATTTGCTTTAAATAGGGGTGTAACATGTCGAGCGTAATCCAATTCTAGGAGTGCCAGTGGTGGCGATGGGAACCAAGATATTAAAAGAAATGGATAAAAAACTACTACATGTATTTCCGCTGAGGGGTCAAAATGGGCGTTTAGTTAGAACAACCAGTTAAACACCCATCTCCCCCCATATAAAGTCCAGGGTACTGGTATACACACTCTACTCCATCTTGGTGGATGGACAGTAGGACCTAGGCCTTTACGTAGAGTGTATCCCACTGTGGGCAATATGTAGGTCCATATGTAGGGGGAAGATACTGAGTAGCTACTGGGGAGTGTTTGTGTGTAAAGAATTGGGGTTCCAGCCTTTCATCTTCTTACTCGTGCTTACGACTGGGAAGCGCAAGGGCAAAGCTCACAATGACAAAGTATGCCCTCACAGTAGAGGGAAATGCCAATGTGACGCTAATGGGTGACGGAAAGCTCCACTGTGGCCAATGATACCCTGATATAATCAGACATATAGCCCCTGATGTTGGCCATACTGCTTTACCAATGAGTGTAGAGCTTTAAAAATAAAGAACAAGGGAGAGAGCTTTGGCAAAAAACTGCCAATCTCTACAAACCTATCTGTTTGTGGCAGTTGGAGGGTAGCTGCAGGAATAGCAATGAGTGTGTGCAGGGTAGGGGCTGTATACTGTTATCTCTATCACGTTGTGGCTTCTGGTGCCACCGATAAGGACTCTATATCTAGGGAAATAGTGATTGGGTATTTAAAGTGAATGTTATCATACTACCTTAGCTGGTGATCATGCACGTGTGTATCTATCTTGACTTTGTATATAGAAATTGATGTTGTCGGTCGTCATCATACGTAGAAATATTAGATTTGTGTATACTCAGAGAAAAATGTGAGAGTCAATGACGAGCACCTGATGTCCAGAAGGTGCTCGTCTTGGCCACATTGACTCTCACAGTTTTCCCTGTGTATGTGATTTCCATGTCCAATTCAATTTCAATTTTTCTTTTCAAATTCAAATTCGTACATAGATGTGCTCCAATTAATTTACTGTATACGAGTATAATAAAGAGGGAATAGGGGACAATCAAATGGTATCAATGGGCAGTAATGACGCAGAGACGGGGTCCCATCGGATCTTATTTTATTGTTGAGAGTTGCTTGTGAAGACAGATAAACACAATTCAACATGGATGGTGGATTTATTTTATTGTGTGTATTCACCGATACAGAAAAGCTAATTTGCCATGGTATAATTGGGTTCCCCCATAGAAATCAACCAGTGTAATTAGTGTGTCCAGACCACCCACACTGCCCATACAAACCAATACTTGTGTAAACTACACTTCGTCTAGCATTTGCTGGCCAGGTTTTGCCGCTTTCAGGGATAAGGTATACAGCTGATTTAGTGCTGTATCATGTAGAAGTCAGCCCTGTAGATAGTTATGCCCATAATTTGAGGTATTTCCACAACTTAATTTAGATCAAATCATGAATGGTCATGTACATCTCACATGTCTTACCAGAGTGCGGCAATACAAACTCATATAATTGAATATGTTTATAGCTAGTATAGTGGATTATAGTATGAGCAGGCTACTTACAATAATATGTGTATACCTAATATATCGGATATTTTTACTTAAATGAACAACTACAACAAAACTGATACAGAAGCATCTTGGTCCAAAGGATGAATATACAGCATAGCATAGTGTCACATTGGTACCACAGAGAGGTCAAAAAGGGATCAGAGCCCTAAATCATGATAGACCACTGTACTCCCCATAGGGAATTGCCTTTTTGGTTGCCATAGTGTGTCCCCATGTTCTCTGCAATGTTGGCGAGGGGTATTTGATTGACCGACCCAGCAAGGGGTATATAATGACACAAACTAGGCTTAACTGTCTGTAGGTAGCAGCATAGGCTGTAGTGTCAAGTATGAAATGGTAAAATATTGCATCTTAAAGGCATAAACATGACAGATACATTTTCTAGAGGCTGAACCAAAGCCTGATTAATCAAAGTAGCTTTTCTCTGTATTAGAAATCTGATATTATAGTAGCTTTTCTCGGTATTGAAATCTGATACTATAGACACAACTGATTTATTAAATCCATCACAAAGAGTGAACTCGCCAATCCCTTAGAAACAGACCATACTCATACTGCAACTACTGCAACTGTGCTGGTGGAACATGCTCTCTCCCCCAGACGGGTGCATGGAGGGAGTACAATGTAAATTATTGAGGGTGTCAGTGGGCTAATGGGCCCCCAACATCAATAATAAACACCCACCCCTATTACCCACCAGTCACACCTAACGATTCGCCTTTACAAAATTGCACGCATTTTCATTGAACACCCCACCCGTCGCAGCAGTCGTATTGGTTTCATTGTTTATTGCTTCTCCTTATTGCGAAGGGATTTTGTTTTTCCTTGATGGCCCTGCCACAGTCTGTGGTGTTGTAAATGATTATAGGAAACTATAATCTTAGCTCTGTTTGCTTCCTATTGATTGTTTCTGTGTCTGAATAGCGTGATTATACCATGTGGGATTATACCATGTGGAATATCATTATGCGTTATTGCCTGTCAGCAGAATTGAGGGTTTATAGGTCTATAATATCAATATATGTCAACCTGGGCGTGTTTGCAAATGTCAGCTTTATATTTGATATTGTTTGGCTGGATGTTTTCCCTTTCTCAGTGTTGAAACTTTAATATATTTAATACAATCATAATCAGAGACTTTAGCAAGCTTGGAAATATATGGGTATTATACAGGTGCATGCATCTTTCATGGATACCCCGACGGTATAAAGAGTGAGTTACCTATGTATCAATTTCTTTGCAAAGAAAGCACTAACCGCCTCAACCCCTTGATTGATATTTGATATGGTCATATAAAGCAATTTTAGAAGAAAAATATGATATGAGTGTGCTTACCACGCTCCTGTAAGCTGCAGGTTGAGCACTAATATGCCCCAGGTGTATGAGAAACACGTTATATAAGTACAGTCGACCCTCACTTCCTCAGACATTTGCTACCCAGAATTCCCCTCTTCCTCAGACAGAAGGCCTGCAACTGGCCTCATATTTTGGATAATGCAATTAAAATGTCTGAGCAGATTATCCGAGGAGCAGATTATCCGAGGAAAGAAGTCCAAATATGATGTAACATTAACCAAATTCGAGGAAGTGAGGCCTGACTGTATTCTATATATCTGGGAAAGTTCCTCCTCAATACAATACTACCCTGGGTGAATAGAAATCATATTGTGATAAATGTCCTCTTCTTATCCAAGTGCTAGAAGGCCAACTTACCAGAAAGACTTTGGAGACCCCAGAAAACCCCATTTCCTGGACTGGACAAAAGGTCCATGCCCATTTGTAGGCAGGTAGGAAGGTAGGACTAGACTGATCTGAAATTACAATCACTACTGACTTCTAGGACAGAACGGTTGGCAGGAACCAGTCTGGAGAGCTATTGTTCAACCAGGTAGAATCTGCCTTTTGGGACTTGAGTGAGGTAGTTTGGGGCAGTACTGACTATAGCTGCTGACTTCGTATGGTTCAGTTGTGTGTTATCAAATGTTCCTATAGTAAGTTGGTAAATTATAGTTTCGCTGGCTGTTTTCCAATGGCAGTTTCAGACTTTTAGACACTTATAAAAAAATTATTTTTCATTTTTTTACCTCCGTTTTTGAATAGATTTGTATGGTGTCTGTATTTAATTATGATAAAAGTGTGTTTTACGAGGACTAACGCTGGCAAAGACAGTACGCAATACTGTATGAATGTATGGCAACCCTCTTCATATTGAAACCAGTAGTTTATAAGATTGCGAGAAATTATTGCTGCGTCATCATTATTGATAATACTGGTGGTCCACAAAACATTGGATATGATATCATGGTGAAATCTCGTTATGAGGAGGACTGATACAAGGAAATCCCTGTTATAAAGAGCACGTTTATAACGAGATTATAAGTAAATTTCCCAGTTTTAAGTTCAAAATGATGCAGCAATATAATTATGTGTATATAGAATCAAAATACATAGATCTCAGTGCAACGTAACATGACAAATCAAAAACTGACTTTTTTTACTGCATCTTTCTTTGATTCTCCTGAAGCCTATACTGTTGGTTTTAGGTGTTTAAGAGGGTAAACTAATCGAATAACTTTACATGGGTTGCACCCAGGTACTTGTGAAGTTAATTTTATGCCTGGTCTGGCAGAGAAGCGGCCCCCAGCTGGATACCCCACTCCCTGAGCAGATGATGGAGTCAATCTTCTAAAGGCACCATTCCACGCCACACTATATTCCAGTTTCTACATACATGTGTAGCTACCCAGTTGGCACAGAGCATTGAAATAGCATTGACAAATACTGATCGTCAATGTTTATTCAATGTTAAACTGCATTTTGTGCCCGCTGGGTTTGGGGGTCCACACACACAGTTCAGGGTGGCATACTTCTGAGGCAAGCAGCGCCTGGTTTATAGCATGTGAATTATGTCTGTTCCAAGTACTATATAGTATGCAAGGTCATAGGAAGTGTTCAGTGTAACTGTTATGAAGGATGTCAAACCACGAGGAAAAGCAAGGAATTCTTTGTATAAGATATATATTTGATTCATGATATCCATGCACTGGTGTGGCCAAGTAAGATTTCAAAAAGGTTTATTGGTCAGTTACGATAGTAACTGACCTCTATGCATACCCTAAGGAAAATCCAGATGCGCGGCCTTGCGTGACGAGTCCATGCACACATGCACCACTCTCCCATAGAGAACCCCTTGACCAGAACCCATGGAGCACCACTGGCACCACCACCCTGGGCACTTTCTAGTACATTCATGTCCTGAAAATGTGATGTTGGGCACCACTAAGGACGCACACATGGCACCACTACCCACCGGGCACCACTGCCTGCACCACCCTGGGCACTTTCCAGTACATTCTAGTTCTGAAAATGTGATGTTGGGCACCACTAAGGACGCACACATGGCACCACTACCCACCGGGCACCACTGCCTGCACCACCCTGGGCACTTTCCAGTACATTCTAGTTCTGAAAATGTGATGTTCCAGCAACACACACATGCCACCCAAGCCACCACCTCCACCACCCACGCCACCACCTCCACAAACACGCATACGTATGTGGCATTTGGAAAATCACTGGAGCCCGCCTAAGTTATCACACCTCCCATAGGAGGCCCCTGGCACCACCGCAGTGGCCTAATCCCCACATTGCGGCCCTTAAAGGGAAGTGGGATCGTGTTTGTTAATGGTCTTGGGACCATTAGATTCCCAATGACCATGTACCTAATTTTAGTACAATGCGTTATTTTTCATTTCTGACAGCAGATTCGTAATCGCCAGAAAAAGCTACCCCAAATTCATATATTAAAAGTCACATATAATCGAATTCCAGGTGGTGGCTGTTGGTGAGCAGGTGGCTGTGAGAAAGCAGGTGGCTAGGGGCGAGCAGGTGGCTGTGGGCGTCAGCGCCAGGCAGCACGTAACCGCTGTTTTACGTCTCGGCGGAAAAAGCGAGTCGATCGGAGCGTCAGTAGCGACACCATCTTCGTTGCAGCTTCGTTTCTGGTTCGACGTGTCGGGTTGGCCGGGGGGCGGCGATTTTCGTTTTGTCGGATTATATTGGTACCTATGTGTTCTCCGTTTCTCCCTTTCTCCGTTTCTCCCTTTATCCCGTTCTCCCTTTATCCCGTTTTCCATTTATCCCGTTCTCCCTTTATCCCGTTCTCCCTTTATCCCGTTCTCCCTTTATCCTGTTCTCCCTTTATTACGTTCTCTGTTCATCCCTTTCTCCATTTATCCCTTTCTCCGTTTATCCCGTTCTCCCGTTCGCCGTTTATCCCGTTCTCCCGTTCGCCTTTTATCCCGTTCTCCCGTTCGCCGTTTATCCCGTTCTCCGTTTATCCCCGTTCTCCATTTATCCTCGTTCTCCGTTTATCCCGTTCTCCCTTTATCCCGCTCTCCCTTTATCCCATTCTCCCTTTATCCCGTTCTCCCTTTCTTCCATTCTCCCGTTCTCCATGTATCCCATCGGAGCATCAGTAGCAACACCATCTTCGTTGCAGCTTCGTTTCTGGTTCGACGTGTCGGGTTGGCCGGGGGGCGGCGATTTTCGTTTTGTCGGATTATATTGGTAGCTATGTGTTCTCCGTTTCTCCCTTTCTCCGTTTCTCCCTTTATCCCGTTCTCCCTTTATCCCGTTTTCCATTTATCCCGTTCTCCCTTTATCCCATTCTCCCTTTATCCCGTTCTCCCTTTATCCTGTTCTCCCTTTATTACGTTCTCCCTTTATTACGTTCTCCATTCATCCCTTTCTCCATTTATCCCTTTCTCCGTTTATCCCGTTCTCCCGTTCGCCGTTTATCCCGTTCTCCCGTTCGCCGTTTATCCCGTTCTCCCGTTCGCCGTTTATCCCGTTCTCCCGTTCGCCGTTTATCCCGTTCTCCCTTTATCCCCGTTCTCCATTTATCCTCGTTCTCCGTTTATCCCGTTCTCCCTTTATCCCGCTCTCCCTTTATCCCGTTCTCCCTTTATCCCGTTCTCCCTTTCTTCCATTCTCCCGTTCTCCATTTATCCCATCGGAGCGTCAGTAGCGACACCATCTTCGTTGCAGCTTCGTTTCTGGTTCGACGTGTCGGGTTGGCCGGGGGGGGCGGCGATTTTCGTTTTGTCGGATTATATTGGTACCTATGTGTTCTCCGTTTCTCCCTTTCTCCCTTTCTCCCTTTATCCCGTTCTCCCTTTATCCCGTTCTCCATTTATCCCGTTCTCCCTTTATCCCGTTCTCCCTTTATCCCGTTCTCCCTTTATCCTGTTCTCCCTTTATTACGTTCTCCCTTTATTACGTTCTCCGTTCATCCCTTTCTCCATTTATCCCTTTCTCCATTTATCCCGTTCTCCCGTTCGTTGTTTATCCCGCTCTCCCGTTCGCCATTTATCCCGTTCTCCCGTTCTCCGTTTATCCCGTTCTCCGTTTATCCCCGTTCTTCATTTATCCTCGTTCTCCGTTTATCCCGTTCTCCCTTTATCCCGCTCTCCCTTTATCCCGTTCTCCCTTTATCCCGTTCTCCCTTTATCCCGTTCTCCCTTTCTTCCATTCTCCCGTTCTCCATTTATCCCGTTCTCCCTTTATCCCGTTCTCCGTTTATCCCGTTCTCCCATTATCCCGTTCTCCCTTTATCCCGTTTCTCCCGTTCTCCATTTCTCCGTTTCTTCCCGTTCCCCGTTTATCCCGTTCTCCCTTTATCCCGTTCTCCCTTTATCCCGTTCTCCCTTTATCCTGTTCTCCCTTCATTCCGTTCTCCCTTTATTCCGTTCTCCATTCATCCCTTTCTCCATTTATTCCTTTCTCTGTTTATCCCGTTCTCCCGTTCGCGGTTTATCCCGTTCTTCCGTTTGCCGTTTATCCCGTTCGCCGTTTATCCCGTTCTCCGTTTATCCCTGTTCTCCGTTTATCCCCGTTCTCCGTTTATCCCCGTTCTCCGTTTATCCCCGTTCTCCGTTTATCCCCGTTCTCCGTTTATCCCCGTTCTCAGTTTATCCCCGTTCTCCGTTTATCCCCGTTCTCCGTTTATCCCCGTTCCCCGTTTATCCCCGTTCTCCATTTATCCCGTTCTCCCTTTATCCCGTTCTCCCTTTATCCCGTTCTCCCTTTATCCCATTCTCCCTTTATCCCATTCTCCCTTTATCCCATTCTCCCTCTATCCTGTTTTCCCTCTATCCCGTTCTCCCTTTATCCCATTCTCTGTTTATCCCGTTCTCCGTTTATCCTGTTCTCCGCTTATCCCGTTCTCTGTTTATCCCGTTCTCCCTTTCTCCCCTTATCCCGTTCTTCCTTTCTCCCGTTCTCCCCTTATCCCGTTCTTCCTTTCTCCCGTTCTCCCCTTATCCCGTTCTTTCGTTCTCCCCTTATCCCGTTCTCTATTTATCCCGTTCTCCCGTTCTCCCCTTATCCGGTTCTTCCTTTCTCCTGTTCTCCCCTTATCCCGTTCTTCCTTTCTCCCGTTCTCCCGTTCTCTCTTTCTCCCGCTCTCCGTTTATCCCGTTCTCCCTTAATCCGGTTCTCCCTTTATCCGGTTCTCCATTTATCCGGTTCTCCATTTATCACGTTCTCCCTTTATCCCATTCTCCGTTTATCCCGTTATCTGTTTATCTCCGTTCTCAGTTTATCCCGTTCTCCCTTTATCCCGTTCTCCCTTTATCCTGTTCTCCCTTTATCCCACCTAAAACCATTAAATATCATTAAAGATTAACTAAGTGTCTGTAACTGACCATGCAGCTTTGCTGCAGACCATGAAGGAACCTTTGACACTCACCCCCGAAATCTATGCCCCCTCGTATAGGAAATGTATGGCTTAATCAATTGCCTGTATAGATCTCTGTGGGCGATGGGCATTAGGACCAAGGCCATACTCCATACTATCAACCCAGTGGGCACAAAATTCAAGTCAACATTGAATCAACGTTGCATCAACATTGATTCAACATTGACAACCATTTGTCAATGTTGATTCAATGTTCTGTGCCCACTGGGAACCCAGGTTCGAGACAGTGGAACACAGCCTTTAGCGTGTAAATATAATGACATGGTTTAATAGGTTGGGGTGAGTGCTGGCCTGGATGCCATCAGACCCTATACCTGACCAGGTGGTGGTGTACCCTCCAGTGTCTGTCCTACATCAGGACCCATGCCAAAGGCCAATGGGTTCGTGCCAGGTATCCCCACCCTGCCTAGCAATTTTATCAGATTTCAAAGACAATCGTGTTACTTTAGGCTAAGTCATATTTACAGTGGAACAAAATATATGTGAATCAAAGGAGATGTGCCCCTTTAAAAAGGTCTCATATATCTGAGACAGCCCTCAAGGGAATGAGCAGAGTAGTGAGAGGAAGTCTGATAGATGTATAAGAATCTGCCCAAAGGCTCGGACTACAGTTCTAAACTCTTCTGTTGAAGAAGGGGCGATAACAGTACTAATTCTGTCGTATCACACACTGTCAGTCTCCCACAAACATAATTCACACGGTTATTTAATATTTAGACCATGAAAAATATCACAAAATTATTTCTGTAACTTTTCATATTTCGTAATTGTATATTCTTCTAAATCATTGAATCATTCTCCTCCACAGAAACCAGCAAGATGGAAAGGTTTTGAAATAACAGTACTAAGTTTCATAAAAAGCCCCCCAAGATCCCCAGCTGGAATAATGGAACTTAACGTGGAGGAACGAAGGTGGATGCACCGACTGTGTAGCATCACACCAAATGGGTTAAATTTACTAGACTAATCTAGACCTAGGCCCACGACCCTCAATTATCCGTTATCCCAACTAAAGCATTGAATATATTGATAATCTGCCTGTGCATGTGAGATTAAACACTGTTACCAGTTAAAACCAAAAATGAATTGATTGATAAAGTTGTATAAATGCGTATTTCAAAAGTATGACCTATAGGTTATAAGCTTTGAGGGTGACCCGCTGCCTTTTTGTAGAGAGAGAAGTCGATGCCAGGGAGCTTGGTGCAAAGGGTGGGGGTGGAGTGTGGGAGAAGGGGATGTGATTGTGATTAAGGGGAGTAAGTGTCCTGAGTGTCTCCTGATCCCAGGTATGTGCTGGAGACGTCCACGTGGTTTATGGGGGATTGGATAGGCCTAGGGTAGGAATACTTTATGGGGAACAGAAACTAGAGATTGGAGGCTTGTGTTAGCCAGGAGATAGGGCCAGATTGACTTCGGCGTACGGTATGTTTATTTTGATTGTGGTAAATGAATGGCAAATGAATGGAATTTATTTTTCTTTACGACTGTCATCAGACGGTCAATAAGTTAAATGGCTAAAGGGAGTATTCCACAGGCATCAAAGCGACGGACGTACAATCATCCGTCCAAATGTATTACACTTTCATGGGGCAGATGAATGAATGTATGTCGATATGAAGAATTTGTAAAAGGTATTTCATATTGATGCCGTTGGCAGAGAATAGGAGCAAGTGCTTCCTTTGAAATCACTGCATGGTCCCATTATTATTATTCATATTCGCAGAGCTGAAATTGAATACCATTGATGAGAATGAGTCATGATGCAAGACTTGTCCCGTTATCACCATTACAAAGGGCAACAATCAGAAACGCTTATCTGTATTAAGAGGAGGGGACATTCCAAAAAGTCGGTTTGTTCATTGATTGGTAAAAGCCGGTTTGGATTTAAAATAAGGATACTCCTTTCTGTGTGTCATCCTTTTTGATTTGCCTTCTCATCAAATATTCTCTTGACCTGCTTTTCACTGCCTGACAAGAATACAACCTTTTGTATTGAATGTCTGTAACTCCATTTCACTTAGATGTTTTCCTCTTCCTCCATTTTCCCTTGCCCTCCCCTATCTCCCCCTTGCATGTATATTGATTGGCACCCTTACTTTTCGATCTCTCTTCTCAATATTTCCCCTCTCTTACCCCGCCCCCCTTGCTCTGTCCCTGTCCCTGTCAGTCTCACCATGGTTCCCCTCTCATCTAACATTTTCCAATACTTCCACTACTTCGCCACCCTCACCAATATAATAACTGTTGTGGGCTGTCTCTGCATGTTTCGTCTCACTGTCACTGAACGTATTGCTCCGTATAGGGCCCAAGACGGGAGTGTGATATTTCACTTGTCGCAGTTGAGAAATGGGTCTTGTCCCTTGAGGTTTGAAGAAATATGTCTTTCACTTGTCGATTTAAACAAATATGTCTTTCCCTTGTATTCCTTTATCCCTTGGGCAGAAAATGGTATTGTCGCATTGACGATTTACGGCATACACTATTTATCTCAGCCACCTCATACATTCATACCCTATTTATTATTCCCCAATCTATTCTTTCAAAGATCTTAAGTGTGTGTTTTTTTCAAATCCTGATGATCATACAGATCTATATACTAAACATAAGTTCCTTTTTCTTCCACCAGGTGGTGTTACAGAAATGCCAGGACCGGCGGACATGTCGGCTGGTTGCTGCAGCGGCAGAGTTTGGGGAGGACCCCTGTCCGGGAACCAGCAAATACCTAGAGGTCGCCTACAAATGTAGACCAAGTAAGTTAAAACTACCATAATTCTTTTCTTCCTTTTCTTTTCCATTAGGTAAAACTACCATAATTCTTTTTTTTCTTTTCTTTTCCATCACGACCTTGAGAGAGTTAATCAAATATGAGGAAAGCACATGCATGATCAATGCCAACAGAATGTGCTTCATAATTATTATGGATGACCAGGAGAGGTAGACTGGGTATAGATATATGTGGATTACATCATCAAAAACATACGATAAAGTAACCAATGACGCCTAGAAGTACCTAGAAAGTACTCTATTGCCAGGAGGCAATTTGGACTCATTTGCATTTCAAACGCGATGCAAATATATAAATTCAGAAACATTTGAGGAAAAGTCTGCATTAAGTGCCGATCGATATGAGCGCAAATCTTATATGTCACTTAACAAATTCCAAATTCCAAATTCCAAATTCCACAGAGTCCAATTGTCTATATCCAACTTTCTACGTCTCTCTGTGTCCCACCAGAAACAGTTTAGGGAATGTCTGCATTAAGTGCCGGTAGATATGAGCGCAAATCTTAAATGTCACGAGACACTTTCAAGATGCCTTCGTGTACATCAGGACATAGACAGGGGCAGTTGGACTTACATGTATAGTTGCATATATATGTATTTATTCTTCCTTGAAAGGAATACATAATCCGAATTCTAGGCTATGACCTTAACATCTGGATAATTCAAACTTTGAACGGTTTGCTGCATTGCATGTTGCATAGTTTAACAATGTCTTAGCCCTGACCTTTCTGTATATTATGCTATGTTGAATTCGATACGACTGACAATAATGACTTGGTGACCATAAAAGGTCAGTTGGATCCTTTGTATAAGAAATTGTCTCGTGGTACAGCGATATCCAAGGTATAGTCGAGTTTAGCAGTTTAACCAAACCCCATATACATATGGGAAAATACAATTGGACATGGAGTTCAAGGGACTTTAAGTATACTTGATTGTACATTGATACTTTAAATGTCTTAATGAAAATCCATATTTTGATGCATAGATAGCATTGATAGAACAAGAAGAGATTACATAAAAAGATTGCGAACGTTCCGTCGCAGTACTATGCACAGTCATTTTGATCCATGGAAGAAATATAATGTGGTCAGACCAGGACCATGCAAGGGTCCTCCAAGGTTGAATTTAATGTTTAAAATTGAAGCCAGAAGCTTTCCAACGTGGTATAACAATTTTCAATGATGTTATCTAGTTTTTGATAGTTGACACGTGAATATGGATTGACGTTGCTCTACCCCAATGGTCAGTAAACAATGGTCATTGTTTAGATTATACATTATATTTCATGAAAATAATTATGTAAAATGGTAATTCACAAGTGACTAAACATTTTCAAACCTTTGTTCAAAGCTTTGGATAGAGAAATAATAATTCCAGAGTAGTAATCCTTGCTAGTCCTTCTATCAATCAGAATGTTATTTTCTCTACAGCTCGTATCCTGTACTCCATTATGTCAATATAACTGGTGTGTTCTAGGAATGTGTAGGGCATAGTTTCATGGGTGTTGGGTATGGTTCTAGATACTCCACTCCACTCCAGTGTATTCAATTTCAAAGGCGCATTGATTTCACACTGATTACCCCTTCTACTGTGCTGCTGTGGGCATACCACTGTACATGATGAAATCTAATTCACATTTGAATATCAGCTCTATGCAGAGTATAAATCAAAGCACATAGTAGAATTATACTTTGGTTCGCTGTATAACCTCTACTTATCTAGATTATTGTTTCACTTAAGAGTTTCTGGTATGCATTATCCTCGCTTTTAACATCCCCATGTTTGTTATCCTCTAATAATCATAATTGAATAGGAAAATTCACTTTAACATGTCAGTCATATCACCTTTCATAAATGATTGAATTAATCAGCTACTACCTACATATGAGCCTCGTATAAAAAACTGATACAGAAATGTGATACTCTCATGTAAAAGGCTCAAGAAATACTATCCTTATTAAATAATGTATTGTAATAATCAAGTACTACTACACTTACTATCTTAATTTCTACTTCATGCTCTTTTTCATACTCAGCTGGTATTAAGTGAATGTGCTCATTAATAAGGGGATGTCCTTAACAGTAACCTGATCTATGATCTGCCATGGCACATCAGATAAAGTAAAACGCCATTTTATACATGTCCTTAACTCCCAGGCAAATACTAATTATGATGGTTCTCAAATAAGCTCAGCTGAACCAGCCCTTTTTTGGCGCCTGCCCATAATGGTCGGTGGTTATCTTCTTAAAGAGAAACCAAGAGTACATGTGATCGCCCTCCCCCCTGTGATTATAAAGGGATAACAAAATCAGTATTTGTCCCTGTCGGACTAGGGCCCTGGTTCTCGAGAGTCACTCCAAGAGACCTGCCTCGGGACAAACTTCTTTTGCACTTACTAATCTATGCCTTTACTCACCCTCTCTGTCAAAAGCTGCCTTAAAGCTATTGACTGCATTCTATCTCAATGCTTTATGATGCATCAATGCAGCACCGCCCATCGCAGGTGCTGCATTAGTACGCCCTATCGATCCTTGATGAATGCACCAATCCCATACGGTCAGCATGAATGCAGCATCGCCTGAGTTCCTGATATCAAACCGTACTACACTGTCATACATCATGACCATAAAATGGCATAGTGGAGAAAAGCAATATTATGCTGCCCTTAAAAGGGTCTTTTGAGCAAGGTAGACGATGCACCCAGGTCTTATGTCCCCATTCCCATTTATTAGTGTAAATTGAGCCTGATAGCCCTGTCCAAGAGCCTCTCCACATGTCAGTAGAGTCGGTGTTTGACTGCTCCTTTAGTGTTTTGCACCTACTGGAACCTAATATAGAATACAAATATGCCAGATTGGTTTGATACATTTCTGGGCCATGTTTTGATCAAATTAGGTCTCCATGTCAGTGTAGCAGCTGAGATCCACAGTTTTTCCTGAGAACAAAACACCAAAAGTGACAGGTTATGCCAAAACCTCATCCATCATTACACACTCATGTGAAAGCCAGGCACTGCCTGACTTTCAGGTGAGGTAGGTTTCAGCGACAATGACGCTGACTTTTCTGGGTGTGTACGCATTTTGTCAAAGGTTAGCACAATAATAATTATATTTTGTTTAACTGTATAGTGTAACTATTGTGTCATAGAGTGTTCTTATTATTCTAATTCTTCCATCGCCACCGGTCCCTGGCGTCCCTTGCCTGGCCATATTCATGCATATGGATGGGGGTCATTATTAAGTAAACCATCTCTTATTAGAGACAAGAATTAAACTGCTTGAAAATATTCTATTAGACTTGAAGACAGTAGTTATCATGGATATAGAAAACACGGCATTGCCCAGGGATTAGGAGTCGGATAACAGGATCATTATTTGCTCACTGTCAGGGCCAGGGGCCTATAGTTCTAGATACTAACTCCAAAAGACACTGACTCGGCACAAACCGTTTTGCACTTAAATATTCATGCATATAATATTCTCTATCACTGTGTCGAATGCAGCCTTACATGTACAGTTAATGACGCAATGACTCAAGCATTGAAGTTGAAGCTTTATGTTCATTTGTCATCATGGTGCACCAATGCAGTGCTGTCGAGTAACTCGCAGGCGCTGCTTTGATACACCATGGCGACTCTTAAGGGTTTTGACTGCTCTTTTAGTGTTTTGTACCTCCTGGAGCCTAACATAGAATACAAATATGCCAGATTGGTGTAATACCTTTGTTGACCATGTTTTGATCAAATCAGGCCTACCAGTGCAACAGCTAAGATCCAACAAGAAGACACCAAAAGCGAAAAGTTGTGCCAAAACCCAATCCATTATTAAATTAATTTGTCAAAGGTCAGCATTATATCATTTTAACCTATCGTCACTATTGTGCCATACAAAGTTCTTTTAATACATTTCTAAATGTGCTTTCATCACCACCGGCCCCTGAAGTCTCTTTTCCACTGCCTGGTCAGATTTAAGTAAATGGATGGGAACATTATTGAAAAGACTCCTTTTCCCATTTGATATCATATTCTGAGATATTTGAGATTCAAGTGCTTCATTTTCTTCAGAAGGTTGTCAGACCTATTTTGCCCAACAGGTAGACTGGATCTCAGGTAAGCCTCTTCTCTGGTGTCTTTGGGGGGGGGGGTATCCCACTGACACCTACCTGGAGGGAGAGACAGGTGGTTACCATGGAAACAACAGGTGTAGAGACAAGTGGCCTGGTTCTGGCCATCAAAACAAGAGGCCCGTTAATAAAGTAATATAAGTAACCCTTCTGCTCATATCCATGTACCTGTCCTTTAAGAAAAGTCTCGGATTTGGGTGATGGGGTGGGGCGTCAAATTACTGCTGGTTACATTTGACGCGTTGAGGGGTCTCCATATAACTCCTGACTTGACCAAGAACGTTAGAACCCGCTTTTATAATTTCTGCTGTATCCTGCCTGCTTAACCGCCCTAAATGGCTGCTTCTATAGTCTTACCTCCGTCCTTCTCATACATCTCACCACATTTATAAGTGAAATCAGGAAAGTACCCCATTGGCAATGAAAGTGAAGACATATATGAAATTCTAGACGCTAGATATCACCAAGAAATGTCTGATGAGAGTTGCCTTTAGGCATTCAGTTGATACAAAGTACTTGTACATTATTTGTCACTGTTTCTAAACTCAGTGATCGAATGACTATGACCATGATTCTAACAGCTAGAGAGTTCCAGATTTAAACGTCTTTGCTCTACTATAGGGAGGAGAGCCTACATGGCATGGGAGCCGCCATTTTCTATCTGTCCCCTGACTCAGAGCAGTGCATTGTGGATACATCTGTTATCAGCCACTGTTCACACCTAGGAACAATGGCCACAGAATATAATGATAGCGCTGATAACATTGATGTGTGGCATCCCACCCCTATCTTAACCCATTGAGGCCGAATGTAGACTATAGTCTACATCCATGCCTGGCCGAATGTAGAGTATTTACTACACCATGGGGGGCCGGATGTCGATTATAATTGACATAACTCTATGGGATTTAGCAAAGTCCCGGCCTCAGGGAAAATTTCTGAAAAAAATCCCGGCCCCATGGCAAAGAATAAAAATTTCTGGCCGGCCTGAATGGGTTCATCACCTTAATCACCTCCCCATTGTCTCAGGTGTGAAGTGAGGGACTTAGCCTGATTGGGAGACAATGCATTGAATACACTCTGACTGTCATGACATGTGGTCACCAACAGAGATGTTAATGCTCTATTGCTCTAAGATTCAATATATTCATATTGCTGTAAGCTTATCTAATTAAAGGCCATTGAATGGGGAAAAGATTGATCTAATTTATACAGAAGATAAACATATAGTAAATGAGAGAGAACCCTCCAAATTAAACTTCACAAAGAGGGAAAGTGGAAGCTTGACACACGACTACCTGAGCCCCCTGGTACATGCCTCTAGAACCTGCATAGGCTCTCCCCCGTATAGCACATCGTACATCGTGTATTTTAGCCCCATACCCGACTGCTGTATAACTCCTGTATATTGAATATGATATGCAGTGACTTCAATGATAACACTTTTTGATGAACCTAGAGTAAAGTTGGTGATATTATATTTCAAGATTTTCAAGATTTCCTTTTCCAAAGTTTGTTGAGTGACAATATGAGAAGTATTTGGTTTGTGGTTTTCAAACTGTGTAAGCCCGATCATACATTGTGTGGCTACTTGTATACAATATTAGAGGTTTCTGTGATGCTTTTTAAACATTTTACCCATGGTTTGGTATTTTGGGTGTAATGTCCGTAACGTGAACTCCAGGTTATGTTTGACAACTGATAAAAACTGACCCCCTGGCAGTTAAGCTTTCCCTCAGGTGGTTTTAGGGACCCAAGAGACTGGTCTTTCAATGAAATAAACTCGTGCAAAGATTAAACGAGTTTGACAAATTTTCATTTTGATATCGAATTAGCACTAGATTAGTGCATTTTTAGGATTTCTGACTCATATAGTGAACTACAGGTCAGTGACCCATGGATGATCGTATATATGGTCGAATGTGATCCTATTTATGAAACAGTTGTGTGGGATGTTACTGTTAGTATGTATTTCCCCAATATAACAGATACTGTTAGTACATGTATGTATTTCCCCAATACAATAGATACAGTCATAATCAGATTTATATACATGAGAGTGGTGGTGGTTGTATAGGTGACATTTTCTGGGCATCGGCGATATGATTATAGCAATGTGGCCATGTGGACCAGTCCATTTGATATGCTCCCAACTGTAGCCGTATCCCCCTGTTGTGTCCCTGCGGGCTATACAGTAAGTGATACACATAACGACTGATACAGTACATCAACGCTATTCTAGGGATGGATAGGGCACAGTATAGTTGGTGTACCTCGGGATGTGATTTTCAAACCCCAGTTAATGGACCCACCTGGAGGGAGGCTACCTACCCCCGGGAGGAATATGGTTCATATAGTGGATCTAGATATTTACTGATTTCGCATTGGTCCAAGGTGACGCATTTTAGCTAAGGTCAGGCAATGCTGGACTCTCAGTTTAAATGCTGGCCTCAATCAAATTACTGAAGAGTCTGGCACTGCTCGCCTCTCTTCCCGGAGTCTGACAATGCTGGACTCTATGGAGCTTCTTGCTTAAACCCCAATCAGCGGAGAGGTTAAAGCTGGGCTGTCAGGGAATAAGTTCAGCATTTTCCATACATAGACTAAAATAACAGTTCCACCAGAGGGCAGCAGTGTTTGGACAGAGGACCATGAGCATTGTCCAGCTACAACATATTCACCCTATCTTGTGCCTGTAAGAGCTGAGCTCCCAGCCCTTAAGAGCCCTCTTGTGAATGAAAACTGAACTATATTCAAAAGAGCTTTTGGCCTCACTTCAACCATGACGGTCAAACTTTAACTGAGAGTTAGTAGCTGGTACTGCCATCCAATGCGACTCCTAGCGTCCCATTCCTTCTACAGTTGAAACCTGGTTACCAGCGATGTCTCATGGGGGACAAGATGGTGCTCTACACGTGAGAGCACCATGCAGTGGTATGTACACCCCCTGTGGGAGATATGTACAGGGGGATTTGCATGTCGAGGTAGGATTAACAAGATGGAGGAGCCTGTCACGTGGCAGGGCAGGCGTGGTCAGCCCATCACCCACCCGCCCTCTAGTGCTGACGAACGATGACGGATGGAGGCAGGGAGGGGGACAGTGGGATACTAGGCAACGGGAGTGTAGGGAGAGGGGGGAAGGGGAGGGAGTCCCCGAGGGATAGGAGGCAGAGGGGACATTATGGAACATCAGATCAGCCATGCGGAGAGGTGATAGGTGAGTGGGCTAGGGAGGGATGTGAGGCAATGAGAGGACATTCAGGCATTATGCAACAAGAACGGAAATGCACTGGGACATTAGACAACAATCACTGTGAGGATGGGGGCTAATGTGAGTGAATATAGAAAGAGCGAATATACACCATGACACAAGGGAGCATGAGGATGTCAAGGGTACTTGGGGAGGGTGTATGGTGGAGAAAGATGGGGAGGAGAGTATGCGGGGCAGCGGGAGAAAAAGAAACAGAGGCAGACAGCATCGCAGGCGGCATACATTATCTAGAAGCAGGAGTAGGGCAGTATTAAGGAGAGGGGGAGAAGAGGAAACATGGACAATTCAGGTCATGGGATGGGAATGGAAGGATGCGGGCACAGTGCTCGAGAACCTGATTCAATGCAGCACGGGTACACTGTTAGAAGTAAGTAGTGTTCCTGTACAGCAACTATTGGGGGCAACTTTGGTTCCAGTAAATTCTGCTGTACACCTACAGTAGAATCTACTGTAGACGCGGACGTGAGTTCTAAAAGGGCTCACATATATATTCAACATCTTGGAGATTTGAACCCCCAGCTTCCAATCTATAGTCCCGAACCATGACCACTACACCAGTGAATCCTGCATGTCAGGTGCATTGAAACACCTCCTACAGAATAGTACTTATGTGTGAATGGTAAAGAGGTCAACACAGGATCCCTGGGGGCAATTCTAGAACTAGACTGTTCATGTCTTAAGGGTTGATATGAAAATTACTTATGATACTTTGGTATTATCTTCTGCATATTTTCAATAGTGATATTTCAGTGTACCAAAATATATTATACTTTAGAATTGCATCAGGAGAAATGTAGTTCGTATGAGAGTTTCCTGGCGGGACTAGAACCACTGACCCTCAGACTACATCACCCAGTGCTCTACCGACTGAGCTAGAGGGGCAATCACTTATACATAGCCTGCATCAATAGGCTTTTGAAAAGATCAGGTCATATTTGAGCTGTGGAGTATGGTACTCCCTCCAACCTCTCTACTCTCTCTCCCTCTGGTTGCTGGTTATGGGATTCGAACCTGCATCTACAGTAACAGAATTGTACATGTACAGCAAAATTTGCTGTATTATCTTTCACAGCTAAAGTACTGTATAGTTACAGGACATTTTGCTGTTCACAAACAACAACTTTTTACAGTGTATGCTAAATAGTCAGCAATACTGTAATACTTGTACAAGGGGACCTGTGACGCCACTCATTGTCCCAACATACGGGCACCTGTTGCTATGACTCTGGGACGCTGGCTGGCGGTCCCGTCATGCATTATTCTATTGCCTATTGTACCATCCAGCTCCCATGTGACCGCACTGCCATAAATTCCCCTTGTGAGCCCTGCCCTTAGGATTAGTAATTCCTTACAGTTCCCTGCATCTTGATTAAAAAGATTGGCGTGGCGGTATCATATGTGGGATATGATATTTCTCATTTCTCATGACTCAATAAGTTCTACTTCAGTGCATATAGTTTTATTGGTTTTAGAAACCGAATAGAAATAATAATGATATCAACCTAAGAAACAGATATATTTAGTAGAGGAAAGTTCATTGTTACAGAAGATGGATATTAAAAGCATACCACACACTTATATACTGTATTCACATGTTTCATAGCATACCTGGATTGAATATTCCATCATTTAACCTATCTTCCATATGGAAGGCACATTTTTACACTGAAGAACGCACCATTTAGGAGCGATTCTGCAATAAATATATGCAATCCAAATCCAACACAATGTGACACAATCTCCGAAAAGTGACCTTGTTCCAGGGGACAGTAAGATCCCTTTTCCCTGTACATGTAAAATCAGTATCTCAAAATATTACCTATTCATAAATAAACACAGAACATGCAACCGGACCCCGTTCACTCCATCAATGTCATATCTAAATAGTAATAACGTGGAAACCCCCTTCAGGATATTGACACAGACAAATCATTACTATTTCTTTAATGTAGAATAGTTCTCTCCATAGTATGATATTTAGAGGCACCATGCCAAAGCCACACCTGATATCACGATGGATAGTAAATGCCATACGTGTCTAATACTAGTAGCTGCACAGTTGTGTTTTATTTTGCACTCTCACATATAATATATTCATATTACACATTTATATTTATATTTATATTGAACATCTCCCGCTTCATATTGTAACAACTCTATTTGATTTTAATGAACTGTATTTGATCTTAGTGATGGAGTGACATTCATCATGGTCGCCCTTCTTAGGGTTCTATATTAGAACATTGATATCCTTCCTGCCATATTCTGTTGCATATGGTATGAATGCCAATCGAATCAATATCTGATCTTGACCTTGATGCTGAGAATAAGATTCTCAAAACTAACCAAAGAAAGGTAATTACGATACCTTTTAAAGGAGGCAGTATTGGATTATATTAATTAATAAAGGGAAAAGGACCATATTTAAGTTGCAGTATGAAAAATAGCTAACAAGGCGGATATTATGTGCAATGATTTCATTATGATCACCTAAGGGCGCTGACTCTATTCATGCACGTCCAATGCAATGGGTAGAGGTCCACTAGACACTAATGTATTAGTAAAGTACAGATGAGATGCGGTAAATTGGAATATTTTAGTCTAATGTTAATTTCCATGCAAGGTTCACTTTTACCACACCGCCCATCGCAGCCATGAATGTGCAATTTATATGACAACCATATATTAGGGAGAACAGAGAACTGTATGTATGCTATCTGGCAGAATGAAATGTGCGGATAGGTAATGCTGCAGCACCGGATTTCAGGAAATGGACCTGCCGTGCACTTAAGGACTTAAAGTCTGTCATGGTCCCTAGCGTAAGCCATCAGTTATAATATAGGGTGCACTCAGTAAGAACAGGAAATGTGCCTCAAGGCTATGCATCTACGTCGTTATGTTAAACTTTAAGTATCAAGCTTTAGGTTTTGTTCTACCTATTCTAAGTAAAGAAATGTTGTTGTAAAACGATTTTTCTGACATAAGAGGCAGGTGCGGTACTACAGCGTATATATCGAGTCTGTATTTAACATAATAAGACATCGTAGAGAGCGAGGGATGGAGAAAGGGGAAAGTTTCTTCTCAGTTCTAAACCTATAATACTGCCCTCATGATGCTACACCACTATGACTAGATCATGCCTCGGGTTCTGAATCGTACAAGTATTTCTCTAACATTATAAGACAGATCTCCCTGCTGCGCTGCTGCCTTCTGCAAAGCTTCTGTGGGGAATCTACTTCAATGCCATATACAGGCTGACAGTCTGCAGAAGGGACACTTTGACAGGTGAATAGAAGCCATACAACAAGGCAGGAGATGACTAGAATGTCCAAGTAAGGTAAACAGAAAAGCATTGCTGCAGAGTTTTACAGACTATCGATCAAGGCCTCATCTGAATTAAATGCTGATAGATGTTGAATATCACACAAGAAAGTGTGTTTGTTTTTCAAATTATTCAAACATTTTGTTCTGTATAGAACAGCTTAAACATGGATTCCAAGAAGGATGCGTGACAAAACCTTTCTTCTTTTCAAAATAGTCAGGTGATTACCTGGCGTCAGACATTAGAACCTATGCAATTATGACATCAACAAAGTTTTGATGAGTGCATTGCCTGACGCTTAAAATACTGAAATCCCTGTAGTCTATTATAGGATGAGTACCATAAATATTGGACCAATGTCTCCAATTGTTATTTCAATGGAATACATCACCGCTGGCAGATGAAATGTACTTTTGCAAATTTTGAAGAAATCAGTACTACATCAGTATAACATTATTGCCTAGTTCATGTTATAGCAGTGACTGAGGGCGTTGTATGCCACAACACCAGTGCAGTCAACATGACCAAAATACCACATGACCCCTTTCCTAGAATTAATTAATGTTTCCCCATTTGGTGGAGTTATTGAATCGACTACCTATTCATTACGAGCTCTAGGCATAATCGCAGTTTTAGAGCAGTTGCTATAAGCAGAGGCAATATATTGGTAACCATTACAATCCTAATTTATTAGGCTTATAAATATACCTTCACAGAGAGAAGAAGGAGGATCACTGTAACTCTCAAATGGGAGTCCAGCCCCGATCACTGAGGTAACTCTCCCCACAACTCTAAAGTGACTCCCAATCATTAGGGAGTCTTAAAACAGAGTCATTATAGAGTTATTATAGAGTCCTACTAATGTTAAGGAGTCACGTTAGAGTCCCGGGGAGAGTTACCTCAGTGATCACGTCTGGAGTTACAGTGATTCTTTTCTGTGTGTTCTCTTTGCTATTTCATAATGAAAAATGATTGGTTTTTGATTGTCCAACAGAACATCAATCCATGTTATTTATTTACTTCACTCAAGTAGTTAGAAGCACTGGGGTGGGTTGATATGAATATTCATATTTACGACCACCCACAATCGTCCAGCCTGTCCTAACAAAGGTGATGTCAACTTCTGGAAAACATATACTTGGCAGAGAGAAGTTCATAATACTAGTAACAACAAGTGGATATTAAGAGGATACCTATATAGAAAGAGATCCTCATCTTAATATAGTAAACAAAGAACACAAGTAAACAAAAAACACACAACCCGACCCCATCCACTCCAATAATGTCTTATCTAAGTAGAAATACTATAGAAACCTCTTTTAGGATATTGGCAGACAAATCATGAATCTTACTTCCATTATGTACAATGATTCTCTTCATATCATGATAGGAACAGTGTCAAAGCCACACATTATATCATGGTGGGTAGCTGAGTAGAATACAAAAACTGTGTAGTAACAGTGCAGCTGTTCAGCGCTCTTACATATTCATACATGCAATTATTTGACTAAATTGTTCATGGATTGTACAGCAGTAAACTTCTAAATACCTTTTCTACTCCATCTATCAGGCTCCTTTATATTAAATAGTTCCCACTTCATATTTGATGTTAATGCACTGCTTTAGATCTTGGGGATAGAGTGACTTTCTACAGCCTTTCTATATTAGAAAATTAATATCCCTCTTGACATTCTTATTGCATAGGGCTGCCAATCATCAATCTCTGATCTTGACATTTTGTTTTGAACTAATCAAAATGTATGACTTCATTCGCTGATGATAAAATTATATTAAAAGGTAATTACTTTTCAAAAGAATGCAATATTAGATTCTATTAATTAATTATAGGGTATGGACCATAATTATAGACAAAAGGGTTGTATTCTTAGAATTATCCCATCTTTTGTGCTGACATTCTAAATTTAGAATGTAAATGGAACATTTTCCGTGGGAAATTGCCACATACCGCACTTCCTGGTTGTCATGGAAACATTTTGGTCCTAGTCTCTTGAAAATTCCCTCAATAACTCAAAACTGACAACAGATCTTTAAGAAATTCCTCCTTGAACCAAATTCACATTTACTTAGCGTATATTTTTAGGAAATCAGACATTTTCGTCATTTGTAGTGGTCATTATGGGATACAGTGCGTTGAGAGCTTATTTATCATTTTCAGTTTTGAGTAACAATGCATACATGTTCGAGATGTGATTCCCACAAAACTACTACCGTTAGGAGTATCTTAGCTTATGATATCTCATTTTAAAGATCCTGAGCAAATCTCTATATTAGGTGGACCCAGGAGGGGGTAGTTTAAAGCATCGGCTGAAATGTATGATGGCGCATTCACACACTAATAATCATTATTATATGAATCATATAAATAAGTAATCTATGAGTCCTATTTAGTTCTGATTGAGGCTCCAGGCCCCAAAGCCCCTAGATTTCCCTATATGGGACAGGTCTGGTTTTGGAAATATGTGTGTTGTATTGAAGAGTATTTTCAAATGTTGGCCCTGACCTTCTTTTGCTAAGCGAATGCACTTGTTCATCCCATATGTCATTGAAAAGTCCTGGCATTAATTTCTGATATTTCACCATTGAATGGTAATACGATCGGGGCAAGCTTTATGACCTCTCTTCGCTACACCATAATGAAAGATGATAGACTTTTATCTATCTGCCATAACATCAGGTACCACTTAGGTCGTTGTTTATTCACGGCACTAAAGTAAGTAGAAGCAACTGGCTGGGTTGATTGTACATCCATATTTGCGACCATCTGCAATAGTCCCCATCTCGGCTCGCTCTACAATCAGGTTATAAATCCAGGAATTTAGTTTGGGCACCCTGGAGATGTTGTGTGTAGAGATGAAGGATGGGGGTGAATATTAATGCAGTACCTGTGAATGGATGTAGTAGGTAGTGGAAGGGAGGCATAGGCAGGTGGTTATAGTCAGGAGTGCTATAGGAGTGTATTGGGTTGATCGCAGTTAAAAAGTATGAAGTGCCGTTGGTATAGAAGAAACCACAGAATAACCAAAATATATTCATCACCTCCTGGTCTCTGAATCCTACTGAAAAGGGGGGAATTATATTTTGAGCCAACAGGAAATGATATTCCCAGCAGCAAGACCCTGTGCCATGTGCTTCTCAAGTACACGTACACTTGTGTTTGATGGACCTCTCACGCTCTCCCCTGTTCCCATCCCAACCCTTTTAAATTCCTGGATCTACCGCTGCAGGATGGATGATTAAATAAAATTACTAGTAAAATTGCCATAATCAAGTGACCGACCTAAGCCATGCACCGGACAGCATTCAAATTTATGGTTATTCTCGGGATAGTGTAAGGCATGCACAATGTGACGAATGGTGCCATTCAATGTCATGTGGTCGGTTCAATTGAAGCCAGGCTTTACAGTGGTGTAAGCAGGGGTGGGAGTTAGTGGGGTGGAGTGTGTGTTTGGTAAACAGGTACCTCATGCAGCATGGGCACCTGCTAGGGACCCTGGAGGCAGGTCAGGTGTCAGGTAGCTATTCACCCTGGAGAAGATCTATGTCTACCTGTCGACTGCAGCCCATGTAGGTGGGTAGTCCCATAACCCTTATACTCGTACCCCTACCCTAGGGGCTGTTGATCCCTAACCTACTCATATATCCACATAAACATAGAAGCCAAATTGGATCCAACATCTTTGTGATATATGCCAATTTAAATAGGGACACCTGTGCTGAAAATAATATGAGCTACAATATATAAAGCAGTAGTTCTTCATACAATGGTTAATAGTCATGTCGAGCTACATACCACATCTTTCAGACATTGCCCAGCAGGCGTTGTACTATGCTATTTGCACATAGGTTCTTGTACGTCGGCCGAATTTTCTTTTCAGATTATATTTTGTAATCTGAAATTAGCTGCATTTATCGCATTCTGTAATACCCCTATACAGTAGGTGCGCCACTAGGAATACCTATAACTATAGAAAAGCATGTTCTCTCCCTGTTCACTCCCTACACATAGCCTCACCTGTAACCAAGGCAACCTGCACACATCACTCAGCATTCAGACGTCAGACTGGCAGCAAAAATACAGGGTTTGCATTCACTTTCAACACAGCTCGTGACAAGCAGCCCGGCCGGCTGGAATCATTTACTGGAGTCATAAGGCCTGCTGAGCGATGCTTTTTCTAGTGCAAGGGCCCGATGCTATTTCTAGGGAGTGAGGGTGTTTTTGCTTGTGTGGTCTGGTGCACGGATTTATGAAAGCCTATCTCATTTCCGTCTTCCCCTCCTTCTCATTTCTCCAGTCTCTGTCTCGGTTTGTCTGTCTCTTTTTGTCTCTGTCTGTCTACATAACTGTGACTGATTCCAAGTTAAGTCTTGCATTTGGGGGGCAAGAATAATGAAAAATATGTAGCTGTTTTGCAAGTTGAAGTGAATAAATTTGGTATCTGTAGATATTAAGGATGCACCATGTAAAGTTTGGTAATGTAATTGTCGCCTGTTGCAGAATAAGGACCATATAATTGATTTTGTATTGACTTATCATAGAAAGGTGGTTTACGTGACGTCACGTAAACCACAAAATGTCACGTAAACCACATGATTGCAGTTTGGCCTAGATATCAAAGGGTAGGTAATCAAATCATGTTTCTTCTCTTAGAGGAATAGGGTCTACATAGGAAATAAATGCAATAAAATGCTAAACAGGCCCGTATCCAATTTTCTATACAATGAACAGATTAATGTTAGGTGGTTTACATAACGTTATGTAAACCCCCCCCCCTGAATGTCACGTAAACCACTCGTTATGTAAACCACATTTTCAACGTTTTGATGATATAAATAATTGTTTTAAGTGTTTTTTTTTAAAGTGTTTTATTGGGTTGAATAATAACAAATACATAATAATATGAAAATGAAATTAACCTAGCACATGCGCATTGCATTACTTACGCTAGGACCCCTTGACTGTTCTGTATGATTATAGCGTTAAAAAACACGGTATGGCGGACTACACATTGATTAAATCCAATATTTTGAAAATAACAACAGAAATTTCACTATTAATTACTTAATGCATTTGTGATGAGATGAGATGAGCGATGAGGAATAAGTGTTCATACAATAAATATCTAACACGTCAAAAACTATATTTTGAATAAAGAAAAGCTGGTTTACATGAAACACGTCTTATAATTATTCTTTATCGCAATCTTAAAAGCACTAAGGCCCTCTATTTCAGTATATTCTGACTTTAATTGATTCCATCTGCTAATGGCTCTATAAAAAGCACTACGTAAGACAATCGGTTTTAAAGACCTAGGGACTGCCAGCCTCCGACCAACATTGCGTCTGGTGGGTAGGTTTCTATTATCCAGATTAACATCAGATTGAGCTAGACTGTGAGCATAGTATAACAAGTGCATGTCCCTCCTGTCACTAAGGCTCTGACATTTTCCCTTAGTATGTAGTTCATCAGTTGTATACTTTGGATTTTTTCCTAATTTGACATTATAAATAACACGTAGAGCTTTATTTTGTATTAATTGTAGCTCTCTATTTTCACCCAAATTATCCCTATCCCAAACATAATCAACATAGTCGAAGGTCGGCAGTACCATACTCTTATATACATCTAACGCTACCACCTCCTCCACATAGCCCCTAACCCGTATGTGTTGGTATAATCTGGTTCTGATATTATTCACAGTGTCCTTTCTATGTGTGACAAATTTAAGCTCAGGGTCCAAGACCAGGCCCAAGTAGGGAAAAGTGTTAACATGTTCCAGAACATTATTATTAAGTGTAAATACAGGGGGGGGGGGTGTAAGTTATTAAAATCACAATTAAAAGCCATCCATTTAGTCTTTTTTTCAGTAACTGTAAGGCTATTCCTGATACACCATGTGGACAGCAAAGGCAACATGTTATGTAAAAGTACAGGGGAGGAGGCAGACATAACAGCGTCGTCGGCATATAACGTAATGTCAATCTCATCAGCGATTTTTGGCAAACTGTTAATATAAATAGAAAAAAGTACAGGGCCTAAGACAGACCCCTGGGGAACACCATATGTAATATTAAGGTTAGTAGAAGTGATATCATTAGCTATGGTACATTGTTGTCGTTGGTTAAGATAACTATTGAAAAAGTCACAAGTTTTTTTACTAAGTCCAAAAGCGTATAATTTTTTAATCATAATTTTGTGTGATATCGTATCAAAGGCTTTTTTATAATCGAGATATAGAGAGTAGGTTGGTTTATTATTAATAGCATTTCTTATGATTGTGTAAAGGTGTTCCCCAATGGCCGACTGAGTTGAGCGTCCCTTACGGTAGCCATGCTGCGTAGGGCACAACAGATGCTGTGTCGACATGTATTCTTGCAGTCTAACACATATAATTTTTTCTAAGATCTTCCCTGGTAGGGGTAACAGGCTAATTGGACGTAGGTCATTGACATCATGTGAATTGCTTTTTTTATGTAAGGGCACAACAGTAGCATATTTCCATTTATCAGGAAAAGTGCTCGTGGATAAGCACTTATTGTATAAAATAACAAACACATCAGGTATAGCCATGAAAGCATCCTTTAAAATATTAGATTTCATATTTTTTATAGCAGAAGGCTTTTTACCATTAACATTCTTGGCTAGTTTTATAAAACTAATATGTGAGAGAGGAAAAAGAAGATCAGTATCAGGCACCGGGGTACCGTATGGGGCAGGTTCATCTTCACGTACAATAGGTAGTGTGGGTAGCGCATCAGCAAGTTTTCTACCAACATTGGCAAAAAAGGAATTTATATACTCAGCACAGTCACTAGGTGGTACAATAAGATTATTAGTATTATTTCTTAATTTTAATTTAAGTTATGGAACCATACAGTACACAAATTTCTGATGCCTGTGCATTCCATCCCAAATAGTGGTAAACATTATTTCATGATATCTTAAATATTTCTGTCTGTTTAGGCCATCACGTAAACCACTCTCTTAAAATTACGGCTATCTTTTCCGGACTTCTAGACGTTATTCCACAAAGGCATTTGATATTTTTTGCTATTTTGTAAATTTATCACACAAAACTAATTGGACTCTTCAATTTGAGCAATGAATGATGCTTGCTTCTAGATTATTTGATTTAGAAAAATGGATTTTAATGCCTCCGTTATGTAAACCACCTAAAAGTTATAGACATTTTCCCATTCAATAAAAAATTGTTATATATGCAATATAAATTTAATAAGTAAATAGAATTATATACCTGAACACTAACCCTGATGGTCAATACCAACAGTCATTGTTAAAACTGCCTAGCAGGTGCCTAAATAATTTTCTGAACATTTATAACATGGGTTTGGACATGGTGTTTTGGGGCACCTTTCATTTTGATTACTGAAAAATATATAGAAAACTTTACCTGAAGTAGTGAAAATATATATCAATATTATGGGTGTGACCTCAGGATTACATCCATACCAACCAAATCCCTCCACATAAAATAGTAAAGACTCCATGAGACAAAAGACATCAATGCCAGACTTAACTTGGAACCAGTCCTGTCTCTTTTCCCTGTCTCTGGATTCTCTCAGGTATCTCTCAGGTCTCGTGTGGTTAACCATCCTGGCCATCTGTCAGCAGAGTTCCTACCCGACATTTTTAATTTGCTGAACTGCATAGTTTCCTCTTTGATTTCGTACCATTGCCTGGTATTTCTGGTTTGGGGTTACTGCTTTGATTGGATAGAGACCACCCATATTGCAAGGACTGGTTCTAGTTTAGATTTGTACCTCTCAGGGTTAGTAGGCCTACATGTTGGATAATATGAAGTATAAGCCTAACTTAGGGAAATGGCGCAATCTTGAAACGATGTGATTGCTCATTGTTTTTGTCATCATCCATTCTGTTTACACTGTAAAAAGTTGTTGTTTGTGAACAGTAAAATGTGCTGTAACTGTCCCGTTCTGTAGCTGTAAAAAATAATACAGCAACTTTTGCTGTACATGTACAATTCTGTTACTGTAGATGCAGGTTCGAATCCCATAACCAGCAATTAGAGGGAGAGAGAGTAGAGAGGTTGGAGGGAGTACTATACTCCACAGCTCAAATATGACCTGATCTTTTCAAAAGCCTATTTATGCAGGCTACATATAAGTGATTGCCCCTCTAGCTCAGTCGGTAGAGCAGTGGGAGATGTAGTCTGAGGGTCAGCGGTTCCAGTCCCGACAGGACTACATTTCTCCTGATGCAATTCTAAGTATAATATATTTTGGTACACTGAAATGTTACTATTGAAAATATGCAGAGGATAAAACCAATGTATCTCTACAATCTGCAGGAAAGATAGTAAAATTTACTTTGAAAAACGTAGGCCATCAAGATTACACTCCAACTAATGGTAGTTCAGTACTTATTAGTACATTACTGCAATAGGGTAATTTTCATATCAACATGAACAGTCTAGTTCTAAAATTGCCCCCAGGGATCCTGTGTTGACTACTTTACCATTCACACATAAGTAGGAGGTGTTTCAATGCACCTGACATGCAGGATTCACTGGTGTAGTGGTCATGGTTCGGGACTATGGATTGGAAGCTGGGGGTTCAAATCTCCAAGATGTTGCATATGTGAGCCCTTTTAGAACTCAGGTCTGCGTCTATAGTAGATTCTACTGTAGGTCTACAGCAGAATTTACTGGAACCAAAGTTGCCCCCAATATTTGCTGTACAGGAACACTACTTACTTCTCACAGTGTACGGTACACTGTGACTCGAATTTCGTCCCCGGATCAGTCTGCTCAAGATGGACAAGGCTTTCGTCTCACGAGAATATCAATGATAGCTTTTGTTTCATTATTTCTATGTTTCATCGCTATTAAACTATTTGTCGCCCACTCTTCATTCTGTGTCTTGGATCTATACCTGTCCCAAGTTGGTCGTCCTTGAATACTCTTCTCACTGCAAGACAGGCCAAGTCATGCCATTATAGCTCTTACAGGTGAGTTTGGCAACTCATCCCTCAGGGTCCGCCCACCCAATAAGCACACTCCCTGTCACTGTGGGCCCTGTGGGCTCCAGGTGATCACATTGCTTCCATGTGATTACTGTGCGTGATTACTTTGGATATATGTATAGGACTAATATGATGGGATGGTATACATATAAATCAATTTGCGCTAACCCTTCTGCTGAGATTGGCATGGTAGCTTTGTATAAGTGTGTGGTCATTATCCAAAGTATATGCCTCTCTGTATAATCATTGTAATTGTAATATTATGTATGCTCTCGTAAGCAACATTTCCTTTGTTATGAAGACAGCTCTATATTCTGTCAGATTGTGTTGGACTTGCTGGCGCTTATGATTGTAGAATCTTGATTGAAGTGAAATTGAATAATAGTTTGCTACGAGTATTTAATGAGGGAATACTGAGAGAGTGTAAACGTCGGCCATTGTATCGATGTGACAGTAACCATTTGATACTAGTAGTGTGATTGCCCTCCACAAAGTCAGAATGAAGCAAGGCCCGATAGGTTGGACATTATGTAGGAGAGGTGGGTGTTTAAGCAGTGCAATAGCACGCCATATAGACATAATGGCCTGATTCTGGACAAGGACTAGGTTCTATGGACTATCTGCTCACAACGAATGCACCTCACAAGAAGTAGCCAATAGGACCACCGGGCAATGAAACCCTAGAGTATGTAGGTAGTTGTTGGGGCGTGTATCCTATTACCCCCTCTTCTACCTCGGCTGTGGTTGGCACGCAAGAACTCAGTATAGTTTATGTACAAACAGAAAAAGATTGTGGAGGCCATGCAAGTCTTGGTTTAAGTAAGGTGAAGGGGCGCTATGCATTTCACTCTGAAGTGAGCATCAAGGCCATTGGGGGAGGGGAGTAGGCATGGCTGGCATGCTGTAAGAGCTCAAGGTGGCTGATACATATAGGGGATTTGTTGGGGGGTGTAGGATCCCAAGTGGGAATAGAGTGTAGCTTGACATGACAGTATAGATAAGAGAAGAAATACATTTTCGAAATGCCTTAGAGTTACTTGCCTTCCAGATACCTGCCTTCAGGTTACGTATCTCCAATCGACATGCTTTCAGGTTACTTGCCATCACTTAAGTGATGAAAGTGGAGAACAGTCGTAATGCATCTGAATAACAAATAAGCAATTCCGGAATAACATATCCCATAGAAATGTCCTTAGTAATACAACAGCTTGCATTCATGTCCCAAAGGTATATAGACACTAGGAGCATGCATAGCCTTCCTATAATAAGCACAGGTGCTGTTACCACCCACTTCCCTTCACCCCTAGCCCCATGCTGCACACCAACAGCCTTTGAAGATGAACTTTTGCGCCACTTGATGATAACACATCTGGTCAATACATCATAGACGCGCCCATTGTGAGACACGGTGGAAAGCTTCCCTAAGAGCCGATCGCTGGATGAGAGGAAGAGGGCAATGGTTGACCCACCATGAATATACTAGGTCCAACATCTATCACCAACTCTACCAGACTATATCACTTTACTCCTGAGAGTATAATATATTACTTTCCATTTTGATGAGTGTAGCGTAGACCATTAGCCGTCCCTAGTAGCAAGTTCTTTGAACATATATTCAGTCCGATGCTGTGAGCAAAAAGTGCTTCTCGATTTACTTTCTGAGGCAGGTGGACATCGATGTCACATATATAGACTTAAATCAGTTAAGTCTTCAAGATTGATTTGATGATTCCTGTAGAATTTGCCTGATTATAGACGGCAGATTCCACGTAACGACTTGATCATACAGTATGTGGTACATTATAGTCAACCCATGGTTTCCCTTCACTACAATGGAGCTATGTCAGCAGTGGGTCTCATGAAAATTGCAATAGACCGATTCAATACAACCCTGGGATTGAGAGAGCAAACTGCCAAGAGCATCCCCAGGGGAGCTGGACACTGGAAACTGATTGCCCTACAACCATAGGTACACTGTAAGAAGTAAGTACTGTACACCTACAGCAAAAGTTGCTGGCAACTTTTGTTCCAGTAGATTTTGCTGTAGGTGTACAGCAACTGACTTGCTGTAAATTTACAGCAACTTCTACTGTAAATTTACAGCAACTTCTACTGTAAATTTACAGCAACTTCTACTGTAAATTTACAGCAACTTCTACTGTTCATCTACAGCAAAAGTTGCTGGCAACTTTTGTTCCAGTAGATTTTGCTGTACATGTACAGCAACTGGGTGCTGTAAAGTTACAGCAACTTCTACTGTAGGTTTCATATTGTTGTTCTCATCAATTTATATCAATTAATACGCATGCATGGAGAGTACTTTCCTGCATAATAGTTCAATCTCAGCTAGGAAAATACACACCACACAATGTAATGGTTTAATCCTGCTTCAATACAGCTGAACCGTATTTGATACCAGCTTTTCCCCAGTCCGGGCACTTAAGCATTTAACTATTCCCACCAATGTGGTGTCTATTCTATACTTTTGCTGTTTTTTTTGTATTATTCAACACAATAATGCAAATATCAATACACTTTATGATAACTGCATTCAGTCTCTCTCATTCATTCTTATTCTACAATGTCTTGAGAGATTGTGAGGCTTTATTTGACTCGGGAAAGGGTTGGGTGGAATAATTAATACAGAAATGGTCTACTACTGCCACCTAGCGGGGGAAATCTACAGCACAATGTACTGTAAATGTACAGCAACATTGCCGGAGACCCAATTTACAGTACATAATGCTGTAATTATATAGCAAATAGTGCTGTAATACCAACTACAGCAAAAAGTGCTGTAAATGTACAGCACATTGTGCTGTTTAAATACAGTAACTTCTTACAGTGTACCGCCTCTCCAAAGCTACAAAGGCACCTTTGAATGTTTACATTCTGCATTATGAAATGAAATTTTTAGTTTAAATCATTTTGGGCTTCATCATAAAGTTGTTCACATTCAGTGTGCTTGATATAACCTTTACATAAGTATATCTGTGTAGTATGTGCCTCAACCAGTACACTCTACTTGATGTATTCATGAAACAGTACATAATGACAAGACAGATCAGCAGATGGTGGACCCAGTATACCACCTGCCATGATGGAGTGAGGTGCTGATGGGCCGCCACCTAGAGGGGTTATCTCCTGTGGGCCCCACTTCTTCTTGATCAGGGAAGCGGCCGATGAGCTTTGGATGCCAGACTTTCCATCTTTACCCTGGGAGACACCTCTCATATACTGCTAGCAGCTACCCCTCTGGCACTACCATGATAAGGTGCATTGGGATGCTGCTACTGCTCTCCTATATTGAAGTTCTCATATTTCTAACAAGTATCTATAATTTTGCCATAGTTGATAGTGATGTCTTCAATCATACTGCATGCACGATCTAAATAGTGTTATGGAACTCATAGTGTAGGGGTCCGGTAGTGGATATCAGATACAGCAAACCTCATAGAATAGGATATGATAACAACATTGCACTTGATATAACTCCCATACAAAGTATGTGTTACCCTTGTGTAAGGTACCACTACATGAATCTACCCTAGGGATGTACATGTCTATGTAATGTAGCAATTAACTACCTAACAAGACTTCTGTGATTATGGCATGAGATGCTGATGAGCAGGCTATCAGCCCTGAATAACAGGATTCCCTTTAATATAGTAGCTAGCCTTCGGGCAAATCGATTCTGGTTAAGGTTTACTTAATTTATTTTCCTTTTAATAATACCATCTGTGGTAGCCTAGTCTGAATATATGTGACAAGTACTGGGGAAAGAGACATCAGTGCACCCTGCACTAAGGTCCCTTTTCGCAGATCACCTCACATATCATGTCATTTTGCTAAAGGCATAATAATTACGATCCAACACTTCTATTTTGAGACTGATTTTCACTCAATCTACAAATATGACCGTGAGTCAATCTATCTTAGCAGAGATAAGCCATCGCCAACGCACATTTATGAGCAAATTATATTAGCTGCATAGGCCTAAGGTATATGCCCAGAGTATGATATATGTGTCCCCTTTTCTGATAAAAATACTGTAGGACCTTGACAAGGCCAAACTGTTATCTGACCTTCTCAGGTCGAAGGTCAATCCGCCTGTCACATGGTCGTGTCACATGATATAAGCGGAACGCCGGTAATGAGCGATAATATGTGAATAACGCGGCTTGACACGGGATCGTCGGGTACATGAGGTAGTATAAAATATTTTTTATGAGGAAGGGGATTATATTAGATCAGGATGATATAACACTGACATCATAGCAGCACTGTTTCCATAGATGGTAAGCTTTATTGGGAAGATCTGGGTGATATAGAGGTGCTTAAATTATCTCGCGTAGGCTCATGGCCTTGGGTTAGGAAAACCTTTCATTTATTCAATCATTTTAAGTACTTTCTTTTAGATGAAACGGAAGTAGACCTGCAGTTCGCCCTGAACATTTTAGCGATGCATTAACATCTTAGGAAGGTCGTTCAAATTGAGTATTCACTTTGTGCAAACAATGGTACAGATTATATTCCTTCGAAAAAGAAAAGAGGCTTCTCTTCTGTTCCACTCTAACACACGGAACATACTGCCATACGTTTTTGTCTTTCCCTTGATTGTTATAATTAAATAAACCTCTTCTCAACCATGGGTTCTACGAATGTAAAGGTTGTTTTGCACATTCTGTTAACATTTTATCCCAAGCCAACAGCTCTATGTTGCTCATCACAGCAGAAGACTAAGAGTGTTCCAAAAAGCCTCTGATGCTCTCAAAGTGTGTGGGGCCTATAGGATTTTATACTTCTGTATGTTCTGTATTGCCTTTGATTCTAAGACAGTTTTCATATTCATTTAAATTATATATAATTCTAAACTATGTTCCTTTCCTCTTTCCTCCAGATGAATTCCGCAGTAGAATAACATGTGAGAATGATGACCTGTTGTTACGATGTAAGAAGTCTCAGCGGATTGCCATTTATTCTGCAACCTTTGGGCGGTCGCGGAGAGGCAATCTGGAATGTCCTGCAGCCCGAGGGGGCTTCGATGGAGGTAGGCCTTTCATATATCTACATACATCGTTGTATCATGTTGCTTTGTCTTCACCAGATATGTATTACACCACTGGCAAAACAATGTACATCACAGGTACAGATAATAATAGATACATGTATCTGATTTCCTCCTGTAGTGTACTAACAAACATAGTGCTTCGACTCGACTAACATTAATGACACGACTTGGAATGTATTGAATGGAATGATAAGAATTGGTCTCTGATGATCAGATAAATATTATCTAGCTTCTCATAATGTCGAGAGAATGGTTATTTAATCATGGTAAGATCGAGTTCCAATAAGTTAAAATCTATCCTTTTTGCACTATTTGCCTTGCGTAGTCATAGTGGTTGTACTCTCTTTCCAGTGTTAAACAGCAATAGCACTCCGTGGAATGCTAATTTAATAGAAGGTTTGTCATTCTCGTTAGCATGTACCGCAACGCACACCGGTCCATTTAGGGGGGTTCTATTGAAAGGCAGACAGCAGCTCAAATTGCCAAAATACAAAAACTAAGATGGCGTCTTATAGCTTGGTGTATAAGTCTCAAAATCCATACAGATAACAATCTTCACGGCACATCATTATTTTCCCCTTCATTTCCTGGAAATATTGATTTTAAAGGCAGACATCATACACCCTCTTTAAATCCAGCCTACATATTATGTTCACTAATAAATGTTGACATGTACATAATTTTCGCTCTGTTGGCTATTTGCAAGTGCATTGCGAGTAAATGTTCTGGTCTCTCGACACGAAATGAGGCTCGAGACCGACATTATCTGCGCTCGGTTACTCACATCAATACATGCTTGTATTTTGTTTAGCCATTTTATTATTTTCATGGCTGAAAGACATTAAGGCTATTGATTTAAGAGGCTGCCTTTCGCCTGAGCCCTCCTGGACCTGTTTATGGGTGTGTGTTTATTCGAGGTCTTACTTCGCGATGAAGGACGCTTTTATTTAGTATGACTTTGTATTCGTGTTGTGCCTCAGCCTTTTCAATATTGAGCCGACAAGAGCTTCCTGCAAATAAGCACTGGCGTTTTCATTTTGTAGCCCTTTTTTTATTGATTAATATGCACGGACACAGTCCAGAGGATTTGAATTTTCCCAGTCGATCAATCCCTCTGTTTCTTTAACATCTTTTAACTGTATTCACACTGACTTTATGATATGGTATTGAAATATCTGTATTTTATGTCAACCCGTTTTCTTACATTCATCATTGTTATTGTCCACATTACTATGTTTTGTTTCACTGTGCCATTCTACAAATACATTTTAAATGGAGTGGTTATTATTTGTGTTTTATACTACTCGAAGATATTTTCAATTCTTGAATTGCATGTTATACGGAATCACCCATTTAACCATTCATGATCACGCTCTATTCTTTCCAAGATCATGTTTCAAAGTTCAACTTCAATGTATGTTTTGTGATGTGAAGCTTATTGTGTATCAGTATCACTTAGGAAGTATTAGACGATTTACAAAATGTCACCCTGGATACTAGGTACTGCCACTGGCCTTCCTGCCATCCTGCCTGACTTTCAAGTGAGAGTGGCTTTAGCGACAATGACGCTGACATTCCTGAGTGTGTAGGGCTTAAAATGGAGGCTGATATGTGCACATATCTATGTGGTAAATCGATGTACTAGTAATCATTGGTGCTGCGGGGCGGGGGTCTACCCTATTTCATGTAACATTCAGTTCCAGATTGTAAGCAATGCCAATGAACCCTGAGCAATGCAGCGACCGCACAACAGCATTTGAAATGCATTTACACGATAGTGGTTTTAGCGTAAAGGGGGGATTTTGACTATTCCCTATTTATATTGTCACGCACACTACAAATTGCCTTGGGACTAAAAGGAAAGTTTGTCCTACTTCTTGAACAACAGATATGGTGCCAGGCAGGAGACAGGAAACAAATCTAAGAGCTAGTCGTTTTTATTGAAGCTGCAAAGAAGCTGATCCCACAATGTTCCTATCCTAAATTCCCAATGGCAAACAAGACGTTGCATGTGTTTCTACTACAGAGTCTATGGCATGTCCAGCAAATGATCTTTAGATAGAGCCCTTTGGGACTACGCAGAGAGTTATAGGGCACATTACTCCCTGCAGTGACTTATCAGCTACGGTCACCTAACACCACCTTTGAGACTAGCCTCCAGATGCATCCTCCATCAGAAGGAAAAAGCCAAGGAGACTTTTAGAAACGACATCATATAAGAAAGTCCATGCAAGTAGGTAGACATTAAAAAGGATATCTTCACAGCCAAAAATAATTTTCTTACTCTAAGAAAATACTAGAATCAAGATTAAATTTTCTCGATTCAAGTAATAAACTCATTCTAAGTTTTTACGTTTATCTTGTTTTCAGAAAGGGCAAGCTAAAAAAAAAATCTTATATTTTACTAGTATTCTTCTAGAAACGAGTATTCAAGATTATTTTTCTTTAGGAATTTTCTTAAAACTGGTCATTTGTGCACCAAACAAGATTATATCTTATATTCCTGAAATAAGAAAGTTCTATTTCTAGATTTAAGATTGCTATGTCTTGAAAATCTGCTCAGTAAAGAATTAACCTGAAACCATGTGTCCATAGTGGCTATTAGGGCAAAAGAAATGCAAGTATACTCTATTATGTTATGGGTATGACCATGTTTAATGCCTTCACCAAATTCCTTTCATTATTTGGGAATTTTATAGGTGTGGAATGTGAGTTCAGGTAGGTTCCATAGGGATCATGTATACAGACTACAAAATAAGAATTATTTTCTTAAAATAAGAAAATTAGTTACATGTTGTGCCACAAGAGGCCACCACTATGTAATACAGCAACTTTCTTAGCAAAATGGGTATACATTTCTGCCTCAAATTAAGTCCCAAAGAAACAGAAGAGGGTAAAAATATGTGGAAAAAGGGGAAATTTGTTAGGGATTAGTTTGATGTAAGAACCCTTGTTCCAGTGAATGAATTATATTGACTATAGGGAGAAATGATAAGAGACACCATTTGCTTGATAATATCATTTAAATAAAGGGAAGGATTTTGTCTCCCATCACATGAAGTGAAATGACTTTGAATAAAGGTCTGTTTGCTTAAACTTCTATTGTAGCTACAAAAAGCTGCATTTAATCTGATGAACCTCTTTCTGATGCTCTGGCATCAATCCTTTCTCTCTAAGACTAAAATTAAATATAATTATACCCCTTTCCCAGGCAAGAAAATCAATCTTGTTTATTTACTGGAATAAGAAATTAAAACTTACTTAAGAAAAAGGTTTTCTAGAAAAAAGGTCCATTCAGTAAGAAAGATTTTCTTATTTTGAGAAATATGTCCGGAAATATCATCTTGATTCCAGTATGAAATACTTGATTTAAGAATTTCTTTCTTGTTTGTTTTTCTTGTTTGTTTTTCTTACTCTAAGTATATTAAACTCAACCATGCTTTCAAGTAAAATTTTGTTATCCTACGGACAAACTTGTTTTAAGTTTATTTTACTTAAAACAAGAAATATTTTCTGAAAATGAGAAAATTATTTTTGGCTGTGTTTAAAGAATCTAAAATGCCAGGTGCACAAGGGCAATTGTCACTGAGCTAGTTCAAGACTTTGACTCATGTGACATGGGCGACGGGTGGTGTCAAGGCTTTGTGGTTGCCATGGTAGCAAAGCTAAAACACCATCATCTCAAACTGGAGGTTCCCTTTTTGTGTTGAAGAGGAGGATGGTGGCAGCTGAGGAGAAAGCTGACCCCCTGTGGGATGTTTATTACCAGTGTTGGTCACCTGGGGATACCACTATGGGTAAATACGTGAAAAGAGTGCCAAAGATTGGCAAGAATTACATTAAAATCAGCTCCATCACTTGAACAGCGGGGCCCTATATCCTTGATAGTAGATTGACTATATTATAGCTCGATCATTTTCAATAAAGTCTCCAATGCTATATCTTTTATATTGGCCCTCTGTCTCTGCATTTACAGATTTGACAAATGACCCTGTGCTATCATAATGAAATGCCATTCACGAGAGACCAACTTCAATCAGGATTCTTGACTCTCCTGACACGTCTCCCTCTATTGGGCCTGGTCCCTTATCACCATACTGACTTGACCAATAATTTTATCCAACGCTTTCTATTGTAGTCATCTCAGACAAACTGACACCCAGACCGACATGTGAGTGCCATGTTATCCCAGACAGATATGAGTTTGATTCCTTATCAAGTCGCGAAATATGAATAACAGTGCCACTATAACTCTGCATCTTAGCATGCAATCGCCTCATTGCATGGTAATACCACTAGGCTTGTGGGAACGGGAGGAGACTGATGGGTGAGTAGCTCAGGCTGGGAGAGCAGCTCATGGTGGGATAGGAAGTAGCCCAGAAAGTGCTGAAGGGATGCCCCTCTGGATACTACAAATTCTTATTTTATAGCTTTACTCTATAGAGAATCCTAGTCTGGAGGGCAATAGGACATGGCGGTGGATCCCAGACACAGGGATTCTTTCAGCATTAGAAAATCAAAGACACATTAGGGGCTGTCTTATTTCAATACCCAGTCAGATGATCTTTTTATCGAATTGCCTTCGATAGACGACTCCTTGATTAAAGGCAAAGAATTTTATTTTGTCCTTTTTGCCAGACCTGATTTGGTCGTGTTGATTAAGATAGAAGCCAGTAACTGAAGGCTACACTCGGTCTTAGTTTCTGGCTGAAAATACGAATGGTGTAGTGTCCTCTGTTTGGATCTTTCAGTGCCTTGATTCAAATATTCATAGAAAAAAGTATTATGATTCCCAATGAAGAGGGTGTTTACTTGGTGATTAAGTGCACTACACATCCATAGACACCAATATGATTCAGACCTGAACCCACCACAACCATCAGGAAAAATGTCCAAGTTATTACTTTTGAGCTTTGTAACTATCATCATGTCTCACATTATTCCCAGGTTCCTTTCGCCAGATAGAGCATTAAATTGTCTATATACACAATTACGGGTTTGCACTCTCTGAGGCAATCACCTCCCTACTTGTTTCCACAAGGACTACCTATAGCAGAGTGCACTTAAAGTATCCAGCTGATGGTAGGGAGGGTATGTATGCATCAGTGCCATGGTGTACTCTAAGACCCAGGTTCCAAACATCTCATGTGGAAGCATAACCAGGTTTTTAGTGAGAGGAGCAGGCTGTGTGTAGTCACATGTCAGATTTACACAAGGATACAACCTCATTTTAACTACAAAATACAAGTGTAATGGAAGTTCTGTGAACCATGCACTAATTGAAAAAAATGACAAATTCATGAGAACCGGAGGCACAATGATCTGTGTAGAGCACACAGAGTACTTTTTAAAGACAATGTATGAGAGGGTTCCCATAGCACAAAGAAGTGCAATATTGTGTATGTAGTGAAAGCACAAAACCTAATAAAATACTATTTATTCCAATCGACTACCTTCAGATTTTGGATTGTACAGGGGAAGGTTTTGACTGAATCTCACAGAAAGAGATCATGCTGAGAGTTTCGATATTTTGATCTACTATTTATATTTTAGTATAAAAATGAGTCCTGCACTGATGAACTGGTAATCTTTGCAGGAGTTGTCATTTATTAATGCATCCTAAGTGTGCCAGACCTATTAAAACACTCAGAGCGACTTGAATTCTTAGTATATGAACGAAATAAGTCTGAGAATCTATTGGAATCAAGTCCAGTTTAATCCTAAGCAAATTGAAATGCAAAAGTTGTCTTGACTTGATATATAGAGGATCCAATATATACTACATGTGTACATGTATAGTAAAAGTAAGAACGTAACATATGTGACATGTACTGGGAAGGGGGACCTTATTGCACCCTGCACTAAGGGACTTTTTCGCAGATGTTGTCACATATCATGGACTACCAAAATAGTTGCTGGTAACCTGTCAAGTAAAGACATATATAACAATTCACAAGAAGCCAATTCCATAAGGTGGCTTCCCAATGGCTTCATCAGTGAGCAGCTTGTGAGCTCGTTGCTTATTCCCAGGTGGGTGATGAGCACTCCCAAGTCACTGCATACTGGTGACCGAGTATAATAGACTCTTGCTCCTTAGTGGTCAGACCTGTTCTCTTTGTGCCTAATTATATAGCACTGTAAGTTGTCACACTTTGAAGGCAGCCATCTTGTTCCTCTACAGATTGGCACAAGGCTATTATGCTTTCCATGCGTGGGTGGCTCTATGTGGGATCCCATCTATGGTATAGTAGAGGAGAATCCTACTAGCAGTAGACCCAGTAAATGTATTTGCCTTGGTGTTCTCAATGGGCAGTCATATTGATTTGTATGATTTATTATATGATAAGTAGCAAAAATATCAGCTATGTTCTACCTGTATTTCATTCAATACAGCAGTCACAGCAGTCCAACAGCCACACCCCTAATCCTGGGGCTCTTCCTTAGTCCTACCCAGGGACAACAAGTCCACCAGGGAAACTAGATATATCACGAGTTTGTGCGGAACGAGTTACTTTTACATTAACAACGCTTCAAAGGACCAAAGGCAATTTCCTTGAATTACACCCACCCCGGCACTCATGAGAGATTGTTCTAAAATACAATTCTAGAAAGGTCTTTTATCTTTTAACCTTATATTCAGAGGAAAAAACTAGATAACGGCTGCAGTAAAGACATCCCAGAGGGGAGATCAGGTACTCCTCATGAAATTCAAATGTCAACAAGGAACAATGTAACTATAACAATGGAAGTATTTAACTGATTAGATAATGAGGTAACTATTGCAGAACATCTAAAGATGACGTCATAATCATACCTGTACTATACTACACCCTGTATAGCGAAGCACAAGGACATCTACTCGAAAAGATAGTTTGCAATTTTCCCACCCTGAAAGTCCCAATCCGTGCATCTCCATCACAAGCAGCTCTATACGTTGTGCAAGGTGCTCAAGCTGTGAGTTGGGTTCAAGCCTTTGCATTGCCTTGAGGTGCTCAGCCCAAGCTCCTCCCTACATAATATTGACCACATGGCTATATATTAAAGGGCCTTGTCGAGTAGCAAAAGTATCAGCTATGTTCTACCTGTATTTCATTCAATGCAGCAGTCAATGCAGTCCAACAACCACACCCCTAATCCTGGGGCTCTTCCTTAGTCCTACCCAGGGACAACAAGTCCACCAGGGAAACTAGATATATCACGAGTTTGTGCGGAACGAGTTACTTTTACATTAACAACGCTTCAAAGGACCAAAAGCAATTTCCTTGAATTACACCCACCCCGGCACTCATGAGAGATTGTTCTAAAATACAATTCTAGAAAGGTCTTTTATCTTTTAACCTTATATTCAGAGGAAAAAACTAGATAACGGCTGCAGTAAAGACATCCCAGATGGGAGATCAGGTACTCCTCATGAAATTCAAATGTCAACAAGGAACAATTTAACTATAACAATGGACGTATTTAAGTGCTTAGATAATGAGGTAACTATTGCAGAACATCTAAAGATGACGTCATAATCATACCTGTACTATACTACACCCTGTATAGTGAAGCACAGGGACATCTACTCGAAAAGATAGTTTGCGGTTTTCCCACCCTGAAAGTCCCAAACCGTGCATCTCCATCACAGGCAGCTCTATACGTTGTGCAAGGTGCTCAGGATGTGAGTTGGGTTCAAGCCTTTGCATTGCCTTGAGGTCCTCAGCCCAAGCTCCTCCCTACATAATATTGACCACATGGCTATATATTAAAGGGCCTTGTCCAGCTCTGAGCAGTACCCTGTATAATATAGACATTGTAGGAGCAATCACTCAGTCTTGGTATTGAGTGTCTCAAGAATTTGCATGAGCAGCTCACGTTGACGTGCATCATCATGCATGGTTAAATCGACCACCCTAAGTAATAGACCTGCAGGATAAGATTATGAGAAGAGGCAGGTTCTACAGAATCCATAAGATTATGGCCAGGGAAATCCCTATGGCTTAACTATGGGATGTCTGCAGGCAGTAGATCATTGTGCTGGTTATGTATCGCCTGAAGCCTCCTTCGTTTGATGACCACTTTCATCATGACTGTATTGACAAACTATGTTTAATGATATGCGTTTGGGATACTAGTTATAGGTATCAATACAGCAGTTGCTCTTGAAACTGGTGTTGGGTCATCTCAAATAAGAGGAATAAAAAAGGTATATGCACAGTATAGGCACAATGCAATAGAGTTCGGGAAACATGCTCAAATACAATAGGAAACATTGGCAAGACGACGGTAACATCAGGTTATGCCTCATACCAACGCATTGAGACAATATAAAGATTTTCCACAGTTGTTTAGTGTTGGGAAATGAGATATCTATTACATACATCTTTATTCAATTTATCACATACTAATACAGTAGTCCAGCTATGTATACAGTACACAGTTATTGCATTCATGGCTTTAACTAGAGACATGTCCTGGATATTGGATACCTGCTATGGTAATTTCAACCGGCATTCCTGTTGAATTAGCCGTAGAAACCTGATCTAATGACTAATTTACCAGGAAATTGTATGCGACCTGAATTCCCATATATCACGCTTACAAAGTTGAGGTCAATCTACAACTATTTTCTCTCATTTCTAGCATCTTTAGAGATGAACATGTTATGAATATATAGAGTCCGCTGGGACTACACAGAGGGACAGAGGGCACATTACCCCTTGCAGTGACTTATCGCCCAGAGGGCTTGACATCCCTTTTGAGAGTAGCCTCGCAATGCGTCGTCCATGGATTTGAAGGGAAAGCCAAACGAAATTCTAGAAAACATGGGAAAAGTCTATAAAACACAATCTAAAACGTAAAGTCAACCATTAGCTCCGAGTCAACTCTCGACCTTTAGTCACCTGACTAGTCACCTGACTACACGAAAAAGACTTTATGGTTGCTATGGAAACTAGACTGAGGGCCAGTCGGTGTGTCCCATATATATGTGACGACACTCTCAGACTATGTTAGGCTGATTGTGTTACTTTTCTTTTTCTTTTTTCAAAGGATGGGTTAGTTGAATGACTTTATTAATTGACAAGTAACCATTCTAATTCTGGCATCAACAACTTACAATTCTATACGTATACATGCTATACTTTTATGTACACAACAAATAATAAACGAAGGAAGACAATCATAATAATCCTTATGTATGTGCACAGTATAATACAAAAATCTCCATCACTTGGAACCAAATGGTCCCTATACTTTAAAATCGCCTATACTGTTGATGGATCATCGTTTTTGATAAACAAAAGATTTGTATTGACCCTCAATCTTTTCATTGATATTCTTGACAAATGACCTGCGATATCATAATGAAATGCCATACACGAGGGACCAACTTCAATCTATCTCGAACCGTCTCTGTATCTATCAGGCTCACTTCTTTGCCACCAAACAGGCTTGACCAATAATAGGATTCAACACATTCTAGTAGTGTCTACCAAAACAATCCGACATCCAGGCTGACATACGAGTGTCAACCTATCCCAGCGAGATGTGAGGTTTAGTCCTCATTGAGTTGCGCAATACGAATAGAGGTGTCACCTTGACTCTGTACCTTTTGGTTTCTGTCCTTTTTCTTTTTTTGCCACACTCTGCATCTTGGCATGCAATCGCCTCATTCCATGGTAATAACACTAGGATTGTGGGAAAGAGAGGAGGCTGAGGGGAGAGTAGCTCAAGGTGGGCGAGCAGCTCAGGGTGGGAGAGCAAGTAGCTCAGACAGTGGTGAATGGATGCTTAGAGTACTACAGGGGGGGTGTACCCTTCAGCTAGTCCGTATCATGTTGGACAGAGATTGGTATTAAAACCTTTATTGTCAAAATCCCAGCCCAAAGCCCAACAGGACATGGCGGCTGGTCCCTTTGGTTGCAAATTACCGACTCAGAGATTCGTCTGGGAAAAATCGAAGATGCACCAGAGGATTTTTTATTTCAATACCCAGCAACCTAATCCTTCGTGAAACTGCTTTTGATAGTGGTCTCTTTAATTAAGGGCAAGGATATTTGTTTCTTCTTTTTGTTTCTTAATCTCTGCCCTACTTTGGTATCACTAATTAAGAATAAAGGCCAGTAACTGAAGACCACACTCAGCTTTTAGTCTAAGTCTGAGTCTCTTGCTAAAAGTTGGCACCTCCTAATATAATGCTGTTTGTTAAATTCTTCCAGTCTGTACATTCAAAGATGTGATTAAGAAGGGCTATAGTATTTTATGGAATTTGTTAAATTAACTTCCAATACCACTTTAGAGGTTATTTCCATGTGAATAGAATTTATCTTCGGAGGGCATTATAGAAATTGCATCATAAAGCATGCAGCTTTTAGACATGTCATTAAATACTTTTACTTGACAATTAAAAGCACCAGAAATCCCAGGAACGATCAATAACCATAATCTTGCTAGGAGCTTTATGATTACTGCCATTGTTTCTCATCCTACACGGGATTTTAATGGTCAGAGCAAAAATGAAAACACGTACATACGTCATGATATTGTTTTGCCCTCTCCGACGAGGTTATTTCCTTACTTATTTCTGCAAAGACTACTACACCCCTTTGAGTGTCGAGATGATACATGCAGTAAGCATGTTACATGCATCAGTAGCATACTGTACTCCAAGACCTAGTTTACTACATGTATCCTCTCATCTGCAAACACAACCAGGCATTTCAGAGTCAGGGACTGGTGCTTTAGATTTATAGCAAGACATAAACTAAGTTTTGTCAAGCTGAGACGCGATTTCCATAGAAAAATAAAGCTTGGTATTAACACAATGTGATGTGATAAAGATACCAAATGGGAAAGGCGTTGTTCAACCTGGTTATGCTGAGAGACTTAGATGATGCACAACTCATGTATCAAGAAGTACGGAAGATTGCATAGCGCAATAGAAAAGAAGTGCGAAATTTGAATACAAAGCATACTGAAACAGGAATAATCATATTAATAGTCCGTCCTCATTCAGAACTAAAGTAGCTAGCTACTCTCACTTTGCCATTAGAATTGCCACTCCATTTGTATGAAGTAGAAAAACTATGGCGGACACTACCTAATGTTTTGATTGGATTTCAATAGAAGGGATCACACTGAAATGCAATGTTTCAAAATTTGAAAGACGATTCAACATTGAGCAGTAAGTCTTGCACTAAGGAAAGCAATAATGCTATGCAAACTATGGGACTTTGCTGGATTTGCCTTTTCATGAAATCTTTCCTCATACTTAGTATTTCAGACACCATCAGCAAAGATAGCGATTTGGCGCTACACTCAGCTTACATCCATGATCTTATCATGTGATTATCCTCTTCCCCTAGACACTTTCTATAACTTAGCCCCAGCTCTTCATAATATGCATCATCAACTGTCTCTGGTAGGCTGACAGATTTATGCGCCTATATGCCTCATGCATGGGAAAGCTATAGGGAGGATACCCTAAATGGATAATATATGATAACCCTGGAGAGCTATCAATTATAATACAGAATATCCTAGAATATGGGACCACTTAGTAGGAAGACAGAGTATAAAGGAAATCCCCTTTCTCATCAAAAACAGCCCAGAAATTCCTGTCTAGAGGAGGTTTGGTCCCTTGAGCTGGCCACACAGGGTCCCACTGAAGCATTTGTCTTGGGTATATACTTGGTTCACTATCTGCTGGTGAGGCTTCTAGGGTGACATTACCTTGCATTTTTAGCTGCATCTTCTATTGTGGCAATAAATATATAGGGAAATATTGCCTGAACTATATGTAAGTATTAGAATTGGGAAATGAACTTGAAATCCTTGCCGCCTGTAGATTACTCTCGTGATCGTTATTCCATAGGAAAACACCCATTGCAACAAGTCCTGCAACATAACGTGACAGAAATTACAACACTTTTGTCTGGAGAATAATAAGTGAAAGGCTACTGTTATACCATCAGTTTTCTTTCCATAGACTAGGTATATTACTTCTTGATGTTATAGTAGGAGTCATTCTATTCACCATAGTAGTGAGGATGAATCTATGTTATAAAGGCATTCAAGTATTGCAACAAAAAGTTCCGTCCAGACTAGTGTGAACGGCCTGTTAGCTTACCAGCTGATGTGAGACCTAGTATAGTAAATATCAAAGACATCAACTCTAGAAAGTCATACAGGCTTTTTCCCAGCCTGAGAGGGCATCTTCTCCCTTGTCCTGAACCCTGCATCTCCATCATGAGTAGCGCCAAGTGCCTCGAGAGCTTTGAGAGTTACTCACTAGGTTCGAGCCTTTGCATTGCCTCGAAGTGCTCAGCCCAAACCCCTTTCTACATAATATTGACCACCCGGCTATATATCAAAGGGCCTTCAGCAGCGCTGAGCAGTTCCCTGTATAATATAGACATTGAAGCAGCAATCGCTCAACCTGGGTGGAGAGTGCCTCATCGAATGAACAGCCTGAATTAACATGTATCACCATGGTTAAATTGACTACCTAAAGTAATAGCTGTATAGGCTAGGATTGGAAGGGAAGCCATGAATTAGATATATGGGGTAAATAAATTCCTGTGGCTTAACTCTAAGTGAGTGTGTTAAGCTTTATATACTGCAATTCCTGGTGTGCTTGCTGGTTGCCTCTTTTTGCTTCTTGGTTTAATAAAGATTTGTAAATGTATCATTAATCTAGACTAACTTAATGAAGGTATGAGTAAGAAACTTTTATGTTGCACGGGTAAGAGGTGCTAAATCCATGCACGGGCAGATGCAGGATAACCTGAAGGATGCCCGGGATAAAACACAGAAAGATGTCTTGGCTACGAGAACAGAAAGAGATGTGCAAATCTCAGTTCAAATGCGATAGAAAACATTGAAAATAACTATGATAACGCCAGGGCATTACACATACTAAAAAACTTAAGTTGTTTTTAGTAAGCCAGATATATGAAGGATTTGCCATGTGTGCCTATACATATATAGCTAGCTTAAATCCCCATGGGGTGTATTAGTATTCTCACCCTGGGAGTTTCACAGTATAATTTCCATTTTCCTAGAAACACAAGTTTAGGTTTCAAAGTAAAGAAACACATTCAAAGACAGCAATAAGAAATAGGAATGATATGTTTGTACTGGGGTATTCCTCACTTTATTTATAAACCTCCTCTCCTATCCACCACTGGGGTATTCCTCACTTTATTTATAAACCTCCTCCCCTATCCACCAAGCCACTGTCATCTGTCGGTAAAATGAAGAGACTAATGCTGCATTATTCAGATATAAAGTGCTCTGTGCGATATGTACAGAATAATGAGTGCACGTTCTCCTTAATATGAGCAGCTCATCATGTGATAACAAAGAAAGACCGAGCAGCTCAGCAGAATGTAACATGCACTTTGCGTAACCCTATAGAAAACAATGACAATGCATGCTATGTCACTGGCTATGTTGGGTCATGCATCTACAGGCAGGCACCCGCTCTACATTTTACACAATGGCTGCTATCCAGTATTCCGGGTGTTCGCTCACTACCGGGTACAAAATCAGCACATCGTTCATATAGTGATAATTAATCGATCATTGCGTAGAGCGATCTCAACTGATATTTCCTCGAAAATAAAAGATGTAGAAGGCAAAATCTTACAATAATTTGCGCAACAAGAGGGATAACAAGACACTCTATTATGCTCGTCGTTTGTACTTGAAAGGTATAGTAATAGTATTGAATAGACGACACGGCCTATATAGCCTTTGATGTCCCACCAGTGGTATGTTGCCACGAACATAGATACAGAGTATACATTATAGCAATGTTTGCTGCCCATCGCTTGTCCATGTACAAAGAATCTCTATTGTGCACCTTGCATAGACAGCAGCCTCCCACCTACACTCACTCACAATACAAACACTTACAATGATGGATGATTGGGACTGTGCTCGGCCTGCAGAGGCACCGACAATATGTGGACTGATGGTGACCTTAACTAGAGCATATATGCATATAGAGTAAAATTAGAAAGTGGTCATTTTCAAAAGGAGGTTTTCATTTTGAATGCCAAAAATCATTGTATCCTGTACGTGAAGGAACGTTGTATAGGGAGTCTTTTTTAAAGTGGTCTCTCTCCCCCCCCCCCCCCACCTTAATTAAAAAACACACCAGTGCCTTATACCATAAGGAACTGGTATAAATTTTTATACAGTCTGCATGCTAGCTCTATACACTACGCAAATGCAAACAAAACCACCGAGCAGTTCCGAGCAGCTCAGCTCTGATTGATTACAGTTGGCGAGGGGCAGGATGCAATCTGTGGGCTGGCGTAGGTGGCAGGAATGATCCCCTGTGTCCCATCCAGCCTTGTGATGTAGCCAGCATCAAAGACATATCAATGTGGGGCTATTACCACAGACATGCTCTGAGCAGCTCGTCCTCTGTGGTGTGAGCAGCTCCCTTCTATGTCCCTTCTATGTCCTCCCAGAGTCTAATATCCAAGCTGCTCCGTCCTGCTGCAAGAATGGGTCCTATAGCCTTGAAGTAGAAAGAGGTAACATGCCAGAATAGCTCTTACATTATTTTGGTATTTTGATGATATCTATATCATAATACCTGTGGTCAACACCTGCACATTGTTCTTGATAGTTAATGCCTAATGCAATTCAACAGTGGATAGAGTCGTGGTATTTCTTCCTCAACTGTTTAAGGGGAAGCCGTTTCAAAGCAAGAACTGTGAAGTGGTTTCCAATTGCAGTTTAGCATGTCTCCCTAGAATATCCTCAGGGACCGAGCCTTACTAGTAATATACATGCATCACAACAAGACCTGCAGCAAGTCTACGCCCCTATTGTGAGACCTACCTTTCAGAAGGGCCTAGGGGCTGCATCTGATAGTTTGCTGACAGATATTACTAGCTTTGTGATACTATAAATGTACCAGACTTCGGTGGCTGCCCTGTGGGTATAGGACTAACCAGAAGTAATGCACAATCATTAGAGGGTCCTGCTTCTAAGAGGAAATAGCCTTGAGATGCCTGGCTGTGGTCCTTTGCTCTGTGTGTCAAAGTAGCCAAGGGGTAAAGAAGATACTGCCACTGGGAATATCACCATCTTCTATCAGAATATAATCCCACTTAGATCTCATATATTGGATTCTCTGTCAGACTAACAAGAGATATTCAGCTAGATTCTCCTCTTGCTCTGCATTAATTGGGAGTGTTTCTATGGGAAGAAATGTTTCCTCCTTAGTGCGGCACTAATGACGCTGAGGGGGAGAGGGCACTTGGAGACTGTGTCGCGAAGTAAACTGTAAAGTGTTGATATTCACAAAGCTTTGAAGGAGTATTTGGCAGAGGGAAGTAGTGAGGCATTGGCAGTTGGGACTGTTGGGGCTGAACAGTGGAGGAAGATGAAAGACTAGGGCCCTTGAAGAAGAAAGACATGTAGAGTGTCAGGATTTAACGTGAGGCCCCTAGCAAAGGGTGTAGGGAAGGGGACAGGGGAGATAGAGAGGGAGACTACGGCGCAGGCTGTAAACTGGTGAGCTTATAGTAATGAGCATGTATGAGCAATAGGGAAGCAGGGGAGGGAAGGGGGAGAAAGTAGATGTGTCGGAGGTTGAAATGGAGGAACGATTGAGTGGATTAGGGGAGAAAGGAGGATTGGAGAAGGGAGGACAAGGGAGGGTTTGGAGGGCAGATCTAGTATAGCCAGTAAGCCTATGCGAAAGAGAGACAGATGTAGGAAAGAAGGGAAGATGGAAGAAATGAGAGTGGAGAATTAAGGTAACAGGGAAGTAGGGGCAATGAGGTGGATGCACAGTGGGGGTAGCAGCTACTATCTGGTAAATAGGAGGTGAACCCAAAAGCGCCACTAGTGGCATGAAACACCTTGAAAGATGGAGAAGCCATGTCATAATATCATGGATGATTGAGACAGACCTCGCTCACAGTCTGCCAATACTAATGGCAAACTGTTGTCCAAGAGCCCCAACGTTGTCACGTCCATTCATCTCATACCGTTATCATGCAGTAGAGGCTCTCTGCGCTGTGCCCTGATCCATTCTGACTACCCTACTCATAGAACCTACTGTTTGATGATGAGTATGCATTGAACTTGGATACTCACACCGTTTACTCAATTATTAAGTGTTCTTTATTGTACACAACATACTTCTGACGGAGAACAAACATTGCACATCCATGTATACGTGGTAATCACAGCTATATTGACAATAAGATCATGAACGCCGCCGATATCTCAGATATTTGGAAATTTGAGACTGAACAAAATTGTACCAGATTGGCTTGATAGTTACACATTGAAGTTATCAGTTGAAGCAAGCAATTAAAAGGGAAACCAAATTAATGCAGATTAGACACCAGTCCTTTTGGAATAAGCTACTCGACGAAAGCGAGTGAAAGCCTTCAAATACTATGGTGCTTTATTCACATAATTATAAAACATTAATATCAATGCGGGGTTTATACCCCATTTTGATGTGATCTCGAACCATCACCATAAGTATAACAACCTAATAAAAATATATATGGCTAACCTATAGAAGGATACAGGACCTTTCGACATACATTTTGACTAATATATGACTCATGGTGAATCTCTTTCTTCTTTCGAGTTGCATGTAGGGAGTGTGAGGGGTTTATCTACTGAAAACATTATGGGTTCACTCCGGATTCGTGTTTATGATCTGATATAAAATATAACTACAGTGAACATGGATGGTGTGGTACCACAACGGTTGTCTTCCATCACACAATTGCAACTGTCAGACAGAAAGATGGGGACATTTATAAATGCAGACACATGTTCAGATTCCTCCAAGGAATTAGAAGACATTTCTTGAAATTGTGTCTGAATTAATTCTCCCATCTTTCTGTTTACTCCTTATTCCCAGTGGATTAATTTCCCCCACCAGCTGCCCACTACATCATACTAGTATTACATGTACTAAGATATAACCTTCGACAGTGCATTAGGAATTACTTTAGGAAATGAGTCTGGGTTTAATACCCACGCCCATGAACAAAGAGAAATGATGCCGTTTAACCCCCCCCCCCCCCCCCACTTTCATCAGCTAAAGGAGAACCGACCTCATGCACCTTTTGAGGTAATAATGAAGAAATGAGAAGTATGTGCATTTTTAGAATCAAATTGAAGACTGCCCGAAATGTTCGCCATACCTCCTCTGCTTGGTTGCAAAGTATTACATTCAGTACATGTCCAATTGCCTTTACCTGTATGGCGTAAAGCAGGACTTTACTCTATCTCACTGATAGTGGTGCTCCGTCGGCCTCAATGAGGTTATTGCCCTCGGTGTATATTAGATTCAGGGTACAGCTGACAGGAATTTCAAACTGAAATTTGACCAGGGGCAGTTGGGTAAGTCTAGACAACTTAGAAGAAGCCATAGTAGTGAATAGGACCTGGGGGGAAGAAACACATAACAGGTGAGCCATAGTAGTATGGGAATAGGGTTACAATAAGGAACGGTCAGAGTAGCCTCAGAGTAAAACGGGTGTTCCATTGAAGCTGAAACTGCAATTGGGAGCAATACAGAACCATTGAAGATGTTTGTTTTGGTCCGAAAATAGCAAAGGTGATAATTTCAGATTCATTTGTTGACCAGCTCTGCGGGCTACACCATCTGTGATAGTATCTTTCTTTTTGTCAACATTAAAGAAAGTTCGTTCATTATGTGGGCCCAACTAGTAAAGTGCTCTGAAGATATTTCCACCTAAAGAGTCTCTTCCACTGAAATTGTTTTAGAAAAGAATTCTCGATCGCGCTCAATCCTGCAATAATAGACAAAAGCAAAATCGGTCCAGAATGGACGAAAATTTCCTTTTGAAATAGAATAATCATTGGCTTCGAGAATATGCTGCTGATGTCTAAATCCATACAATTTCAGAAATTAGAAATACATTAGTGCCGTGAGGCATCCAATTGCTTCAGACTATGATAAAGGAAATCCCTATAATCTATAGTAACAGTTTCACATTATTTAAGCTAGCTTGATGCTCATAATCATAAGAAAGAACCTTGTGTTTTGGTTAAAAGCACACGCACCGTGGCTGCAAAATGAAGGGAACCAACAAATACTCACACATAGGTTCTCCCATGAGTTCTGAACTGGGAAAACACCGAGCGAACAGCAAGGGAAAACACAAAACACAAAAGGAAAAGCTGTAACACAGAGAGTGAGAAGGGAGAGTCGGAAATGGTAATAAACGGACATGTCAGTGGGCGAGGGACCGGCGAGAGGCCGGCGAGAGGCACTCCGCAAGTCAGCTCAGGGCCCACTGCTAAGCGAGCAGCATAGAGTAGCTCAGTGAAAGATAAAGAGTAACTCGGGGAGTGCCTCAGGGTACTGTATTAGGTCTAGGATGTCTATGTTAAAACACGCCCTTCAAGCCTTCATAGTATTGTATTTTATATATAAAGACAGGAAGCGGATTAGAAAGGTGGTAACGTCATAACAGGAAGGATAACCAGGGAAGGAGTAATATCAAGAAATAATCCTGTTTTTCTGACCTGCAACTTTTTCTCGAACAGCAGAGGGAGTATCTTGAAAAATATGCACTATGCTTAGACCCATATACATGTAGCACCTTCGAGATGCTCAGTTCATATAGTGCACTCATTTATTTTTACTTTATTCAATCTAGACTATGCCTTGGTGGCATTGTCTAAATATACTTTAATCCTATGAGTGCCATGTTGGATTATGAGAATAAAAAGGAGGTAATAACCTAAAACGGTTCATACGGTCCATTTGTCTTTAGTTGGCAATATCACTGGCATAGTAGATTGATGTGCGGTTGATGATATTTATTAATATAAGCAATCTTTATTTCATTTAATCCTCCCTAAGTACAGTTGGATAATCATAAGCAATTATAGTCACAGTCCTTTCAGTGGAAAGGCTCTACTGTTCTGTACTGTTCTACCACCATATTAGCTATGCACATTAAGTGTCGTATATTATAGATTGTATTGTTGGTGTTGTGATACTCGTGTGTGATTATTGTAGGTAGGAACGGCTGTGTACTGTCTTACCTCGTTTACTCCAATACAATATAATGATTTGTGTATTATGAACGTAGCCTTTTCTAAAAACATGTCTCTCCAATAAAACGTATCTCTGTTCAGATGTTCATGAAGACTTAGTGCATTATCTAAATGATCTGATATAATGAGTTTAGCACGATTCTTTAGATCGAACATAAAATCAAAGAGTACTGTTATTAACGACTTAATTGTTGATTTAAAATAGCTTTTGATATATTTAGATTATAATTTCATGATAAGTGAGGAAATGAATGAAGTGTGCTTTACACTACAGTGATAAGCAGTACAGTAGTTTCTTAAATTTTCCAGCCATGTTGACTTGAAATCTCTTCCCAAAAGGTTTACCCATGCGGTAAATGGCTATGGATCTCCATTTCAAATGAAATATTACATTCTTAAATAATTCTGTGCTTCACCTGTCAGAACGTTGTGCTCAGCTAAATCCTTTATTTGTGTTTCACAGCTGTCCTTATTCCCCAAGCCACCTCCATGAATAGATATTGAATCTCTCGCCATAGATTGCCCACCCTTATCAGCTTGACAGGCATGGTGGTCGGCATTGCTTCTGTATTGCTCTTACGATTTCTGAGGAAAACTGTATTGGAAAGCAAAAGAAAAGACCAGTACAAAATCAGATCTAAAAAGTGTGCAACTATTAGAAAGGAACATTCAAATAATGTCAATTCACTTCCAATGCTTGGGCTTCTGTGAGTTAATAATGAAGAAACATCCGAATGCATTGATGCCGTTCTTTGTATTCCTTTGCATTCCTCTACGATGTTGTTCTATACAGTTCCCCTTGATTCAGTGATTTATTCATGATTTACCGCTTCAGAATGTGAGTCGAGTTGTTCGTTGGATGTCGTAACGAGGACTTGTCAGGGGAAGCGGCGTTGTACAGTCGCTGCATCGGCAAGTCAGTTTGGAGACCCATGCGACCCAGGCACCAAGAAATACCTCAGTGTCATCTATACATGTGGTGAGTACACATTTCACATTCTATTTTCATCATAAAACCGGTAGGAAACTGAATGGAGTCATGGTATCTTTAAATTGATTGCATGCTATTTATATATGGTGAATGTAAGCATAATTATAAATTGTGCAATACATATGACTACATGCCTATTCAGTTTGTCAGTGGAGAAAATCTACTAGTTTAGGGACAATCTCAAAATGTCTGACAGAAGACAGAGCAGGGATAAATTTAGCCTATGTGACATTTGTAATTACGTAGGAGATGTATTCTAAGTGTGTAATAGTAGCTATCAAATGCCAGCTACTCTTCTGGGCATTGTCAGCCATAACTAAGTGGTTGTGTTTTTGCTTATGGCCATTTTCTACAACAGATGTGCATTTAGATGTATTACTAATGAGCTGTGTCTTGTCTTTCCTTTCCATCATTTAAAGCCAAAGTAACAGTAATTGAGTAGAGAAGTAATATCTTATCGTAGAGAGCAATCTTATCATGGATAAAAACATATTTTGTATCTTCTCTGTCAAATTCTATCGCTTGATGAATTCAAGTTCCCCTGACCTGGACAAATATCTTGGCTCTAACAGTCCGACTTCAATAAACAATTCCCTCCTCAAGAAAGTATAGTCACAGTCTTTTCAGAGGCCACTTTGAAGCATAGTGTCCTGGGGCTCGATTCATAAGTTTCTACGACACAGAGGGTCATTTTACTGCTACGACCATTGCTGATCGTCCAGTGGTCATTTTATGCTATTCTTACGACACCTGTTGAACAGTTGTAATGGTGGAGAATAATAACCACACATACGACCAGCTTATCTCATACGACCAGCTTATCTCAAGAAAATCGTAGAATGCTGTCGTACAAAAAAAAGGGTGCATTTCAAAAGAAAATCGTAGCAAATTTCCCATCTGCCCTATTGTACAGAATACATTTATATATGGTGGTTGTAAGGGGGAAAATGGCCATTGCACAACAGATTATGATTATGTTATGGGCATGTGTCCTACAATCTCATTGTGAAATGATATCAAATTATTTGTATTACAGCATTGGATTATTCCTTGACTACTACCTGTAAGAAAGTACGATTTGCCCTCTTTTCCCTACAGACATGTTATTTTATTGTCGTAGAATTATTGAGCTATCGTATATTGTTATGAATCGAGCCCCTGAATCCGAATGGCATAATCGGACATCTGGAGCAAAGTTATCGACTAGACAATTTTATCTAATCTATATATCGCACATCTGATGCAATTAGATTTAATCACGACATAATGATGTCAGTAGATCAATTAAATGTGAGTAGTTGACTACAATCTATCAGATAGGGTGCTTAAATGATCATTTATACTCCCATTACAACTGATGGATATAACACCTCCTGCAGGTCACAGACCATCATGCAGTAACTCAGCTTACGCTCACCAGGTGGTAGCACTGCAGGAGGGTTTAATCCGAACTTCCAAGTGTTAGACTAGACTAGGGTTTGGAATACACTGACCAAAGTGCCAGAATCTCAGAGTTCACCCTACACTATGTTTCCAGTTTACCTTATGTTTATAAATGCGCAGGGAAATTAAAAGTTAATGTGTATGACTAAGGTCATACAAATCAATGTCCATGGTGATTTCCCTAGTTATGGAGAGGTGGATAGAGTGAAATAGTCTCCTTATGCTTGCACGTACATATGTATGTAGAGTGTATTTCCTTCATGGGAGTAGCGGCTGGAGCATCTAAATGCCAGGAGTCACAGCAGGACTAGATCAGTTAGAGAAAGGTCACAGGAAGGGGCTGTGCTTGGATGGATATAACTTTGTGTGTGTGCAGGACAGGGGGCCTTGGGGATGTCATACAACTGGCTAAAATTAACAGGGGGAACAGGCCATTCACAGCACCTATAATGGCCACAGAAATAGTATGCAATTCAACTTAGGGTTTGTTGCTATATGTTTTCTGTGTAACAACAGAGAGCTCTCATATAGGGGGACATTTGGTTCAATTGCTGTAATTGTGAAACAGCCCCCTGCAGCAGAGAGGGCGGGCAAGTAACTTACCCCAACAGCCACTTGTCAGGGATAGAGTCTCGCAATAAACTGACAGGGCAATAGATTGGTATGTCTGTGATGCCAACATAGATAGATTATATATTAGACGCTGGGATATTTCATAAGTATTACTTTGTGGGGTGTAACTGTATGATGGTATGAAAATCGATATAGGTTGTTATTCATAAATTTTGATAGATTTTTTGTATAATCATGCGTATTTGTGCAATGTATGGCTGCAGAAAATGCAAGATGTGCCAATTTAATGGCTTATCTGATGCTGATCACAACAGAAAAGGTCATGTATGTTGCTCCGTGGTGGTTTCTTTCCATGGGATTCTTCTCACAAATATGTGCCTCTCATATCCACAGTTTCCAAGCGCATCCTTAAAGAGATCAAAAACAATGATGGTGAGGCGTACCCCAACACATTCTGCAACTTGGAGCGTCCCGAGCCTCCTGAACCAGACACTGATGGTGACGAAGACCGCAAGAAAAAGAAAAAGAAGGATGAGGAGGTTCCTACTCTTCCTGGTGAGGAAGTTCCAGATCATATTTTACCTGCTAGAGGGTCGCCAGAGACAGAAACCCCCTCTGATGGTATACCACCAACAAGACGAGCGGGTCGGCGGCGAACCACAACAACTACACAGCCAACGTTTAAGGTGATCAAGGGAGAGGCAGAGCGCGTACCTGAACATTCCACGATACACTACGAGGTTGTCACAATCCCAACGCACGTGCCAGCCGTGCGAGGTGCGTCTAAACGTGAGGCAGTTTATGTTGAGTTTGCATGGTTTTCTCTTTATTTTGGTGTGAATGTTGGTGTTTTTTATATGTACTAGACACAAGGTATATGAGAATAATATCATGAATGTACCTTTTCTTCAAACTTTACATGTAAAAGTAATCTTCTATCCATACTCTTTTACTGCCATAGCATTAAACATCAATGAGCGTTGATCAGAAACATCCTTGACCAATATATTGTCAAGTTGATTTCCTAAAATGATGATGAAATAAGGAATATTCTTTGGGGAACCTCAAACGTCATCTAGCCTACCTCATTCTGGTCGCAAAATAGTACCTGTAGCATTTCAGATGTTTGCAACTAAAATGTAATACAAACTTAAACAAGCCTTTTCCCGTTGACAATTCAGCACCTGAGAACCAATCAGAACAGGGCTTGCCAGATGCTGAGACGACTGAGCCCTCCGTCAATCCAAAGGAGGGAGAGGTGGCTGCTGGAAAGAAGGACTATGTCGGGTTTGTTACTGACTGGATCTACACTGTTACTTTCATTGAAGGTAAGATAGGAAATTATTGATAAAAGAAAGACTGTGCATATACGAAGGCCACTCAAAAAAAAAGTTGTTTCTCATCACCGCGCGCATCATAAAAATCATGATTTGGGGAAAACTTTTTTTTTTACATTTTTGATGAAAAATATGTTGAAATTGCCAAAATATTGGCAAATTTGGTATCAAATTAAAGCTCATGCTGTCAGCAATGCAGTCAGCTAGGTATAACTTGCATCATAATAACTTTTGCTGATCAATAACCTCCAAAGTACTAAAATGTGAAAATTGATCGCGAAAAGTGCAAATTTCTCTATGTATTTAGGGCCGAGTAAAAAAAAACAACTAAAAAAAACGCCCTCGTCATATTTTTCATTGCTTGGTGATGAGAAACAATTTTTTTTTTTTGCGTGGCCTAATAAGGAATTATAAGGTGATCTCACACAGTATGTGTAAAATTGAAGCATGTTCCATACGTAAAACAATCAGTATTGACAAATTTCATTGAAAATATTGCAAACAGAGTAACAGGGAGACCACTTTAAAATCGCTTCACTCTATACCCTGCAGTCTGGATTACTGGATTATTCAAAAGGGTTTCGAATTTTGAATAGATAGTTGTAAATATATATTGTTCTCATGCTCTTCTACAGACAACCTGGAGAAATTCATCTTGTACGTCATCGTTGGCCTCTTCTTCGGTCTCATTATGCTGCTCCTCACCATCATTATCCGCATGGCTCAGACCAAGCGGCGAAAGAAACACAAGGCCAACCATAACATCTCTGAGCCTGTACCAAACTCCTCAGCTCACACAGAGGATCTGGAGTTGTTATCAGACTCAGACCGAACAGACGGTATTGAGATTCTAAGCATAAACCACAATAACCGGCCACCTCCTTTCCGGACTGATACTGGCAACCGAAGCATGAACAGTGGCTACTATGGATAGGAGTGCTATATAATAATATTGCTTGTGGCCCGATATGACATAAACTATGGGCCCTTCACGCGCTGTCCGAATTAGGCATTGCTCATGATATACGGAGGCTATTGATAATATCCTGGAGTGATCTGGCTCAAAAGAGAGCTGCCAAGGAGATGCTGTCTGGACACTTCTTCTCAGAAATAAATGTCATTGCCATTGTATTTTCCCCAAGAGATCGTCATGAGCTAAAAGGAGCTGAACATCTCTTGCGGTAGCATACTCATACTAGGATATTACATCACTGGGATTTGGGACAAAGAATGAAATGGGGCCAGTGTGGGCCACAGTCCTCATAGTAAGAGTAAAAGCCCTTGCATTTGGTGGACAAACATTAGGTCTGGAACAATGACAATTATCATTGTCTTTCAATAGTGTGCACCCAATCTTCCCTGCAAACAACAATATCAAGGCTACACTCTGCATACATAGGGAGAAGTAGTTCTTGATGCCATGATTCCTTCAACAAGACATCCCCACTACATGTTTCCGACTAAAAGGCACAGCTGACTACATCCATCCTCCCACATTTAGTCAGCGATAATCCACAACCATCCGTTATCCATTTTAGTTTTTTCTGCCATGTATAAGCATACATAGAGCTCATCCGCCGAACCCCAGTGTGACCCGTTTAGCGCACGCTCTGTTCACGACGTGCTGGCATTTTTTGTGAATGGTGCTATTGTTATCAACCCTCAAACATGTAAGATGTTCAGTGTCTGATGATATAAGGTAAAATATGATATAGTCCATTATGTGACCCTCCATTTGATAGTTTCTCTCATAAACAGTGAAATATCATGTACATATATATCACACTTTTTATGCTTATCGCTTCAGATGTGTGCTTTGTATCACTGTTTAGATTTTAGAATACAGTTCAAGAAATTATCATGTTATGAAATCTCTTTCTCATCAAATAAGTATGTTTGTCAAGTTACTGCAGCAGCTTCAGTGAGTATCTGTATATGCCTGCATATGACTCTACTCATTAAATTATTTCAGTCATTGTTGGACACTGCAGTCAGTAATTTTCTGTGAAGACATACTAATTACTATCCATCTCATTGTGAGGATAAAATAGTATTCACTTTGAAAAGCCATTTGTCTGAGTCAGTTTAGTTTAGAATTCCGAAGAATTCCGAAGAGAAAACAGAGGATATTTTGCAATGACTATGTAATAATAGTAAAAACTGCCGCAGTGTAATAGATATTTTATAGTTTCAATGACTTGTATCATTCATGGAGAAAAATAAATTTGACATTGACTGGCAAAATAAATGCAAGATGTGTGATGCAGAGGTTTTTATGGATACAGTGTATGAAATCAAACAATGTGTTATTCTAAAAGTTTCTTCTGATTGAATCTCCATAAATGAACAACTGGTAAAAATGGTTTAGTCAGGCTAGAAACCACACTGCAACATTACTTCAAAGTGAAGCATATATCCCAGTTAGTCACCCTTATGGCACAGAGGTCCACAGAGCATAAATCGGCCGTATATGGATAAAATTGCCATACATTTCCTATGTAAATTGTGTATAAAATGGCCGCATACAGCCGATTTATGCTCTGTGGATGGTGGCCCTGAGCAGTCAAAGAATATCATTCATGAAAACCTCTATTTCAGCATCATTCATAGGTTGACACCTTGAATTCATTTATTAAACGATTTACTGATACAATGTATGTGACCAATGTACATTGTCCTTCGCAATTGACGCAGGAGTGTCTTTTCAAGCAATGCAGCAATGAGGAAACCCATGGGTCACAATAAAGCCCCAGACGCCTCACATACATACATGTAAAATCACTGTTATTTCAGGTGTACAGAATCATTGAGGTGTAACTATTTAATGTGTATATATATATAATTATTGTTTGGTGAGATATTACATGTTATTTTTGTTAGGTTTGTATGTTGTTTTAACTTTGGCCAAAGCATGAGCCTGTATAGCAGTAACAATAATAGCCAATTTTAGTTTCTACAAGGGGCAGTGTGAAAGATTGTTTTGACTCTGACAACAGAGTGCTATCTTTTTCTTAACGCCATATAATATGCATAACAAACAGGTCCACAATAATGTAATATGGTATTTCTTTTACAAATATAATGTTTTCTGATTTGCAGAATCAGTCATTTAAAACTTTAAGATACATGTATATATAGTTCTTCGTGTAAGAAAAAGTGCACTGTATGAACACTGTAAATATTGTGACTAAAATAACCATTACAACTTTGCTGAATAGTGAGGACCACTGAAATAGACATGTGGAAAACATTTAGAGATAATCCAAAGGAAGCAAGTTATTTCTGATTGATGCCACTATGCATAGATGTTTTTTAACCTCTCAGTTAGCTACCAGTACAACGTTTTACACAAATAACCATACGTAGAAATGTACTGATGTGACCTAAAAAGAAAATTTACTTGTCATGGGTAAAAAAATATTTTATTGGAGATATGAAGATAATGATACTTGTGGAAGTACTTCCCTTCGATGAAATTTCATTGTGACTGATAGTTACCTCAATATGTTATTGATCATTTAATGTACATGTATGTACGAAAGAATCTCTTGACAGTCTATGTCTATAGGGCCATATTGGAGGTTGGACAAGCTCGAAATTAGTCACCACTTGTTCATTGTAGGGCATTATTGAAAACCGTAATGGCTGCATAATGTAATGATGTAAGTCTAATGAGCACAAATCAAGCATTTATTGTGTCTAACCTCGTAATGAATTATCAAAAATAATCTAACAAAAGTGTAACATTATGAATCAATGGCTGATTGAAGTGGAGCCGCAGACTGGGAAATTCCACTACTGTCCAAATAACATACCTGCTTGCCATGTTGGGTATGATCCCTGCCATTAACATTGTCAGCTAAAGTTTCCCGCAGGGTAGTAATAACAAGAATCAAAAGCATACTCCCCATCTGTTTTATGTATATATGAAAGAGTATGTTACATGGTCTTTGCTCATAACATGAGTGAATAAAACTATCATCGATATCTTTCTACCAATAACTGTTTTACTTCACTACTGTCCTGTGGTGGCGCAATGGTTATGAGCTCGCTACAAGTCTCCTTCCTATGTAATGTCCTTCCCGTAGTAGGACCACTGAGAATAAGTCTTTGTATGGTGTGCCTGTGTATTGCCTTCAAGATGTAAGATGAGATATGCTGAATTTTGTATTGGGGTTTAAATTAAGTACAGATTTAGTATGGCAAATGTCTAACTACAAAATGTGAGGAGAGACCTGCAACACATATTATGCTAGTGACATTCCTCATCTAGGACATAAGCCATCTGTGGCCCATGTCGGAACCCCTAAACAAGGCAATGTATGAATGTGAAATTTAACTAACGTATTGAGAGATGGAAGGCAATTAATATGGTATGAAAAGTTTTATTGGCTTTCAAAATAAACTATTATATATCCCAAAGTAAAAATGGATCTGTTCTGAATATCCTCTCCCTTTTTACATTGCATTCTATAAAGATACCATTTTATTATAGGCCTATTTATTTTTAATTGCATATTGTAATTAGATATTGAGTCTTCCCTCTGTGTAGTTGCTTGCATAGACCAAATTCAGTCAGTGAGCTGTTCCCCAAGTATGATTCAACTAACTTACTTAATTGCAGCATATGAATAATTGAAGTATGTATTGGCCTGGTAGGTAGAGATCAATTGTGTGGTTCACTGAATCAGTACCTAGATAATGGGCAATCTCTTTATCAAAGCTGGGATACGGTTAACATTAAAATAGCTACCCCATCCTCACATGTATTATCAAAGGTATGGGGAAGTTTGGTCTGTTTATTTCTACAATTCTGTGAAGAGTGGTAAACCAGGGCCTGAAATGTGGTAGATGAAATATCGGGTGAAAATATCAACCAGTGGATAGACTGCTAGACACATGGAACTTTGAGATGCAAGCTACGTTAATTTGTAGAATATTCTGTTCAGTATAAGGAACAATTGGAGTGAATTGAAGTTGAATTGAAATAGCACCACAGAAAAGGCAAATTTGGGAGTTGGTAGATGATAATGTTGATCAGTTTATAGAAATAGTTTTCAGGGTCAATCCGCTACAGGGCTACATCATGAAACTAAAATGCAGTGTTGCCACAGTATACCTTAAAAAAGGATATTCTTTATTACAGCAAGTTTACAAATTCATGCTTTATCTAAATGAAATATTTTATTTAGACTTTATTCTCAACAAAATTGGAGAAATTTGCCCTAGCCTAAATTTCAGGGTTTTATACTTTAAATAATAAAGATTATAGTTTTCAGTAAAAATTGAATTTGGCAAACAAGTATGGACACAACAAACAAGCATGAACATAAATTATATCTCTGAAGGGGAAGTCGTGTTTTCTTTTGTGCTCAAGCGCTTAAATCAGCTCAGGTTTTGTCCCCTCAGCCGCATCTAAGTTTTAGAAAATTGCCAGAAAGGAAAGTACCACAGAGGTTTTATAGAAATAATATAATTTTAGGAACCCTGATTATAATTTATCTATACTTTAATTGAACTGCATTTATCAGGGGCGGATCCAGAATGGGTGGTCTAGGGGGGGCACAGCCAAAAAAATCTGGTCTAGGGGGGCACAGGCAGGGTTCTGGAACACATTTCCTATAGTTAAGAGTCATAACAAGGGCCATTTTCAGGGGGTCTAGGGGGGGCACGTGCCCCCCCCCCAGGCCACCCCCTGGATCCGCTACTGTTTATAATTTATTGGTAGTGTTGATACTTTATCTTCATGAAGGACCGGTTGCAACACCGAAAATTGAGTTACAAGAGAATTTGATTTGTATATAGATTCTGGGTATCTGTTTTAGGTACACCTGCTATACTTTATTAAACCCGCAGGTCTTACTGCACGTCCAGCAAGGTCCGGGGGAGGGGCTTGTAACTTGACGTACAGGTGCTGTGTGCAAGTAGTCACAGTGGGGCAGTGGGAGGGGAGGTCCTAATGGTCTTTAGTGCCATAATTCTCCAAAGAGGGCAGACCTGTACAGTGACCACATCAGTAACATACAGGTCATAGGGCCTGCCCAGGTGTGGGTCCTGGCCTGTGAGGTGTACTCAGACCTCAGCCTCATGCTCTCTGTGCCCCAGGTATACACAAACAACACAGGGTACCTGTCAATCACACAGCCCCAACCACCTACTCAGCACATACACTTGGAATTGTATCCCATTATTCTACTGATTCAAGTGTCATGTGTAAAATCCTTTTGGTATAGCTTGCTCTGGGAAACATTCATAAGTTACTATGACAAAATATAGAGGTGGTAAGTAGCTATATACTAGTCAATACACAAATATACCATCTCCCTCTGACAAACCATGGTCTGACAGGTCATTTGCATATACCCAAGGTGAATGCTATATATATATGGGAGCTGGGGGTTTAAACTATACAGTGAAACTGTTTAGGTTCTCAATACCTTTAGGCGTACACTGTAAGAAGTTACTGTATTTAAACAGCACAATGTGCTGTACATTTACAGCACTTTTTGCTGTAGTTGGTATTACAGTACTATTTGCTGTATAATTACAGCATTATATACTGTAAATTGGGTCTCCGGCAATGTTGCTGTACATTTACAGTACATTGTGCTGTAGATTTCCGCCGCTAGGTGGCAGCAGTAGACTATTTCTGTAATAATTATTCCACCAAACCCTTTCCCGGGTCAAATAAAGCCTAACAAACTCTCTAGACATTGTAGAATAAGAATGGATGAGAGAGACTGAATGCATTTATCATTAAGTGTATTGATATTTGCATGATAATACAAAGAATAATACAAAAAAACAGCAAAAGTATAGAATAGACACCACATTGGTGGGAAAAGTTAAATACTTAAGTGCCCGGACTGGGGAAAGCTGGTATCAAATAATATTCAGCTGTATTGAAGCAGGATTAAACCATTACATTGTGTAGTGTGTATTATCCTAGCTGAGATTGAACTATTATGCAGGAAAGTACCCTCCATGCATGCGTATTAATTGATATAAATTGATGAGAACAACTATATGAAACCTACAGTAGAAGTTGCTGTAACTTTACAGCACCCAGTTGCTGTACATGTACAGCAAAATCTACTGGAACAAAAGTTGCCAGCAACTTTTGCTGTAGATGCACAGTAGAAGTTGCTGTAAATTTACAGCAAGTCAGTTGCTGTACACCTACAGCAAAATCTAATGGAACAAAAGTTGTCAGCAACTTTTGCTGTAGGTGTACAGTACTTACTTCTTACAGTGTAGTCATATTTTCCGCCTGGTGGTTAATACAGAACTATGTAGACCTGCACTTATAGTATACATGATTTCACACCTAGCCATCATGAATAAAGAGGGACCATGCCGCAGCTCCCCCTGGAGTCAAACGCATGCGTAACATTGCCCACTCATCTGTTGGTCACGAGGAAGTAATTATTATTCCTCTATGTTTCTATATATAGTGGAATGCACAAAATTAGCCATCCACAAAATTTGTTGACCATAGTCTTAGCCCTAGTCTAATTAAACAATCCCTCACACACAATGTTTCAGCCTCAATAAACGGGTTGACCATGAAAAGCTCAAGAAAGTCACTTTTATCCACAGGTAGTCCCATTTTGCCCTGTTTTGGGCCTAAAATCGACCTATGGCCACATCAGTTTTTGCATGCCTCAGAAATTCCCCAATCCTTTACATAGCATAAAACTATATGTGCTGTTCTATCCAAAGGGTACTTGGGATCATCTGAAATATAACCCAATCAGCAGCCAGAACACCCTTCAATGCAGACCAGAATACCATATGACTCGGTAGATGGTGCCATTTACTTCCACGTGACCTGTAGTGTAGGTATATCCTTCCCATCAAGCTAAAATTATGTTTTTTTCAAACCATGGAGTCTTACCATCTAATTCCTAAAGTGTGACTTACCTGTAGTAGGCCTACACTTTCTCAAGGGAAGTTCTATTGGACCTAGTATAGTTGGAAATAAATACATGTAGGATGATGTAAATAAGTATGATGTATTATATAAATGACAAGTAAAGCACAATGGAGTATCAGCGCTTGTGGTTGAAAAAGACGAGTTTACGTTTTCTTTATTAAATGAGCAATCTGCCTCATACAAATCTATAATAAACATTTTGTAGTTACTTCACCTACAGCTGCCATGACTGTCATTACGGCGTGGCAATCTCACTACTTCACATCCATGTGGATTCTGAACTGGACAATGCTGTAATTTTACCAGCTGTCCTCAGCATAATAATGTGAAACATAGGCTAATGTGAAACACAAGCTTGTGTGAAACATACTACGATTCCAGGGGCGTGGCAAGCAGTTTCAAAGTAGGGGGACTGAGGGGTATTTTGACCATTTTGACCCCTTTTTACTTGACCTTTTTGGTTTGACCTTTTTGGGGGTTAGTCAAACGTGGGAGGGGGGATGTACATATACCCCCCCCCCCCCCGGTAGGGCCCCAGACAGGTAAAATCGACAAATCGACATGAGCCTAGCGACAAGTGACAGGACCCATTTCTTAAAATCGACAAGTGACATAGGCAATCCTTAAAATCGACAAGTGACATGAGGGCTAGTGACATTTTTACAGTGTTAGTGACAAGGGACAAGACCCTTTTCTTAAAATCGACAAGGGACATGGGCATTTCTTAAAATCGACAAGTGACACAGCAACCCCCCGTCTAGGGCCCTCCCGGTTGCCACGCCCCTGTTCAATGATAGGCTATGTCACTATTAGTGTCCATCTCAACTACGGTTTGGGGATGATCGAGGGGGTTTCAACCGTAATTTTACACGGTTGTTGTAGGTCTACAGCTCACGGGATCTGCTGCAGGATGTACGACCACAGCCCGGGGACCACGGCCAAGTGGCCACAGTCTATCTCCATCCATCACGATCCGACGCGGGAAAACTTGAGCGGCAGGTGCGTTCCCACGTTTTGATGACGTAGTGCACATACGCTATGGCGACGTGTGTAAACAATATGGCGGACAAGGAGAGTCGAAAGTTAGTTGTTCGCCTCTAAACTTTGTCTTTTTTTGTAGTTTCTCTTCAATTGACATACTGTATGTTTCAAGATGGGTACTGGATGTAGCGCGGAACGATCAGGTGAGAAAACTATATGCATTTAGACTGTTGGGAGAGTTCATGATACATAACATGTAAATAAAAATGACCGATTTTCATTTGGGAGTCTCAACACGACAACACTCAACAGTCTCATGAACGAGACGACTAGACCAAGTACCATACTTGAACTAGGCCTACCACTACTGCACTAGTACCAGTCAACTTGGTCTCTATTTATAAAAACAAAACTTCACTTGAACCAGACGGCCTCAGTGGTCTTTGAATACGTAGTAGTCGGAACCATTTGAAACAGTGTGGGGGTTTACTCTTGATGGCTCTATCTAAAGCTAAAAACATCATAGTTTACCATATACTAGTAGGAGAAAACATTGGAAACCATGACATGAGCAAATTAGAACTAATCCTAACGATTTAAAAATTTGACCCTTCAATTTTTTAATTAAATATTTTGCTAACTTTTTGTAACTTTAATGGGATGACCGGAAAAATGTCTACTTTCAGAATCTGCAATCAGATTTTATTTATCTATTAATCCAAAAAAGTCCAAAGCAAAAGAGTAACAGGTAGTACAGCAAAAGTCTGAGGAAATCAGAGGAAATCAGCCCAGCTGACCACACTGGCATTCACAAAACTTTGTCTTTCCATCGCAATACAAATGACTTACCCCCACTCTATTTATTGAAAAACATAGGCCTATAATCCCCAATGTGTTGTGATTACACTGGTATCATTGGTTAATTCCTATGATGATCCAAGCCATTAAAAATGGAATTTATGTGAAGCAACGTCTAAAACTGTCCAGTCCCACTGCAGGCTGTGGGTAATGCGTATTCACTGATAAGAACCAAAATATATGGCTATAAATACACTGACAGAAAATCTGGTGAAGTTCTGCTATTCAAACATGAATAATGTGGCTTCTAGTGGGTCTATTGATTTAATCTAAACAGCATTGTCTTACTCACATTACCAGCTTTCAGGAGATGTAAAAATATTTCGGAAATTCACAAGCTAAAAAAATCATGTGTTATCCCTCCTGACATAGGGCTACAATACATGCAAATAAGAATCCCCAGTAATTCACACTCGTTTCACACCTGCCCCGCGTCCACAAGCAGTAGGCCTAGCTAGGGTCTACTTTGTATTCTATGGCTCTCTTACCGTAAAACCTCGCGTATAAGCCGCGGCTTGTACGCGAATCAGACTCAGCTTTCTTTTGATACCAAACATGCCTATATAGGGTGCGGCTTATACGAGAGTTTTTATAAGTATACTACAGTACCAAATTAACTTGTCTCAGATGGCCTCTGCGGCTTATAGGATCGCACCAAACTCGGGGTGCGGCTTATACGCGAGGTTTTACGGTAGTCAAACTCGAGGCCAGCACCACTGCCACTCGTCACGAGTGGCACTGGTGACTGGGATATGCCACCGATCACATTAGCCCCCCTCCCCCCCGTATCCTACGCCAATTTATTTCAGGAAAACGGTTCAAATGTGGATGAATAAATCTGAGAATGTCTGCTGATACTAGGGAAATTTAGGCCATGTGTAATATAATCACATAGTAAAGTTAGAGCTGGATTACTTTGTCTTTGGGACTATTTTCGAATATTGCAATAGCATGGACCTGTACAATAGTATCTGTACAATTTCATGGCAATAGTTTGCCCATTTGTCAACATGTTGGAGAAACACATGGCTTCAAGGCCGGTGTCCAGCAGTGATTTCTAGATACTTAGAGCTATTTCAGGTGGTGGATCTTGAATGGCATGGATATCTCTTCATATTTACATTGATTCCTGACAAACAAATTAAATGACATTGCATAACAAATTGTATTGCATTGAAAATCGAATTTCCATGTGTGCGGCCAAGGTCAAGGTCGTTTTCATACTAACGTTAATTATGTTAATCCATATGTCCGTTCCGGCCTCGCCGAGTGGTGCTGGGTTCGAGTTTGTCTCTTCGTCTCTAGATTCTAGACTCTATGTCAGCATTGATTGAAACTACAGTTCGTTGGGGCTCAGTTGGGTTTGCTACCTCAGTCTTGGACCTAAAAATGTTCCTATGAATCCCTGATCTATAATCATACTATAGTTTATGTTCGTTTTTTAATTGATTAAACTGTTGCCTCATTACAGCCTCGGCGGTGCAGCTGAACAAAAGTAACATTCCAAACTACAAAATTGTATTGATAGGTGAGTCATTAATTTCCATTCTGTTTCTCAACTCCTTCCTTGGCCCCTCTCTTCCTTCCTTCCTCCTATATGTCTCAGGCTATATCATTATAGGCTATAATGAATCGAAAAGTATTTTTTCATTTATATTAGTTTACTATCAAAATATTCTGGAACCTGAACGCTAAACTTGATCAGTAACAATTTGTTAGCCTATGTAGATCTATACCGGGTGATTTGATGCACGGTAATTTTACAGAGCAAAGAAACCTCAATACCACTACCTGAGATAAGTCAGTTTTATAGGCTCCTGTTTAGAGTTTGATCTGGGTTGATTTTGAATTGTATGTCCACAGGCGACCCAGGTGTGGGAAAAACCAACATTTTGCTGCGCTACACCAAGAACCAGTTTGACTACAGTTACACAGCAACGCGGAAACCCGCTATAGGTTGGTAGAAATACACTACCATGCTTGTCCACATAGCGTCTGTTCAATCAGTCAATACTAATGGCAATATTGAGTCAGAAATGATAACAAAAATATATTGTTATACATGTATATATAATCAGGTTTACATGTTTAAAAATTGCATAAAGGATCCTCGAAATTCAACATTCTCTGCAATAAATTTCATCATTTCTTTACTAAAAATATAAGACTGAGTACAGTGTGACTGCTCTTGTGGTTTCAAACATATTTAATTGATATGTATTTCAGCGAACGTGGTGAAGAAGCTGAACGTGCCTGTCAATGTGGTTGTGTCGGTAATATTATGGGACCTGCCAGGCAGAGAGGATATGGACCTGCGCTCCACGTACTACAAGAATGTTGACGCCGTCATAGGTAGAATAACTGAACTTAATGTTAAGGCCACTCAAAAAAATTAAATGGTTTCTCATCACCGCGCGCATCATAAAAATCAGGTTTTGGGGGAAACTTTTTTTTCTTTTTTTGCCAAATTTTGATGAAAAACCTCATCAAAATGGATAAAATTGGTCATATTTGGTATCAAATTAAAGTTAATAATGCCAGCAATGCAGTGGTATGGGAATAACTTACAAATAACCACTTCTAAAGATCAATTAATTCTTAACTAATAAAATGTGAATTTTGGCCTAAGAAACCCGTAAATTGTCCTCTACATTTTGGCCTGCAAGTAAAAAATAAAAAAAAATTAAAAAAAGCCTCCCTCGTCAGATTTCTAAGACCTTGGTGATGAGAAACCACTTTTTTTTTTTGAGTGGCCTAATGCAAGATGTGAATGCTGAAGCGAATTCCTGGTACTGCTTGGGACTGCTATAATATTTTGGCAAAAAAAGAAAGAGTATTATGAAAAAGTCAATGATTAATACAAAGTAACACTGAAACCTCAATACCACTATCTGAGATAAGTCAGTATGTCAGTCGAAAACTCTTTAGTGATTATATAAAATCCAAAGTAGCATAGCATTGAATAGTCAATTACACAAGTTTGTGTTGCTGTTTTTCAGTTGTCGTTGACATGTCTGACGAGGCCAGTATTGAGCTCGCGTCAACCTGGAGACAGGACTTCTTGAACAAAGCGACACGCACCCAGGAAGTCGAAGAGACTCTACCCAACGGTATCATCACCACACGCATAGAACCCGTCAAAGGCTTCCAACCCCGCTCCGTCCCCATGCTCCTTCTCGGGAACAAGTATGATCTGGTTAGTGTTTTTCGAATTTGATAATTACAATTTATTTTCTAGTTGGTCACTTATTAATGCCATACTTTATAAGCTCACTCCAGTCGAGAAGAGAACAGCTATGCAAAACTCTAGGGATACATAACTTTTGTAATCCTTTTTCCTGATAACTTTTAAAAAAATTTTTTTAGTGTCTTATCATTTGCCATTTCCTTTTACTGACAGGTGGAAGAACGACTTAAACAGGAAGAAATGAAGAAAATGCTAGAAAAGAATGAGGAGAACCCGATAGAGGATCTAAAAGAACAGTTGATATTTGGAGATGACGAAAAGAAGGAAGGTGTAGATGAAAATAAAGACAAATCCAATGAGGAGAACATCAAGAAAAAGAACAACAAAAACGATGCAGAATCTGAACAAAAGAAAGAGGTTAAAGGTAAAGTAAGATCTTATATTAAAGAGACCATGACCAGTTCAATTTTAATATTCAAAGATAAAAATGATTGGGGGTGGTGGGGGGGGGGGGATAAAATACCGACAGTCAGCCTGAGACAGTGCACGCCATCGGTAACAGCCATGTCTGTTACAGTGGATTTCGCATGGGTGCTACCAAATGTGTGCATTACAAAATGGCTTAGATTTGACAACATTTACTTTTAAGTACAAACTAAATGAGAGGCAATGGAACCATAGATAGAAAGGGAAGTATCGTCTGTTTGTTTTTTTGTAAATCGATTATTTGCTCTATAAATCTCTGTCCAGAATGTGAGACAGGCCGTAAAAAATTAGTGTTTTCTTCAACAGATAATTGAAGGAATTCTAAACCATGATAAGAAGACCACTTTTACTATAAGTAGGAAAAAATCTGTAGTTTTAACAATGGCCTTTCCGTTTGTTTTTAGATGAGCTGGCCGCACTTATAGACAGAGACGAGGATGGGTCGGATGATGACGAGGATGACGAAGAAGACCGGGACCGACTCTTTACGCCGCAGCGAGGTCCACAGTCCAAGAAGGACATGCCGCATTGTGTCCGCCTACTGGAGGAGATGGAGACGGAGAAGGGATATGTCGGCAGGTAAGAGGCATACTGTACTCCTATGTCATTGACCCAGGGTACCCTGGGTCTCTGTGAGACGGTTTTCCAGCAAAACATGCAGATTGGTCAGCTGATTCCCCTGCATTTCTTCTTTCATTTATCTGATTGAAATAAACACATGCATATAGATTGAAACAAACTGTACCTCCCTCTTTTTTTCAGTTTGTAAAAAAAAATAATTTTGTAGCAGAAAAACGCTCTTGAAAAAAAAGTAAAAAATACCCCTGAAATCAAGTCTGTGTGAACTAATGCTGAAGATAGGCCAGTGACCTTGAATCCTGACTTTAAAAGATGCACGTTCACACAGACACCCATAGATCTCACTGTTAAAGAGTAGGTGAGACGTTTTTATAAGACAATTTTGGTATCATTTCAACCCTAAAGAAGGGTCAGTGGGGACCAGGTGATCTGTAAAGGCCAAATTAGCATGTGAGTCTAACGCTTTACTCCTATTCTACTGGAGCTCTGGTAGTAGGCCTGCTGAAAGATATACCTGTACCTGTAGCGAAATTGTACCACCAATATCTTCGCCGTTTATGGTCCGACCAACTCGGTTTTTGACACGGCCAGAAGGCGGTACATGCCCGCAGCCTGCAACTGTCACCCACACCCACCTGCACACCCACACCCACCTGCTCTCCCACACCCACCTGCTCACCCACACCCACCTGCTGGCCTGAAATGGAATAACATACATGTATGACACATGACTTGAGGGTACTTTTTAACAAGGAATTCATTTCTGATGCCAGAATTGACCAATGAATGATTATAAGGGAGTACTATATCTAAGTACATGATAAGCTACAGATCCAGCTTACCCTGAGAAATAAATTTCAGTTTCCCAACATTCATTGAAACATTATATTGTATAAATATTTCGATATACTGGAATATTATACACCTTCCGAAAAGCCCTGGGTCACTTGTGATGTATATCACACAATCCATCTTTGTAATGTGATCTTATATGTACAAGACCAGAGGTCAAACTGCATTTGGTCACATAATGTGTTCACGAACATCTTTTTGGGAAAAGACGGAAGTTTATCCAGTGTTGTCTATTAAAGCTTCTTACAAAAATGAGTAATATGTATAAATATTCTGTGCCATATATAAACAATTAGTGGCCTCGCTCGTGGATATGATGCTGGAATATATTAGATACGACCCTTCTTAAAAGCCCCCTTGCTTTTTTCTGCGAGATACTGTATTTGTTACGTATCCCTCACCATCCCATGTACATGTACCAAAATGATATGCCGGTAGTTGAGTCATCACCATAACATAAATTAAAATCAAATCTCTTGTCAATATCCACATATGCCACATTTAGTGGGCTATACGATAAACTACAAGAAGCGATCCGCCCCCTAGAAGAAGCTGGAGAACTATTTCTGAGCAGGTAGCAATAAGCATGAAGCATCTATCTATGTGTACGTAATAAGCTATTGCCTGAAAATGTATGGATCCCCTGTTAAATATAACAAGAGGTGCAAAAGGAATCCCTAATTGTTGTTCAGCATTGAATGTCGTTTTTGTCTCCCCTTTAAGTTTTTAGTCATAAAGTTATAATAGACTGAAAGAGAGTAAAACAAACTAAATTCATAATCTACGTGTATAATGATGTATGAGTTAGTTGCTAAAGACTAAATAATGCAGCGCATGAATTCTGACTGGCCTGCTGAAAAATAAATATCATGGAGTTCTACATGAACCACTTCTTTATACAAACACAAAAAAGTTTGAGCTATGTCACTATAAAAGTTCTTGTTCCTATTGTAAATTATGAACTCAAATATCCATGAATGTGAATGCATACAGCCATTAATGGAAATGTGCATGTTACTCGGAATTATATTTTAATCATATCATGAGAAGCATGGGAAGAACAGGTTGTGCTAGATTTAAGACCTATCTAGAGATGACATAAACGAATATATATTCGGCATGTTGCAGGATATCCTTGCTTCCAACGTTTATCAATTTAAAAGAAAAGGGGATGTATTTTACAAGTAGAACCCCTTTATAAAAAAAAAAAGTAACATGAAATTACCATCATTTTTGTTGTACATGTAGTACCTAACCAGTCTCCAATGTTATTCAGTGAATCTACAAACAGCATATTAGCCTATGTCGTTTAAAGATAGAGAAAAGGGTGAATTTGTGTATGTGGCCGTATATACTCTACTCTCATGAAGTTTCGGCTGGCACGACACACTCACACGTCATCATTTGTCAAACATGACTACCAGCGGCATGCTATAGGCCTAGTGCATTTGTCCAGTGGTAATACCTTTTCCGCACAATTTGCAGTATTATTGTATCGGCTAAAGACAAAGATGGCTCCGTGGATTCCGCTATTCAATCACTCGTTCGTCATCTACTTGACAAGACAAATGGTATTCCCAAACAACCCAAAAAGGTGGTGGAGAAGAAGAAAAAGAAGAAATCTAAAAAGATAAAGGAGAATGGTTTCCAACCCTTGACGAATTCCGGCAGAGATGATGTAAGTATATACTTATTATCGTTTATCTAGACAATCCTCACATATAGGCTAGTAGAGGGATGTAGGTACCACAATGTACATTTTTGACAAAGACTTTGAAAATAATATAAAAATTCCCATGATTTTATTTCTAACCAATAATCACAGAAATCTGAAACATTACACAATGAACACAAGGATATTACCAGGTACCTTTTTTCTGAAAATAGTTCTGGGATTTATCACGTTGCATTCTGGGGGAATATGTCGTCATTCCGAGAAGAGTAGGAATACATTTTCATAATTTTTTTTACATAATTAAAGAAAAATAGAAGTAAAAGTCATCAGATTTTTCTTTAACTTCCCTAAAAGATTGCTTAGATCATTTGTTGATGAATTAGAGTAATTTTGATATGGGGTGCCGTGCATAATTTGAGGGTTTTGGTCCTTTGAAATAAAAAGTAATGGAAAAAACGGATTAAATCAAATCTTTGGAGCCTTGCATTATGGGTAAATTCCCAACAATCTGAATAGAAAATGATGTCATTATATAGGGTTGAATATATTTAAGCAATTTATTCACTTTTATGCTCTTTCAAATGCTATTTATTACTTCATAAAAGAAAGCTGCTGAAAAATCATAGAAAATGCCCAAATACCTATAATTATTATATCAAAAATACAAAGTGCTCTAAAATGCTCAATTTTGCTTAAAATAATCCAAAAATTATTTTCAATATAGAGAATTGTTCCTAGCATAGGCCTACCAAAAATAATATTATTCTGACATATTTAAGCTATATGCGCAGAAAGATGCCCAGTAGTCCATTCTGCAATGGCCGCCACCCAACTTAAAGTACTAAAATGCATCGTGCAACGAGTCGCGGCGCGGCCACATATGTGCCCCTACATGGGTCCCCACAGTATTGGCCGTGTCGCCGTGTCGATTTTTAGCCAGGGGGGCGTGTCGCCGTGTCGATTTTTATATATATAGAATATACTAAGCCCTTATAAAAATGCCTGTGTCCGTCGATTTTTAAAAGTGCCGTGTCGCCCGTGTCGGATTTTAAAAGGGCCGTGTCGCCGTGTCGCACGTGTCGAATTTTACCCCATGTAGAGGCACACATATCATTTGAAAAATTCTAAAGGGGGGTGGGGGGTCTTGATCCCAAGTACCCCCCCCCCCTCTGGATCCGCCCCTGCCGCCAAAAACAGAAATACTAGTAATCATAAAGAAAAACGTGTCCTCTAAAATCTTTCATTCACTACTCAGATGTGTCCTCTTGGTATCTTAAACCAGCCCATCCATGCATCCATCATTTCCAAAGCTAATCCTTTCATTGAGAATACCAAACTAATAATACTAATAGATTATCAAAACAAACACATAAAGCTTCTTTCATGATTTTTCCTCCCCAGTTGGACTCATTGTTTAAGCGGAGTAATGTGGTGCTGCGGCGGGTGTATGAATACACCACCTTCCACCAGGTAGCGCTGCAGAAATTCAAACAGAGTTGTGCCGACCAAGGCCTCCTCACCGAGACCCGCGTTAGCCTCGAAGACTGCATCCTTGCCATCCGCGACACGGTCAAAGAGCGCATGGCCAGGGAACTTCTGGTAAGTAATGATATACTTACTATAAATTTATATACAATAAGGTGTTAGAAACATGATGACCCTTCATTTAATGATGTGCACACATTTAGGTCTGATAAACTGCATCTAGTCGTTAAACTTCTTTACCTCTGGTATATTACCTGGTACGATATATGGTAGGTTTATGAGAAATGTGAGCTGTGATCCTGTCAGTCTCTTACATTTCTAATACCATGTATTTCTAGTTGGAGGAGGAGGACGGCTTTATTCGTCTGCACTATGACGTAGACGAGGAAGAGGATCGGATACTTCTCAAGCAGCTACGAAACTTTGTCAAACTACTCGCGGACTTTCATGATGAGGTGAGCAACTCACTCCTCTAGTCTAAACACTACTCTGTTCTTTGTCAAACAAGACATAGGGTATTTGCTTGGTAGAAAATGCTTTCATATAGGGTGGACTTTTCTTGAGCGAAATTTGACAAAGATAACTACTTTATTAGGAGCAGATGGTAAAGATACCGTGTCCCTTCCTCAAGTTAAATCCTTTTAAGAATAGAATTCAAAATATTGTTTTTTATTTGGAAAACAAAATCATAATTATAGTTCATACATAGGTCTAGGAGGCGCCATTTTCTCAATCACATTTCAATATCAGACCAACAATTCTGGACATGGATTCTAATAATAAATACCTTTTCCTCACTCAGTACTGCGCCATAAGTCGAGCTATCCTCCGTGAGAGCCCCAGCCTGGAGGTTCTGCTCGACAAGCTGGACGCTCGGATATCAGCCCGAGCCGAGGAGCTGTGGGCCGCAGCCGAGGCGGGAACCGAGCCGAGACCGCAAGTCGAGCGGACATGTGACATATGTGAGAAGAACAGGGCGCGACTGGCGCACGCAAGGCTACAGGTCAAGGAGAACGTGACTAACGTAGAATCAGCTCGTGAGAAGGTCAAAGCATCCATGATCTGGTAATGGTGAAATATTGTGAATGAGTGAACTATGAACATTACCAGAATGTGAAATAGTCTTTGTCTCTGCCATGTGAGTCACCATATTGCAATTCCCAATGTCTTGGTGGAATGTCGGAGTAATACATGTATATGTATTCCGGTATATATATCGAAGACGGTATTGATTCTAAAACATTAGTACGAGTGTAGACAATTGGTATGCTCAATATGAGGTAAAGTCATAATCACCATTAAGAATGCCAATGAAAATACCTTTATCATGTATATTGGATGAGTGGGTTCCCACATAACCAAATTAATGTAAACATTAATTGGTACCCAGAATTTACAACATGAACTGCCGTCAGACATGGCGTTACCAAGGACGCACTATGTGGTGGCGTCCCTGGGTGGGAGAATTGGGAACCAATTTTCCGCCCCGGCACAGTGGGGGTAGACTACCAGTACTATAGTGATACCTGGATAAAGGGTTTATACTTTGAATCATTTTGATGGGAGGGTTCCCACCTAATAAACCCATCAATTGGTGCCCGACTAAATTATTGATATCGATAAACTATGCACATGCCCTCATTACATCAGTATAAATTAAGTTGCCGTAAGATGAAAAACAGTGTTGTGAATCTGTATATTATGTCTTTTCCTCCACGAATATAATTATATTAATTAGAACAGGGAACAGATAAGTCTGATAGATGTCTCCGTAAAATGTATTTCCTTTTCATAAATTATAGTACTACACATACATATATATTATTGTGACTACGTTATTGTTGTAGAACGACTGGGGATACTGCTTATGTCATATCATGAAGAAATCTGTCGAACATTATGCAATTATCAGATAATATAATATTCTTGTATATATTTTAAAATGAACTAACAATGAGTGTACATGTTTTAACACTTGTATCCCGTATTAATGTCTTTCAACTTCTAATTATCTATTCATGTTGTATAAGTAATATGGTATTGTATAACAAAATAATGCTGTTGATGCCAATATCTGTGATAAAACAAAAACAAAATTATACCTGTGATGAAGAGAACCTTACAGCATTACACGAAAAATCGTACTTCCTACTTCTGCAATTCTTGAACTCCTGTACCTGCGAGCTGTTACTATCATACGCTACAAGTATACCAATTGCTAAACTTTACTCCATTGTATAGCACTGTCTAAACCTTACTCACTTGATGATATACCTGTAACCTGCTGTTAATCTTCCTAAATATTCATGAATACCCCGGGCATTAATATCAAGTTTTTCAATGTGATCTTACCGCAACTGGATCCAGGTATAGTCTTAGTTATTCTGTGTTGTACAAGATGTGAACGTTACAATGATAGGAGTGCGGGCACTCCTAAAATTATATATCTATATCCCGTTAATAAAAAGGTTTATAAAGCTAAAAATCCTTATTTGGTGTTTATTTATTTAATTTTAAGTAAGTTGCCGTATGGTTCATCTAATGATGACTAGATCGATATATTTGAAACAGAATTGATGTAAGTAATAGGACCCATGTTATTATCACTGTCAACTGACTCGATCGATTTATCTTAAACATAATACATATAAAATTGATGTAGATATCTGAGGTTGAAGGACATAATTTTAGTTTGATATGCAACTAGATCTTTAACAAGGAATTCCTTCAACTAAGACCAACCGAAATACCAGCTAGTGGGAAAGTCAGGAACTACATTCGGAGTTGAATTCCCTTTCATCGGTAGATGACGCCACTGTTCCGTCAGGCGGCTGGCCAAGAACGTCGACCCTGCTTTCTGGCTGCTTTCGACTGGGGCTATGGACCATACCGATACATTGTACTTGTCGATGGGTGTAAAATGTAGACTCCTGAAACAGGATGACATGGGCATTTTTGGATGTAGTGACATGGTGGTACATAGGCATTTTTTAAAATCGACAGGGATGACTTATTGATTTATTTTTTTTAATCGACAGGGGATGTACCTCTCCCCCAGTCTATGTACCCCATGTCAGGGCTATCGTAACTGTAAGTCTGTTGTACTCTGTTGCATCAATGCAAAAAGGCTGTACATGCAGTTACCTGTACAACTGTTAGACTTTTGCACTGAGGCGACAATGACAGATGTGTATGGTATATGTGTGTTTAATCTTATGTCCTTATATTTAGGGTTTTTGCATGACACAGAAACAATTCAATATGCTTGTCCCAGATAAGATAAAATACATTGACTGAGAAATAGGGGCCTAATTATGCCTACCCCCCCCCCCCCCCCTTAAAGGCCCAGCGCCCCTATATATAGAGCTGAGTACCTGTCCCGACTGCGCTCTGACTGTTACTGCACGTGCAGTAAGAACTGCGGGTTTAAGAGTCCCTCTACCTCCCACCTATGGGCCCTGTGGACCTCGATTGGCCGTGACCTGAGGTCAACACTGACCCGCGTCACACCTCAGTAACTTCAAGACGCTACTTCATGGAGGTCAGCTCGTGTCTTATCGCGAGATCTCGTACATACATCACCAAGGACCTGCATTTTGTGACGTTGGGGACGCTATAGCCGGGGCTAGAGGCTGGGCTAGATGTCACCAATGACCGCTTGGTTCAGGCCATCAGTGACCCCCCCCCCCCCTCCCCGATGCCTTCCTTTTCTAGTCTACCCCCTTCAGCATAGCGTCTTCGCTAAAAAGGATATGCTTGAATGTATAAGCCCAACCTTCCAAAAGTTCCAAAGTCAAGGGGACGTTCAACATTTATACCACACGAGGCGGTTGGGGGTAGGGGTGGATCTATTGGTCTAGCGGACAAATACTGTTTAAAACAGTGAAAAGGGTGAGTGGGTCCTCAAAATGTCCCAGAAATGTCAGAAATCAGTGACATAATTGTTGAAAGTTCCCTAGATCAACAGGCTTTAAACTTGTTTACTTCATCAAAGGGGGATTCCATAAGTGAGAGTACCAGCGGACGTGTGCACGTCTATGGTGTGGCAGTGCCTCCTGGGTTTGGACAGGAGGCGTTCCTAGAGGTCACACGGTACACGCTCATTTGTCAAGATGGCAGCGTCCGAGCAGACGATCAGTGTCATGGACTGTCATGGCAACCACGGGGTTCACACTCGGACGGACAGGGATACGCCACGAGGCGTGGTTCTGATCGGTAAAAGTGACAGGGTCATCTGCCGTGACGTTGTCTATTATAATTAATGAGATTACACTAACTTATGTATACAGTTGACTTGTGGACGAAGAGGCCCAGTGAGTGGACGGAGTGGCCCAGTGAGTGGGCCAAGAAGAAGAGGGGTAGAGGATAATAAGGAATGGAATCAATACTGTAACCGTTTTTTTATTTCGCGCTGTAGCCTACATATTTTCGCGGATTCTAAAATCCGTGAAAATATGTACTCAGCGAATATTTATCCGATACAGCCTTGGAACTATCGAATTCCTAATTTCGCGAATTTAAATAGACGTAACATTGTACTTTTTAGCAAATTCGTGAGAATTTATACCAGAGAAAATATATACGTTTACAGTAATCTTTAGTTTTACCTCGGACACCACTCTAGTGGTGCCCTCGGCAAAATCATAATCAAACATCACCTTACCCTGGTAAGTCTCATTTAATTCTACAATTATGTGTGACCCCAGTTATCTACATGTACAAGACATATTGTACAGTATTCTACCCGTGCCGTGTAACCGTTTCAATATACTACTCACATTTGAGCGGTGTTTCTTCTGCCTTGCGGCACTTCTCGCGCAGACTTCACTCAAACGCAACTTTCCTATTGTTGTTGTGAACACTCATAACAAATCTTGCCATGTTTGTTGATAGGATGTAGATAATAATGTTCCATAATCAGAAGTGTGGAGTGTATGTAGTGAGGGGATTATAATACATCGTATTGTCGCCCCTCCCCTATAATTGTTTGGAAACCATCGGGGACATCGTGTCCCTCGCTCTCCTGTTGAGCATACTCCAACACCCCTCCCCTCCCCATTTGGTGTCTAAATTATTGTGTCCCCAGCCTCATCCCACCTCCGTTATTAAACATGTCCACTCCCTCATCCAACTCTCACTGACCAGTGGGCTCCGTCGGTGACCCCTGACCTCTCCACCCCTGGCAGTCTGCCCCCCCCCCCCCCCCCCCCCCCCCCCCCTTCCCACCCTCTCTCCACATTACACATAACCATAAAACTCTCATCAAATGACTGCCACCCTCCCCACTCTCCCTACCCCCTATTTGTACCCCCTTTCAGTGACCAGTGTATCGGATTAAACTTCAAACTGTGTCACATTCGGTGTCTCAAGGCCTTTGTTCGGGGCCTTCTAACCCCCACCCCCTGCCCAACGTCCCTATACCCACGGGCCGTCCCTGCCGTTTTAGAGATGAGTCATTTATTGTCAGCTGGGGATTTGGTGGATATATGCAGAGACCTACAGATACTCATTGATATAGGGGAGGGGACATGATGAAAAAAAGGCCCTCGTTGGTTGGGCCAAAACTTGATTAGGCTCTATACTTTGGGGGCAAAACTAAAAACAGGTCTTTAGATAATCGTCACCATCCGTCTCCAGCGGCGTATATGCGATTATTCTTGCTTGGGAAGGGAATTTCTCAATACGAGAACTTTATAGTGGGCGGGGGGGGGGGGGGGGGGGGTCTCTGTATAATCAACAGTAATTTTTAACAGTGTATCAGGGAGACGTAGAGAGACGAAGGGAGCTGCAGTAGGGGCTGGATCAAGTCTACAATAATAAATTACTATAGTAATAAACGCACCGGTATATATACCTGCAGTGATAGGCAATAAAGCGATGAGCCTTTAATATAGGTATATGGGGGAGGGGGTGGGGTGGCAGGATGTGCAGTTGAGTGGTCAGTAGTTACTTGTAGGTCACACTGACCAGTGCTGACCAGTGGACACCATCACCACAAACGGTCAAGATAACCACTCACCCACCATGAACAGCACTGCAAGGCAGATGCTCTTTATCGAGAATAAAATAACATTGTCACCTCTATCCAAGTCTCTCGTGAACATGGAAAGAACGCCTCTTGGGTGAACGATAAAGATATCGTGAGGGCGGTATTAACCTGTGTAACTTTAGCTGTTGAATTCACATTTCTTTTCACAGTTTGTGTTTTCATATGATTGCATGAATTGTGCAGCTATTCTTCTGGAACCTATTCTGTAAAATCCTGAATTGATAGATATCAAAGGGTGCCTTTTAGAACAAGTTGGTTTAATTATCACTGTGACCCTCTTTAATTAAGATAACGAGATGGAGATGTAGCAGACGCTGAAATTAACAGAAACGTTTAAATATAGCTCAAAATAACGGGTTATTTTATACCAACGTTTTTCCTCTCCAGACCATGTGGAAACGCTCAATGATGTTTTGAATAAAACATTTTTGTTCGTTTTATGATAAACTTTCTTTTCCAAATTATTAATAAATCATGTTCACTAACGATTTACCGTCGCTTTTTTGGAGTTATATCCAAATGGCGTAAACATTTTTTTAACATATTAGAACGTTCCCCTGAAACCTTCTAGTAAGGGTGGAATAACATTTTAGATTGCCACATTTGCATCGTGAACTGTATATAAAACGTTTAACAAAAGATGTAGACAAGCTCTCTGCTGGAAACCTTGTAAGGTACCGTACCGTCGCGATTAAGCGCCGGTTTCAAAAGAGCGCCGGTCTTGTATAAGCGCCGGGGGTACTGGGGTCTTGAAAGGTTCCTTAAGCACTAAAATAGGATCTTGAATAAGCGCCTGTCTTAAGTATAAAGGCCCCTCCAAATTGAAGAGCGCCCCGGCGCTAAATCGCGACGGTACGGTATATTTGTAAAGCATCTGAAATAAAAATGTTCACTACATGTTTTGTTGCGTGGGTCTATAAAAGTAATCCACTACAGAGGTATGTGTGTGTGGAGTGGTCGGGGGGGGGGGGTGATATGAGTGACAGTTCTGGTACAGCTAGACACACAGACAGATGTTGCGTCCAGGAGTACGTCCATTGTGTTGGTGATAAGCAGTGATTGATACCTAACACAGCCACGCGACCCTCACCTATACAGCCTGGCCTGAAGGCAGCTGACCCCCTCCCACCCCACATACATGAAGGGGTGAGGGGCTGACCAATGTGCTGCATATGTATTTGAAAGATGTTTAATTAACCTATTCCCCTGTGGTTTTACACCGTTATAGTCAGCAGGCCACAGTGGTGTAACGGAAGGACGATAATAATTAGTGAATCTTAAAATTAAGGAATGAGAAAAGGACAGTGACTCAGTGGGTGAGGCTGTTTGTATGCTGGAAAAATCAGATGATTTTGTAGACGTCGTAAAAGGCAAAAACGACAGTGTACATTGGTAGTATTTGGGATCAGGCATTGGGAGGAAAGGCGAGAAGAGTCCCGAGAGGTGTGCAGACATTGTGAGAGCAGGAGGATGAAGAGGACTGGAGAGACCCGTCTGAGGTCATTTGGTGACGGTGGGGGTAGTCCCAGGGTGGGCTGGCGTGGGGGGGGGGGGGGGCATAAGGCGGGGAGCAGCAGGCACTGGACACCGGTCAGTCTACACAATACCTACAGACAGGTGGGCCACGTGCCATCTGCTATCCTGGGGCGGGGGGAGGGGGGGGGGGTGGTCAGGGGAGGGAAGGGAAGGGAACAAGAGGGAGGGGCGTCATGGAATGGTGCTTCCAAAAAAATCATTTTCCTCAATACAAATATCGACGAACTGCATTCAGTCCAATAGGAAATCCTTTAAAAGAGGCCAGAAATAGTTTTAAATATTTTTGTGATATGCTGATGCTTTCCAGGGTGTGGCCTGTGGTGGGGATTGGGGCTCGGTATTGGGGGGGGGGGGGGGTAGGGGTGTCAAGGCACGTGGCTGGGTGGGGCTGAGGCTGGGGGGGGGGGGGGGGGTTGCTGGCATGTGGACAGTGCCGAGGGGGGGGGGGGTACAACTACAGGAGGGATAAAATGCACACCTGCCGATGTGGTCAGTCTCCTGTTGCTTTAATACAGAGTATATGGTTCACCTAGTATCCTAACCCCCTACCCCACCCCCACCCTACCCCCAATATAGTGCCTCTACATGGGTAATAATCGACACGGGCGACACAGCGACACGGCCATTTTAAGCCCTTTTAAAAATCGACGGACCCAGGAAAATTAGGGCTTAAAATCGACCCACAGGAAATTTTCTTTATGTTCTTATATACCTAAAAATCGACACAATGACATGGCCACTCTGCTAAAAATCGACATAGCGACATGGTCAAAATTGTGGGTACCCATGTAGAGGCACAATATAAACCTCCCTTCTCTGTGGCTCTCAGGCCTGACCGATGTGCTAAGAGTTAGAGTATAGTAAGGCATAAAATCAACTTCCCTTATGCCCCAAATCTAAAACCAAAGAGCTTGGAACGATGCCATAAGTTATTTGAACCTATAAAAGTCCACATGTTTCCACAGAAAGGATTCATTTTCCACGTGAAAACCCGTGCAGAATGGAGTGGTTGAGAAGTGGGAACGCAGGTGGATCCCAGCTTTACATGAGCAGTGCATGGCCGGGAGAGTACAGTTACAGGTACACACATGTAATAAGCATCAATTGGTATAGATGGGAGTA